>VXBX01007076.1:24220-54824 GCA_013400415.1 Scytalopus superciliaris | reverse complement strand
AAAAAAAAAAAAGGAGAGAGAAGGGAAGGATGCACTGAAATGCTATTTGTGAGTGTTTTAACCTCCTGACTCTGAGAAATGGTCAGACATACAGCTGTTGCTCCTCTTTAACTCTGACAGTCGTTTGAAGGCTTCGTAAATAGTGTTATCCCTCTTCTTGCAACACTTCTTTTAAACTAAAAAAAAAATAATGTTCATTCATTCGGCAATTAATGAAACTGTTTGCAAATAATGCTATTTCAAAGCTTTCGAGTACTACGTGCTCCAGTTTATCATAGGACTCATATTTTTAAAATATTTTATACAGTTTTATATTTGTATTTTCTTAATCAGAAAAAAGAATTAGAAATTTTCTGTGCAGAGGACACAAGATATACCAGGCTGAAATACAAATTGTCATGTTGGATGTTACAACAGGGAAAAACTCAAACCTTATGCCTACATAAGTATATTTTCAAGCCTACCAATGGTTATGTAGTGACACTGTGTATACAATGGGA
Source organism: Scytalopus superciliaris (assembly GCA_013400415.1). NCBI lineage: Eukaryota > Metazoa > Chordata > Aves > Passeriformes > Rhinocryptidae > Scytalopus > Scytalopus superciliaris. The sequence goes on along the minus strand of VXBX01007076.1, from coordinate 54,324 downwards.
TTACTCTAGACCCACATGTGTCAGAAAGGATGCATACTGGAGTCAGCTACTGCTTGAACTTAGCCAAAAAGCTGAGCTCTTTCCAGTGGTGCCCAATGACAGTACCAGAGGCAATAGGCACAAATACAGGAAGTTCTGTTTGAATATAAGGAAATGGCTTTTTACTATGAGTGTGACTGAGCACTGGCAGGGGTTGTGGAGTTTCCATCTAAGGAGACATTCAAAAGCCATCTGGACAATGTTCCGGACAATATCTAGATGGCCCTGCTTGAGCAAATGGCTGGACCGGATGACTTTCAGAGGCCTTTGTCAGTCTCTGCTAGTCTGTCATTTTGTGAGTTTGAATGCACTGAACCTAAATACCTACTTAATTACCTTATATGGGTCTTAGAAGTCTTTCCAAACTGAGAACTTGAAGCCTAAATGCCTTATGTCTGTGTTTTAAAATGGCACTGGTTCATCTAGAGCTTGTGTAGCTTGATATCAGCCTCTCTTCCAGTTCTTACTAGTCACTGTGGGATAACAGTGGGAGCTGAAACACTGGGAGAAAAGGATGTATTGAGGTGAAGCCAGGGCATATGAAAATGCAGAGAACAGGGAGGATCACAAAACTCCCTACAGGACATTTTCCTAAAGGAAATCAGCCTACATACAGACATTTGCTATTATTTTGTCTTATCAACTGCAGACTAACTGCAACACAGCTAATCAAAACTTTTTTTTTTTTTTTTTCCCACTGGACATATGGCTATTTAGAGCAACCAGCTTCTAGAGAACTTGAATAAAGTTTTGTGCATGTGTACTTGAGAAAAAAGATTCAGTGTGTATTTCTTTGCCCTATTTGCAAATTACATATCTGTGTGAAAATGAAAATTAAAAATTAGCATGACAGGAAAGATCATTTTACTAAAATCCTCTAGCTGCTTTTGACTGACTGCTCCTTTTCTATGTAGACTGTTATAATTGTTCCTGTGTACTCTCCCTTTTTTTTTTCCAGTATCATTATTTTTGGAAAGCATCTGTCCATCACTTTTAGAAGGAGACCTTCCCTGCTATCTCTCTTTCTATTTTATGGGGCTGAAACATGAAGTATCATTCAACTATAACTAGAAATTTGCCAAGAATACTGAAGCTGAACACACTCCAGACTAGGCAAACATGATTTATGTAGCACAAAAGCTAAGAGAGTTGGAAATCAAATTAGTAACATTTTGCATATTAACAAGTGACTAACAATTTAGCAAATTAGGAGCAATTTATACATGATGGGTATCCATGGCAATAATGATTTTTCACAATGTTTAGAATGCTATTTCCCCACAAAATCTTACTATTATTGGGAGAGCTTAAAGATAGCTGATGGTTTCTACTTTATTGGCCTTTTGGATAAAATTGCTATCTTAATCCTTAGCTTTTTAAACATTGTAGGGTGAGAATAAAAATAAAGCAACAAACAATAATGACTGTGTGTATACATGAGCTCTAATACATTGAATAAGATCATATTAACACTGAAATCAAGACCTAGATCATATTAGACAATACCAAAGAGTTTAAATTGGATAGACAGTAAGGATTCCTGGCTAAAACTCCATAGGTGTGCACACATGTGCACTGAACATAGTGTTAAATGTACATGGGCCCGATGACAATTGATTAGTATGTCTGGAAGCAGCTAAATCATAATGTCATGCATGAAGCTGAAGAATGAGCATCAGTGTAGTGAATATTTTGGCTAATTAATATTTCTTGGGTAGGTTAATTAGCTTCAGTGCGGAAGTAGATTTGACAGAGGTAAGTGGCTGTGATTCTGAAATTTGTTCCTTTGCTACCTGCTACTTCATCTCCTCTCCTCCACTGAATGATGCAAGCCTATCCTTTTTGTGTGCTTCTTTTGGTGTGATACAAGCTGTGTGTATGGCAGTTATGCTGCAATAATCTTCTTTGGAAACGAAACTCTTGATGGTAAACTTTATTTACTTATATGGTAGGGATGTCTTTTCTGTGAAAAAAGGATCCTGGCTTTCTGGAGAAATTTCTCTTCATGCTTAATTGTGATCTTTGAACACTTTTATTAATGAGGACTTTTAATCTCTATTTGTTTTGGGATTTGTTTGGGGTTTTTTGTTTTCTGTTTTTTGGGGGTTTTGTTTTTGTTTTTGATTTGTTGTTGTTGTTGTTGTTTGTTTGGTTTGGTTTGGTTTGGTTTGGCTTTTTTTTTCCCCACTCTGTAATTTTGGAAGAATTTAAAACATTTTCTATAATTGAGTGTGAACACTGTTTTGACATTTACCTTCACATTTGCTCACACATCTTGCAAACTAAAGTCTGTTGGTGAGGCAGAACTAAGCTGTCCTATGTAAAACAAATTAATTCTTTTGTATTTGAGATAGATACACCACAGGTTCTGCTAAACTATGATGAATATATGATTCACCATTAAGGTAAATAATCTAAAAACTGCCATTTTAACAAGAAATCAGCATTTAACTAAACTAGCATGACCCTAGGTTTAAAAGAAGAGACCAGGACAAACAGCTTGCCCCAGGTATGAAGTGATGCATTTTGAAAGAAAAAGAGGGTATCTGCATTTGGACAAGTGATGTGTCCACAGTGTGGATGGTAAGACAGACCCTTAAGCAACTATAACCTTAGCTGAATACATTGGACACATCAAAGTGTGGCACTGTACATCTACCAAATTGATACTGAAAGTATCACAGCAGGGTATTTTATCTTCAGAGAATCATAAAATAAGTTAGGTTTGATGGGCTATAGAATACTTTAGTTTGGCATGGAGAACCCTCACTCCGGGCAGAACTAGCTTCAAAGCTGAATGTATCTTTGAAGTTACATCAAGTTGTTCAGAGCTTTGGGGAAATTTTACTTAGAGTGGTGTCAACCTAGGGACTTAATCCCTGCAATGAGGATGTAACCTCAGTATCATTGTCTGTGACCTAGCTGTATTAACAGGCTGTCTTGTTCTCTGTCTCTTTCATAATTATATGTTGTCCTTCCTCCCAGGCTTTACACTATTTGGGTGAGAGTGAAGACAGTCCAGCTTCTGTTCTTGGTGATTCAATGAACAATATGGGACATTTTGTTTGATATATATGCATTTTACTATTTTTCTTTGTTCGACAACAACTGCTGCTAGAAAACTGCTTTCTTTACTTTTAATGTCTTCTTCATCCACAAAGATCTCACTGAGAAATTCTGGGAACAGGAGAATTTAGATATCCCTTTTGGCCTGAAAGGTCTTCTAGGTTATGATGCAGATACAATTATGTATTTTGGAGTAAAGTGACTGTATTCTTTGATGTATGTTAACAAGGAAAGCTATGTGAGTTAAAAAAAATACTACCCTAACTATCTAAATTTTCTACCTGTGCTGTAGATAATCAAAAGACAAGACCCAAAATTTTGTCTCATACTGGTGAGAGGGGGGAACACTGGGCACAGGGACACATTGTGAAGTCTGACTCCAAAAAATACTAGTACCCATTTTTTGAGACATGAAAGGAGCTTAACCATGCTAGAAGAAAAAAAGAATGACATAATTTTTTTCCCTTGAAAATTCAACTAAACTGTAATTAATCCTTTTTCTCCCTCAAAAAGGAGAAAAGAGAAAAGAAAAAGGAAAAAAATGGGAAAAAAAGAAAAAAGAAAAAATGCACAAAACAAAAAACAAACAAAAAATAAAACAGAAAAGAAAAAGAGAAGGAAGAAGCAGCTATCCAAAATGAGAGTCTGCTCAAAGCAATTGAAACACTGACAATTTCCTATATTGCTCCCATCAGAAAAAAACTGTTAATATTAGTGCCTTGAGGGGCAGTTGAAGGGTAAGTATTATAACATACAAAAGTAAAAACCAGGAAAAGTATCTCAAATAATTTTAATAATATTATTTTGTTTAAGACTTTTTCTGTACAGTAGGAATTTTTTATTTTCCTTTTTCCCCCTTTACTCTATTAAAGCTGGTCTAGAAGCACTTCTTTAATTAGACTAGTAAAATTTTATTTAGAATAAAACCAAATTTTTTGCTTTACACTTGCAGTGTATTTCTTGTCTGTCCATAAGATTTTGAGTGTAACATATTCAATAATGCATGTTACCCTGAACAGTATACTAAACTGAAGAAGATGAGACACATGGCAGAGTAGGTAGAGAGAATTTTACAGTGCAAAAATCAGTACCAATCTTTAAGAAACAGGGCCCTTATGAAGGTGAACTGGAATGAAATAACACTTTCATCAGTTTCAACAGTTTTAAATAGATATCTCTCCTTTAAGTGCTAATGCAAGATACCTTTTGGCTCCTGTTTGAATTGTTGGCGGAGAAGGTGGTGTCATGTTTTTCCTCCCTACATGTCAGTCTGGTCCTAGCTAAAAAGAACAGACGGGCCTTTTGGAAAGAATTCTTAAATAAGCATATTGAAACATACACGTTTGCCAAGAATTAGAAGTGCTTGAAGGGAATAAATGGGACAAAGGAAGAACTCACAAACTCATTTATAATAGTTGCACTTTACACTTTTGTGCTGATTACTTAGCAATGGAACATATTTAGAGACAAATATGAATGTGCGTTTGTGTCTGTGATGAAGAAAGCTGTGGGGGCTCTACTATACTTACAAATGACAACTGAAACAAGCAGATCAGAGAAGGTCAGCTACTCACATTTCTAAAGGATTCTTCATACTTTCTGTGGCACACTTCAACCATGGGAAAGAAGGACAGTTTTTTTTTCTTCTGTTTTAAGAAATTTCTTTTTTTTTTGTAGTTCAGGGGGGAGGCAGTAGAGGGTGAGTTGGCAATGTTAGGATTTAAACCCTTTCTCTGGTTAATTTGCTTAATTAATTTGAGAAATACATTTAGTGCAGGTAGCTCGATGTGCAAATCAGTGCAAGTTGTGGGTTAAGCTCTGCATGGCAGGAACCCAAGACAAGAGGCTTTGAACTGGCTCCAATCTTTGCACAAAAAAGGGCATGCCACCTGTGGCACCGTCCAGGTACTAGACACTCAGGGATGCAGCAGGATCTGAGGACTTAGCTGGAAGATGCCAGCCTATTGCACTCTTAGACTGTAAGGGTATCAAAAGCCCAGGGTTTCCTTTGTTGGGGGGCACTCTTTGGAAACATCCAAACTGAGCTGTTATTCTGTTGTTGCACCATGATTAACTTTAAGGATCCAGACATTCGAGACTTCTGTGAGAAACACAGGGACAAGCTAATAAGGAAACCTTGTTTGATTGTGTGAGAGTGGTCTGTGTAAGGTGTCAAGGGGGGCACCTGTTGACTCATTGGAGCTGCCTGCTGCAAAAAGGCCTTGGTCCCAGCTCAGGTGGTGTGAGTGTGAGTATCAGAGGGGCTCTTGAATGATCATACAGGAAAGCTTCTTAACAAATTGATTGTGGAATCCTGACCATAGTCAGAAAAACTTGATGAATGGCTACTATGGACTTTTCAGTGCACCTGAGAGTTAGCTCTTTTCATGTAACTTCTCTTTATTTTCCCATCACTAATGGGTGAGGTCAGGGCAAATACCTAAGTGTATCTCTTCCTAGTTGAACTCAATGACATATTTCTTCCAGGCAAGAATTCATTCTCCAATTTATCATCTTTAAAGCTCTCCCAAACATTATTAGCATTTTGTACTTGGAGTAGATGGGGGAGTCCAAAGACAGCACTCGCTGTGCACTCACCAGTGCAGTGCAGAGCAGAGCAGGACAATCCCCTCCCTCAACCAGCCGGTGATGCTTTTCCTGATGCCCCCCAGGACACAGTAGATCCTCATGGCTGCCAGGGCACTGACTCATATTCAATTTGTCATTGACCAGGACATTCAGGTCCCTTTCTGTGGTGCTGTTCTCCAACATTTCATTCCCTAGTCTGCATACATCAAGGATTGCTCCATCACAGGTCCAAAATCTTGTCCTTGTTAAACTTCATACAACTGGTGATTGCCCAGCCCTCTAATTAGTCATATCTTTCTGTGGGAAGTCTCTGCTTTTGAGGGAATTGATAGCTCCTCCCAAATTAGTGTCATCAGCAAACTTCCTTAGTATACCTTCTAGTCATGTGTCCAGGTCGTTTATGAAGATGTTGAAGAGCACAGGGCTTAAGATGGGGCCCTGCAGAACCCCACTAGTGACAGGTCACCAATCTGATGTTACTCCATTCACTATTACCATCTGTGCTCAACCTGTCAACCAATTGCTCACCCACCACGTGATGTGTTTATCCCACTGTGTGCTGGACAGTTTGTCCAGAAGGATCCTGTAAGAGACAATACTGAAAGCTTTACTGAAATCCAAAAAGATTACATCAGTTGGCTTCCCTTGATCAACTAGGTGAGCTACCTTGTTATGAAAAGAAGTTAGGTTTGACAAACAGAACTTTCCCCTCATAAAGCCATGCTGGCTGTGATCTATGATAACTTGGTCTTTCAGGTGTTTTTCAAGACCTCCCAATATAATCTTCTCCATAATTTTACCAGGCACTGAAATGAGACTGACAGGCCCGTAGTTTCCAGAGTTATCCTTCTTGCCCTTCTTGAAAACTGGGACAATGTTAGCCAGCTTCTAGTCATCTGGGACCTCTCCAGATTCCCAAGATTGTTCAAAAATCATTGAGAGAGGCCTCAGGATGACATCATCCAGCTCTTTAAGTATTCTCAGTTGAATACCATCTGTCCCCATAGATTTACAAGGATCCAAGTGGAGCAGATCTCTCACAATTTCAGGGTCAACTGAAAGTTTAGCATTCTCACAGCCATGGTCCTTCAGCTCAGGGTGCTTGGACTCCCTCAGCTTGTAATCAATGTGCAAGATAGAGGCAAAGAAAGTGTTAAACACCTCTCTTTGTCTATGTCCCTCTTTATGAGGTGACCATACTCATCCTACAATGAGCCTATAATGAACTGGGAAGTCTATAGTAGACTCCCAGAATGACATATGCAATTTGTTTGTCCCTTAATCCTTACCCAGAAGCTGTCAACCATGCTATTGCCAATCCTAAGCAACATTCCAGTCTCTCCATTGCATACAACACCATACCCTTGCCTCACCTGCCCTGCCTATCCATCTTGAAGAGCCTGTAACTATCCAACATGGCACTCCAGTCACAGAACTCATCCTAATAGGTTTCACTTTTGCCAGTGATGTCAAATCTCTGGGACTGGGACAAAGTTTTGAGCTACCTTTGCTTGTTCCTCATGCTCTGTGCATTGCTCTAGAAACATTTTAGGTGTAGTTTATTATTGCTGATACATCATGGAACAGATTGAAGGATCCTGCTAGTGTTCAGTTCCTCAATTTTCAGCATCCCATAACATTACTTACCATTGGCAAGCTTGATATTGTCTCTTTCTCCCTTCCAAGTTCTGTATATGTGGTAGCTTAACAAGGGGNCATCACTAATGGGTGAGGTCAGGGCAAATACCTAAGTGTATCTCTTCCTAGTTGAACTCAATGACATATTTCTTCCAGGCAAGAATTCATTCTCCAATTTATCATCTTTAAAGCTCTCCCAAACATTATTAGCATTTTGTACTTGGAGTAGATGGGGGAGTCCAAAGACAGCACTCGCTGTGCACTCACCAGTGCAGTGCAGAGCAGAGCAGGACAATCCCCTCCCTCAACCAGCCGGTGATGCTTTTCCTGATGCCCCCCAGGACACAGTAGATCCTCATGGCTGCCAGGGCACTGACTCATATTCAATTTGTCATTGACCAGGACATTCAGGTCCCTTTCTGTGGTGCTGTTCTCCAACATTTCATTCCCTAGTCTGCATACATCAAGGATTGCTCCATCACAGGTCCAAAATCTTGTCCTTGTTAAACTTCATACAACTGGTGATTGCCCAGCCCTCTAATTAGTCATATCTTTCTGTGGGAAGTCTCTGCTTTTGAGGGAATTGATAGCTCCTCCCAAATTAGTGTCATCAGCAAACTTCCTTAGTATACCTTCTAGTCATGTGTCCAGGTCGTTTATGAAGATGTTGAAGAGCACAGGGCTTAAGATGGGGCCCTGCAGAACCCCACTAGTGACAGGTCACCAATCTGATGTTACTCCATTCACTATTACCATCTGTGCTCAACCTGTCAACCAATTGCTCACCCACCACGTGATGTGTTTATCCCACTGTGTGCTGGACAGTTTGTCCAGAAGGATCCTGTAAGAGACAATACTGAAAGCTTTACTGAAATCCAAAAAGATTACATCAGTTGGCTTCCCTTGATCAACTAGGTGAGCTACCTTGTTATGAAAAGAAGTTAGGTTTGACAAACAGAACTTTCCCCTCATAAAGCCATGCTGGCTGTGATCTATGATAACTTGGTCTTTCAGGTGTTTTTCAAGACCTCCCAATATAATCTTCTCCATAATTTTACCAGGCACTGAAATGAGACTGACAGGCCCGTAGTTTCCAGAGTTATCCTTCTTGCCCTTCTTGAAAACTGGGACAATGTTAGCCAGCTTCTAGTCATCTGGGACCTCTCCAGATTCCCAAGATTGTTCAAAAATCATTGAGAGAGGCCTCAGGATGACATCATCCAGCTCTTTAAGTATTCTCAGTTGAATACCATCTGTCCCCATAGATTTACAAGGATCCAAGTGGAGCAGATCTCTCACAATTTCAGGGTCAACTGAAAGTTTAGCATTCTCACAGCCATGGTCCTTCAGCTCAGGGTGCTTGGACTCCCTCAGCTTGTAATCAATGTGCAAGATAGAGGCAAAGAAAGTGTTAAACACCTCTCTTTGTCTATGTCCCTCTTTATGAGGTGACCATACTCATCCTACAATGAGCCTATAATGAACTGGGAAGTCTATAGTAGACTCCCAGAATGACATATGCAATTTGTTTGTCCCTTAATCCTTACCCAGAAGCTGTCAACCATGCTATTGNAGCCATGGTCCTTCAGCTCAGGGTGCTTGGACTCCCTCAGCTTGTAATCAATGTGCAAGATAGAGGCAAAGAAAGTGTTAAACACCTCTCTTTGTCTATGTCCCTCTTTATGAGGTGACCATACTCATCCTACAATGAGCCTATAATGAACTGGGAAGTCTATAGTAGACTCCCAGAATGACATATGCAATTTGTTTGTCCCTTAATCCTTACCCAGAAGCTGTCAACCATGCTATTGCCAATCCTAAGCAACATTCCAGTCTCTCCATTGCATACAACACCATACCCTTGCCTCACCTGCCCTGCCTATCCATCTTGAAGAGCCTGTAACTATCCAACATGGCACTCCAGTCACAGAACTCATCCTAATAGGTTTCACTTTTGCCAGTGATGTCAAATCTCTGGGACTGGGACAAAGCTTTGAGCTACCTTTGCTTGTTCCTCATGCTCTGTGCATTGCTCTAGAAACATTTTAGGTGTAGTTTATTATTGCTGATACATCATGGAACAGATTGAAGGATCCTGCTAGTGTTCAGTTCCTCAATTTTCAGCATCCCATAACATTACTTACCATTGGCAAGCTTGATATTGTCTCTTTCTCCCTTCCAAGTTCTGTATATGTGGTAGCTTAACAAGGGGTGCTGGGGTAAAAGGCAATGAGAAAGGTAGGAAGCATGACTTTGTATATCAAAGAGTAGTTGTGCATCCTGAAAGACATTCTACTGCAAAAAGAAACCAAATAATTTATCTACCTTGCTGACACACTCAAGTGTTGGTTTTTCTTTCAGTGTAAATGTTTCTCTGAGACCTGCAACTGTACTTTCATGTGTGCTCAGAATTCAGGCACAGTTTAAGCATTGCACAGCTTTTTGTTAAGCTATTCCAGAGCTCAGAAAACAGCAGAACAGTATGCTTCTCCTAAAGGACACATTTCACAGATACAATCAGAGTATTCTGAGCAGATGGTGCTGAAGATGTGCTTTCAGAAAATCCACGCTTAGGAGTAGCGGTCTGTGATATGGGACTGAATGTCAGCTAGAAGCTGGAGTACATTTAGTAAGCTTCAAGAACCCATATTTAGTTTCATTTGAAAGGAATGAACTTTTATCTAAATGAAATTCAGTTTCTGCCCTCTGTGATTGTTCAACAATGTAAACCAAAGTATGGCAGGTAAATAAGTCTAGATTTTAATTTTTTTTCAAAAATTAAAGAATAAGTGAAATTTTGATGTAAATGCAGCTTTACTCTCTAGGCATTTCTATCTGTCTCTTATTGCCTCTTTCCTTAGGATGGTATTTGAAGTATGCAGTGACTCTCATATGTAGTAATCATTTCTAATGATAACTCTTTCATTCTTAGCACAAATTCTAGAATTTAGATCCCAAATGCACCTGAAGTCCTGCACTGAAAACCTATATTCCAGTGAAGGATCAGAGTGAGATCGGAATTTAAAGATGTGTTTACTATTTTGTGAGTAGGCTATGAGAAAACTTCCATTCAGTCCACCAAATTCTTTAACTGTTTTTTATGGTACTTTACCTTCCACAACAAATGTTTTAAAGGAGCCTGGAAAACCAACACTGTATTTTTATTTCTTTTTGAGATCCACCCCAGAAAAAAATTACATGTTGTGGTTGAACTTGTGAACCCTTAAACCCTTTTCCTGGATCACACCCTCAGCTAAAAGAAGTCACACATCTCATACTTACTGGTAAAATTACGAAAAATAAGAAATCTCCTTCAGTTCTGACATTGTGTGTTTAGTATAGAACTATGTAACTTCCAGATGTGTTTTCAGTATTTATTGTTCAGAACAGCACAATCATTCAATTGAGCATGCTCACATACATTGAAATAAGCACTAAAGCTCACACCCATTTCAATGGACTTCCATTCAGAACTGATGTTACTGAATGTTATTATTTTTAAATTGGACAAAAATGCCTAGAGATTAAAACTTTGTTCTGGTAATGGCTTTGTACCTAAGAGTCTACAGTCTAAATAGGTAAGACAAAAAGAATAGAAAGTATAAAGAGTTAAGAAAGCTTTGTAAAATAATGTAGCAAGTTAATGGCAAAGGAAGAAATGGAAAATGTAGATTCTGAGTCTTAAAGCTTCTATCTTATTCACTAGAGAAATTACATCAATGAGTAGCATGTTGCATGGATGGAGGAGGGTGAACAAAGCAGTGTAGATTAAGAGGTGACTTCCTGTAGCTGAAGTATATTCTCTTGAATAGGCTGATTTAATGAAGCAGCACTAGAACCAATGAATTTATGAAATCTGTGACAAGATTATGATGCTCTGGATTAAGACTATAAACTATGCAGACTTCAGTGATGATCTAAATCCCATCAAAATTCTAAGTCATGCTGTAATATATCAACAATATTATTTAGAAAGAAGATAAAGAAGAGAGAAAAGGTGTTTAAAGGAAAAGAGAGAATCTCATACAAATTATGATCTTAGGGACCCACACAACCATGCCCCTTCCCAACAACAAAAGTACAGAAGATTGAGTCTTTTTACTGAATCACTGTATTTGAAAATCTGGGCTTCATTGCAAATAGTTTTTATAGCTAGTTAATTACATGGATCATTCTCTGACTTTCAAAGTGGTGAGACTGCCAATCTGAAAAATACCTCTGACCCCAGACATTCAGACACTCCTATGAAAAAATTCCTAACCCTGGAGACATGAAATAAAAATGCAATGTCTTCTTTAATTACAACAGAAAGGTCAAATTCACATCTGTTTACTTTCACAGTCTGCCAGACCCGATAAACAGAATTAGATCTAGCAGTTCCTCTACTGAAGTGTTTTTCTTGACAATCCTGGAAGTTGTAGGCACTGCCTTTGTCTGGCTCTAACTGTATTTAGCCAGCATTACTTTCCTTTATGAATTTATCTCCTTGTTTTCTTAGCACTGGACTTCTCACTCTGTATCTCTGTGCTCAGCTCTTGCAGACATGTAAAATTCTGACTCAGTAGTTAGCATGGTTAGCCATGGCAGTTGCAGCATAGTTTTGTGAGATATGTCAGAAAAGAATAACAGGATCTAATGGCAAGACAAAGGATGGATGTCACAACTAGAATTCTCTGCTTATCATGGCTATTTTTAACTTGAACACTATCTAAGAAGTCAGGACAGACAGATAGATGGATAGGAAATAGTGTTTTGTTCTGGCAAAGAAAACAATTCTTCACAGATCATACTTTATTTTTCTCACAAAATCTGAACACTCTGCTATATGAAATTTTATAAACATTTGGAAAAATAGCTTTCAATGGTTTAGTTTCCTTCTAAGATGAGAGTAATGATCTTTTAATTTATATTATGGAATTAATTTTTTTATTTATATAATAGAATTAAGTAAACGCACAGGCAGTTGATGCTAGCACAGATGACATGTTAAGGGAACAGAGAAGAAGTTTAATTTTGTAGGGATGGAGTGAGGAATGCCAAGGTGAAGCTGGAACTGCACCTGACAAGGGACACAAAGGAAAACAAGAATGGCTTTTACAGGTGTGCTAGTCCTCCTGAAGGACAGGCTGACATCTGGAGGGACTTGGACAAGCCTGTGAAATGGGCCCATGAGAATTTCATGAGGTTTAACAAGACCAAGTGCAAGGTGTAGCACCTGAATTAAGGCAACCCTCAGTATCAATACAGGCTGGGGGTTGAACAGATCAAGAGCAGCCCTGCAGAGAAGGACTTGAGGGTGTTGGTGGAAGAGAGGCTGGGCATGGCCCAGTAATGTACACTTTCAACCCAGAAGCCAACTGTGTTCTGGTCTGCATCAAAAGCAAGATGAGGGAGGTGATTCTGCCCATCTACTCCACTCTGGTGAGACACCACTTGGAGTGCTACATCCAGCTCTGGGGTCCTCAGCACAGGAAAGACATGGACCCGTTAGAGAGAGTCCAGAGGAGTGTCATGAAGATGATTAGAGGGATGGAGTACCTCTCCTATGAGAAAAGGCTGAGAATTGGGATTGTTCAGCCTGGAAAACATAAGGCTTAGGCATGGCCTAATTGTGGCCTTCCTGTACCTGAAGGGAGCCCACAAGAAAGATGGAGAGGGACTTCCTACAAGGGCATGTAGTAATAGGACATGGGGGAATGGCTTTAAACTGAAAGAAAGTAAGTTTAGACATTAGGAACAAATTTGTTACAGTATGAGTGGTGAGGCACTGGAACATGTTGCCCAGAGAGGCTGTGGGCTCTCATTTTTGGAAGTTTTCAAGACCAGGTTGAATAGGGGTTGGAGCAACTTGATCTAGTGCAAGGTGTCCATGCCCATGGCAGAGGGTTTGGTACTAGATGATCTGTAAGCTCCCAAGCCATTCTATGAATCTGTATGTTAACTTCATAGAGTATCTTGACATTAAAAATTTCAATATGCCACCATTAACCTATTCTAGATTTATAGAAATTTAACTATTTTAATTCTGTTTACATATTTAACTTTATTCATGCATTGTTTCAAAACCATTTCCTATTATTTTTTTTCTGAAAATGATCACTTTCTATGAACCTGAAAGAATTCTCTCCAGTGAAATTTTCATGAAATTATTTGGTATGACTCCTACAAGGAAGATCCTAGCAGATGTCTTGTTATGATTTTAACTTTAAAGATTTTTAAAAAGCTATGCTTTGTATAGGTGCTCCATCCCTCTAATTATCATCATGGCCCTTCTCTGGATCTGCTCCAACAGGTCTTTCTTGTGCTGAGGACCACAGAGCTGAATGCAGCACTCCAGGTGGGGTCTCATGAGAGCAGAACAGAGGGGCAGAATCACCTCCCTTGACCTGCTGGTCACACTGCTTTTGATGCAGCCCAGGATACTGTTGGCCTTCTGGGCTGTGAACACACATTGCTGGCTCATGTCCATCATGAACTTGATACCAGAGGGAGACACTGTTTAGAAAGTAACATCTATGGACCCTTGGAGTTCCACATGAAACTAAGAATGAAGAACAAGAACAAAGTCTCCACAATAGTACAATCAGTCTCCACAGGAGCAACAACCATAAAACAATTATTTTTCATCAGATTGTACGCTCCAGGAGAATTCCATGTATCTATAAGTGGTCTGAACAGCTGAATAAATAAGGGTGATAAGGTCTGGAAGTAAACATCTGTATAATCAGATAGTCTGTTTCCCTGACATGTATACTAAAAAGCTAAATTTTTGTTCAGTCTCCTAAAATGTTTTATCAGAGGATCTGCTAGAGTATGCCAGCTTTTGCATGACAATTTTTTCTATGATACCCACATTTCATTAAGTTTTGAGGATGTGCTAAAACTGCATGATTTATAGGTATCTGTTGTAACTCACTAGAGAAAGTTCACAGTTACACAGATGAGTTTCAGCAGCAAAGAACGTAGAAACTGTGCTAAAATTAGACCTTAACACATAATTGACAAATTCCTTACATTTCAGATTTGAAGGCAGATGAAATAAAAATAAATATTGAACAAATTAAGTTAATCTATTTCCAGTGCATTTAAATAGATAAAAAACATAATGAACAGAAAAAAAATTAAGTGCAAGCTTGTTCTCTGTTGTGAACTGTTTACTACAATAGAAAAAACTAAAACATCATTCATACATAGAGTAGCTTCTTTCAATGTGAGCATTAAAACCAACCTCTCTAGGTAATATCTTGCCCTTCCTTACTGCAACACTACTTTCTTCTCTTCTTTTGCCTTAATTTTCTCTCGCCTTATCTCATCCAGTATATGAACACCGTGATGCAGGGCTTATGCGTGCTTTTCATTTTGTGGCTATTTTGTGCCTTTTCTTTTTTTTTTTTTTTCCTAAAAATTATTATGTTTATTAAATCATATGAAATGAACTGAAAAGAGAAGTGCACACCAGGATGAATGCTAGAATGACTCACACTTACCACTTACAAATTTTCCTAGGATTTCATATGTGCATTTCTACTAATAATTTAAACAGATTAAGACTTGAGCTATGGCATATGTTAATCCATAATATTTGACTCTCAGCATACTCTCAAGTTTGCTTTGATCTCTGCCTACTAATACTCTCTCCTTAGAAATACTCAGTTCAGGATATGGAAAGGGCAGACTTGGTCCCCAGACAGTAAAACAAACGTAGTCTGTCTGTCCTTTCTGTTTGTTTACCTGGATTTGAAGGGGACAGTGAATTTTGCCCTGAAAATAGGACTTCAGCTGTAGAATTTGCTTTCAGAGACAGAAAAAAAAAAGTCCTGGTCTGTATCATTTACCAAAACATAGAACAGGGCATAGCATCTTGCATATGCTCTTTCTAGTATATCAGTTCTGGTGGTTAGTAGTAGAAAAAAGTGAAACAATACATTTTCTTGACCCCACTCAAAGTTTTTCTCTCTATAGACAATACAGGTTTAGATGAAGGCAGGAAGTAATAAAGACATTGGTCATTAATGAGCCACAACAAACTGATAGTAGCTTGCATCAGGTTGTGTACAGCACCTGGTATGCAGAAGTCAAGCTGCAGCAAAGCCTAATGGTGACGGCACCAGACTGAAAATGTTTTGTAACTTATGTGAACTAAGAAANCTCTGGAGAACCGTTAGCACGTCCACACCCAGCCTGAGGGGTCATGTCTGCTAATGGGCCATCAGGGTTTCCAAAAATATGCCATGATTCACTTTATACAGTAACTCACTCATTGTGAAACTCCCCACCCTGGGGGAGGTACTGGGCACTCCCACCTCAGCCTAAGCATATATAAATGGGGGGTTTGGGGACTAGGGATCTCTTGTCAAATCCAGAGGATGATCAGAGCCTCAGCAGGATTGTGACTGCCACTCTGCACCAGACCAGGACCATCATCCTCACCAACAGGTTTCTTCTTTCCTTATTACTTTGTACTCCGGGGGGCCACATAATGCTCAGTACAGGGGCTGATGAACACCATTCTGTTTGTGCCCCAGGGTGCTGGGTTACACATCTGTTTTTTGTGGGTCAAACGGACTTTTTCCTCTGTATCCTTGTACTTGTTGTGATCTTTTTATTAAATTGTAGTTCTGACTTGCAGACTTTTTGTGAGTTGGGTTAATTTTCCCTGCCAGTTTGCTTTTAAACTAGCACAACATCCTGCTTTTGAAACAGGATTTGACAGATAAGCTAGTCTTGCAGACTATAGATCTATGACTATCGGTCACTCACTTTATACTATAAAAGTCCAGTCCCATTCCATACAGTCTGGTTCTTCTTGGGTATATGTGCAGAGATTATTTCCTTGGCTGGGGATGCCCTCCAAGGATACTCCTCGAGGCTGAGAGAAAGAGATCTCCCCACAAGTGCTGGTATGAATGAGTTATGTCAAATCTCTACTAAATAATTATTTCCTTTTTGTTAGCTGTAATATAATTCTTTAATACTTGCTTCAATGTAGTGCACTATCCTATCTTACACTATACTACTTCATGCTATATAATAGATGTTAATAATAGATGTTTTAGCTTTTTATATTTTGTAGTAAATAATCCTGATTAAAATCTTTTGTCTGATCATTTGTAATAATAAATGATTGATTTTATACAAATATTCTCATTGTAACAATCATTAAAACCTGCAGGACAAAAGAGGTTTAATTACATTTCTCTAAATTCAAACTGTTGACATATTCCAAGGCTAAGATTGGATCCAGCTGCACCTAGCCTCCTCTCTGAGAAGGAGTTTAGAGAGCAAAGGAGTCCCTTCTGCACCTCATGACTCAATTGGCAGGGCTTCTTTAAAAAAGTTTTGTCTAAGCCTTCCACTCCCACCCATGGCAGAAGCATAGGGAGGAGTCCTGGGGAGGCCTGGGTAGGGACATTCAGGGATGGCAGAGTCCTCAGTACCCCAGCATTTCTTCAGGAAAAAGAGTCCAGGAAGACTGACAGAAAACTGAACATGAACCAGCAGTGTGCTCAGGTGGCCAAGAAGGCCAATGCCATCCTGGCCTGTATCAGGAAAAATGTGGTCAGCAGGACCAGGGAAGTGATTCTTCCTCTGGTACTCAGCACTGGTGAGGCTGCACCTTGAGTACTGTGTCCAGTTCTGGGCCTCTCAATTTAGGAGGGATATTGAGGGGCTGGAGCATGTCCAGAGAAGGGCAACAAGGCTGGTGAAGAGACTGGAGCACAGTGAGGAGCGAGTGAGGGAGCGGAGGTTGTTTAGCCTGGAGAAGAGGAGGCTCAAGGGAGACCTCATCACTCTCTACAACTCTCTGAAAGGAGGTGGGGGTCGGTCTCTTCTCCTAGGTAACAAGCAGTAGAACGAGAGGGCACAGTCTTAAGCTGTGCCAGGGGAGATTTAGGCTAGACATTAAAAAGAAGTTCTTTACAGAAAGAGTGACAGGGTGTTGGAATGGACTGCCCAGGGAGGTTGTCGAGTCACTGTCCCCGGAGGTATATAAGAAGAGACTGGATGTGGAACTTAGTGCATGGTCTAGTAGGCAGGGTGGTGTTAGGTCAAAGGTTGGACTCGGTCTCAGAGGTCTTTTCAACCTAGTTGATTCTATGATTATACAAATCTATGATTCTACAGCAACAAGTGATCAGCACCCCTGATTCCAGATCTTCAGCAGGATGAACATGTTGTTGAAGGAATTTACACTTAAGTCTGCCAGGTCTATCTTTGTACATCTTATAATACTTACAGATTCCTTGATCTTTATCCATTAAATTAACAATATAGTGATCAAATATGCTATATCCAAGTTTTACTGTGTATGTTAAATTTTATCCGTATTGAATTGTTTATTTTTTCTCTTTGTTAACCATGTGATCAGCTTCAGTTTCAGTACCAGTTTTTGGTATCCCTTTAATGACTAGCTGTTGATTACTGGCAATTGCTATTTTTAACCCTGGTGCCTCCCATATATTTCTGCACCTTCATTTTAAAGCTCTCTGATATAATTTTGTGCTTGTACTTGTTAAGATTTGTTGACTTGGGTGTGATTCTCTGTTTTTCTTCATCAGCCTTTGAAATGTGGTTTTTTTGAAACAGAATTGATTTTTTACTAGCACAATGTAGTGACATGCATATTCTTTTCTTCAGGTCATTGGCTTGTTCATTTTACAGAATAACCATTAGAAGATACATATAGATTTAATGCCTTGATAACCACTTGTTATTAACATTATAATCAGTAACAGTAGTGTGTTATTCAGTGTTTTACAATAGCTGAATATGACGATAATCTTTTTTTTAAAATATAAATTAAACTTTCATTTCTGAATGGGGGGAAAAAAGAACTAAGTTCACTATAAATACAAAAATAAATTTGACTAGATCTATGGATGATTTTAAACAGCACAAGCAATATTCTATAGAACACTTTAGAGATCATCTGCTGTAGAAGAAGTAGTGGTTTTATTTTCATTATATCCCTCCTTGCCATGATTTCTCCTGTGTAGGCACATACTACTTCCCAGACTGACAAGTATCTTGGGAAAAATTATATTCAGCAAGGATGTTCTGAAATAGCCACTGATGTCACTAGAAAGACTGTCTCTGGGCACTGGATCAGTCACAGACCTCATTTGGTATATACTGTAAAGGCTGAAAGAAAGAAAAACTAGAATGAACAGACAAGGAAAATGCCAAGAATAAGTGCAGGTGGTATGTAGACAACTAGGTTTCAAGCTTACTCTGTTTGGCTCAGCAAACATTTAATTCAGATTGAAACAACTCCAGTAGAATAGAGTGAGCCAGAAAAAAAATTACCCTAGAGCATATAAGTGACTGGAAGATGTGAAAATTTGTCAGCCTGAATATATTTTCTTGCAACAGATGATGAAAACTACCCTTGTAGTTGCAGAATGAATAGGATCTTACAGCATGTAAGGAAGAATATTGTCTGAAGTAACATTATTTTTTAAAAAGTCTCTCTGCTAAAATTATGAACAAAAATGAATGCTAAATTGTGCTGGAATCCCCATGTAATTCCATGCATATCACATAAAAATCAAATAATTCATCATGAATAATGCTGGTACTGAACAAGGAGCAACAAAATAATTTTAAATAATGATTAGCCTGATGCTGTAGCAAGCTCCTTTAGTGTTTTGTTAAATTGAGTAGTAAGTTTATACTCCATTTGGCAAATGCACATTACTAACTAAGAACATTACTGTTCCAGAATCCAGATATTAATGTAGCATGATTTGGCCTGCACACAGCACAGCACATACAGTACTAGCTATGCCTCTAATCTTAGTATCTTTTTATTTTGTTATTATTTTTGTTTTGCTATTTTTATATAAAGGGAAAGTTTACTTTGTCTACTGACATCATCTGTGCACGTAATGAGGAACTGTTACATTAAACGAATATAATATAGTCTGAACATTGTAAGTGGACATTTCAATGACAGCAGGGCACCTAACTTCAAACTCTCAGTTTGAATCAGTTCTTTCTTTCATTGACATACAGACTAATTCAATGTGCTCGCTTGCACTGGGTAAAACCTATTTTGTTGTAGAAGGCACCCACTTTCTGCTGAGCCCAGCAAAGTAGGCAAAAATATCCTTTAAACTAGACTGTTCTTTTTTTCTTTCACTTGTACCCCTGGAAATTTTTCTTTTTTTTCCTCTCCTTGTGTTACTGTTCCTGTTTCTAAGCACTTATTTTTACAATACAGAGCTACTGTAAGTGGATAGCCTTTTATTCTTTATAAAATATCTTTTTTGGGGGGCTACACATTGCTAAGGGACACCACGGTTGTTGTAAAATTTGCACATAATAACTTTGAGGTTTGAAGGCAATAAGACAGCTAGGGAGCTTCAGGTCAGAGCTCAGACTAAATTCATTAATTCCTTTTTTAACTGAAAGCACATAAAAAATGAATGAATTGGGCTTCCTGAGCTTTGTTTGCTATATATTACAGTAAAGTTTTGTGTTTGGTTTTGTTTTTTTTTTCTGGTCAAGGATTGCTTGCAGATTTACATATTTAACCTGCAGACAAAGATGTGGAGAGAGAAAGAAAAATAACATTAAGGGTATAACTTATCTCACATATATTTTGCTATTTGTCACAGTTGCTGCTGTCCTAGAAAGAGGACACTGCAGTCAGTACAAATGTAGATAATAACAGATATACTCACAGATACACATATAGCTACAGGGATGTGAAGTCTACAGAAGTGTAATGGTTTGACATAATTTAATGCTGGAATAAAGCTGCCCAGAAAGCATCTCACATTGGTGATAGGTTGGGGGTAGGTTGGTACAAGGTATTCACTTAATTACCCATCCTTTCATGTCCTCCAAGGCAATCACACATATATTAGTACCAGCTGCTGTGGCAAGCACAGCAGTGTCTTATGAGGAGGTTAGCCAATACACCTGTATTGGGTCTACTGCTGTTTTCATAATACAGTGCAAAAGTACACAAGTTATTTGACAAACAATATAGCCAAATTCGTGAGGTGCTGCAGTCAAGCTTTATTAACTTCAGGGTGACATTCTACTGTGTTGATTAACTGGATTAAGTTAGTGGCAGTCTAGTGACTTTTATGCCTTGTTCCACTGAAGAATGTAGACACTACCTAGGGAAAGATGAAAAAATATGATAAAAATTGTGCTGGACACCAAATGATAATCTAACCAATTAATTGGAGCTTCTCAAATGCTAAGTCAGTACATTTCAGGCCTACAGTTCTAGAGTGAATATAACCAGCACAGTGTTATGTGTTTAGTGGTACAATGCAGTGGAAAATCTACTAAAATTAAAAAAACCCCTCATCAGTGCAGGTAAAAAATTCTCAAATTTCAAAAGAATGTATTATTTCTGATTTCTAACAGTGATACCATCCTACTCTCTAGTCTTTTAAATCATTGAGTCTCTAGTCTTTTAGTGGCAGTAGTCAATAATGTTCCATTATAAGAATGACTACAGATGGCAGGAAGTCCTCCTTGAAAGACATAGGTGATCTTATACAAGAAAATTCATGGCCATTCCTGCTGTTTCTGAAGAATGAGTGTGAGTCCAAGCCTGTAGTTTGTCCAAACCCATGTAATAACTATATTATTTGGAAAAAAAATCAGATTAGATTCCAGAGTAGGCCATGAGAGCTACAAGACAATCTGAATCTGGTTTTTCTTAATAATAAATATTGCATATTAAGCACAATCAAGAAATAAGCACTATGGATAGCTGGCAAATATAAGGTCATTCATTTACAGCAATAATAAGGATAAGATTTTCTTCTCTTAATATCTAAAACTGAAGAATGAAGAAGAGAGAAAAAATTATTTCTGAATTAAATATGTGCATGAGAGGGAAGAAATATGGGGATTTAATCCCTGCAAATGCTAACAGATTAGATGTATGCACAATATTTAATTTGTTTAGGGTGATATGTTTTTGCAATTTGTTCGCCATTTGAAGGGGAATGTCTGAGGCAAAATTAGGTATTAATTCTTTTGGCTTTTAAATAGTGTCTTAATGTGTAGTGCTTTTGTCTGGCATAGACTTAAAATTCTTCATGTTTTGGATTTGTGATGAAAACAGTGTTGATAACACAAGGATGTTATTGTTAAGCAATGCTGAAACAGAGTCAAGAGCTTTTCTGCCTCTTACACTGCCCCATCAGCAAGAAGGCTGAGGTGCACAAGATATTAGGGGGGGATACCACTGGGACAGCTAACCCCAAATGGTTAAAGGGATGTTCAATACCATATGCCACCATGCTCAGCATATTCAGTATTCATTGCACCTCAAATACTGTGTCCAGTTCTGGGCCCTTCACAACATCAAAAACATTGAGGTGCTGGAGGGAATCCAAAGAAGGGCAACAAAGCTGAGGATGTGTCTGGAACATAAGTCTTATAAGGAGTGGCTGAGGCAACTGGAGTTGTTTAGTCTGGAGGAAAGGAGCCTGAAGGGAGTCCTTATTGATACCTACAACTATCTGAAAGGAGGTTGTAATATGGTTGATGTCAGTCTCTTCTACCAGGTAACAAGTGACGGGACTAGAGGAAATGACCTCAAGTTTCATCAGTGGAGGTTTAGATTGGATATTTGGAAAAGTTCACTGAAAGAGTTGTCAAGCATTGGAACAAACTGCCCAGGGAAGTGGTGGAGTCACCCTCCCTGGAAGTGTTCAAAAAACATGTAGATATGGCAGTTGAGGACACAGTTTAGTGGTGAACATTGTGGTAGTGCTAGATTGATGATTGGACTTAGTGATCTTAGAGGTCTTTTCCAACCTTAACAATTCTATGATTCTATAGAAAGCTGGAGAAAGAAAGAAGGGAGGGACATTCAGAGTGATGCCATTCAACTTCCCAAATAACCATTAGGTGTGATGGAACACTGCTTTTCTGGGAATGGCTGGAACACCTGACTGTTGATGGGAAGTGGCGAAAGAATTCTCTGTATCACTTTGCCTGTGCACATGCCTTTTGCCTAAACTATCTTTATCTCCAGCCATGAGTTTTCTCCCTTTTACTCTTCTGCCTCTTTCCCCCATCAAACCTGGGTGTGAGTGAGCAGCTGTGTGGGCCTTAGTTGCCCACTGAGGTTAAAGTACTACATAATGTTTGGTCTTTGGCCACTGCAGTCCCACCTGGGTCTGGTCCTGCTTGAGATTTGTGAGCAAATACATATGAACAACCCATGCATACCTAGTTTGGAGGAGGTAAAGACCAGGAGTGGACTACCTCCAGCAATCAATACTGAGTCCCTTACTCACCTCATTCACACTCATTCCTCCAGCTGCCTGGTGTTTCAGGACACAACATTCCTGTAGCTGGAAGCCATAGGCTCCAATAGCTAGAACTAGGACTGCCACTCACCCTAGCACTCTTGGTGTGACTCCAGCTGCTGGCCTCAAACCCACACAAGTCCCCCTAGNCAAGTGTGCTGTCTGTGCCCATTTTACACCTGACTGACCCCTTCTATACTTCTTTCTCTTTGTTCTGCCCTTATCATTCCCCTATCAATTTGCACTGTCCCCTTGCAAAATCCTGGACTTTATGGAAGAATAAAACATATGGAAACTTTATGGACTTTATGGAAACATAAAGAACCCCACATACAGAGCAAAGTGGGAGTAGGAGGAGAAAACTACTGTAGTTATAATAGAAATAGAACAGAAGTGGGACCCAGCTGTTTAACTCCAGTACCCACCTCCACACCACGCAACTACTTGCTCGTTCCCCCACACCAAGATGGGGGAGACAATCAGAAGGGTAAAAGTGAGGAAATCTGTGGGTTGAGATAAAGAAAGCTTAAAAAGTAAGGCAAAAGTTGCATGCACAAGCAAAGCAAAATACAGAATTCAATCACCAGCCAGCCATTGGCAGGCAAATGTTCAGCAATCTCCAGGCAAGCTGGGCTTCACACTTGACAGTGACTTGGGAAGACTGACACCATTACTTTGAACATCCTCCTCTTCATTCTTCTTTNATCAGAAGGGTAAAAGTGAGGAAATCTGTGGGTTGAGATAAAGAAAGCTTAAAAAGTAAGGCAAAAGTTGCATGCACAAGCAAAGCAAAATACAGAATTCAATCACCAGCCAGCCATTGGCAGGCAAATGTTCAGCAATCTCCAGGCAAGCTGGGCTTCACACTTGACAGTGACTTGGGAAGACTGACACCATTACTTTGAACATCCTCCTCTTCATTCTTCTTTCATTTTTATTGCTGAGCATGATGCCATATGTTATGGAGTACCTCTTGGGTCACTTGGGGTCTGCTGTCCTGGCTGTGTTCCCTCCCAACTTCTTGTGCACTCCCAGCCTCCTCACAGGTGGTATGGGGGAAGAAGCAGAAAAGGCCTTGGCTTAGTGTCAATACTGCTCAGCAATAACAAAAACATGTTATCAATAAAAAACCATGTGTTATCAACACAAGTCCAAGACATAGCCCCATACTAGCAAATATGAAGAACTTTATCCCATCCAAAACCACTACAGACTTAAATAATCATGTGTGGGTCCTGTTCTGGGGAGACATGGATGGAGGCGGAAGATGGAACTATAAGTCAGAAGCAGGTTAGCTGAAAGGTTACTAAAGTCCAGCACATGTTAGGAGCGAGACTTTGAGATCTAGAAGAATACTTTGATTTCTATTTTTCTGTAGTCCTAAATTTTAACCACCAGACTTCAGTGAGTTTCCCACTTGCAGAGGGAATAATTTAAAGTTCTGATACACAGAAATTTGTGTCTTCAATAGGTGTTGATGGTGTGTCATGTAACTTGTATATAGTATTGTACTGTCACATTATTTATTTTTTAAAATTCATTTAATGGTTATTTTGAATTTTAATTCTAGTAACAAGGAGACTCCCACTTGTAGCTGATAATCCATGATGACAGAAACTGTCTAAATACAAATTGATAGTCCAAACTTGAAGCAGTCTCCTTTCTAGGTAAGTCAGGAGAAATAGTAATGACTTATGAAACCTTGAAAATTTTCAACTTTTTTGTCAGTTTACTTTAAAATGTGGTTTCATTTGTTCTTACTTTGCAGTTGGACTTTGTCATAATGAAAGAAGCGTTTCTTGAGCTTAGCAAATGAAGCATTTAAAAAAAGAAATAAAAAATCAATGCCTTGCCATTTCCTTTATTGCTAAGATAGACTTTTGAAAATGTCATGCTTATTTCAGCCATTCTGTTCCTGATCGTTCCTGGTTCTCACTGTAGCTAGCTAATGACTTTCTCCTATTTCTACTGCCAGAAAGAGAAAACTCACTGACTTCAAACCAAGCAAAATCAGGCCCAATATCCAATAAAAAAGTATAATGGATGGTAGAAAAAAGTCTCCTCGATTCATGTTACTTGTTTTCCTGAATTTGAAGTGTACTAAATTATTCTTCTGTGGATTTTCTTCACTTTGTTTTTTTTGCATCTTGAAAGTCAAAATGAAAACAGAAAGTTTTTTGGGGAAAAAAGAAACTAAAATGGGGAGATCCAGATCCCAGACCTACAGAATGGAATTTTCAAAAGGCTTCTGTAGTGCTAGCTCTGGTCTTATTGAAGTCTAAGGAATTTCAATATTGATCTTAGTAGGAAAACACTAAAGACTTTACAATCTCCTGTACTGCAATGTACAATGATAATATAGACACAATAGTTCCACATAGGAAATGTTACTTGCTCAGCTTAACTTATCTTAAACCTCTAGTCTATTATTATTTAAAAGTTTATTGAGGTTTCCCAAATAGAATTACATTATTTTTCTCTACGTAGTTCAGTGTCTGAGTACAACTTCATTAGTTGTTGTTTGCCATTGAAAAAATCAACACAATCTTGTAGTAATTAGAACTCTCATCCTGTCATATTTGAGCATCTAAAAATGGCTGACAACTGAGACTTTTAAGAGTCTTGCAAAACTGAGCCCAAACACATAAGTGAATCTAATGATGACACAGTTTCTCACACAAGTTAAGAGGATCCAAAAGACCCTGAACAAATTGAGAATTCCTCTCTAACCATGTTACCCTGCATTATTTGCATACATCTAATTTAATTTTCAGTAGATAGAATTTAACAATAACCATTTTGTAATGGTTTATGCAGCCTTTAAATATTATTATAGATTAAGCAACATTGTGAATGATTTTTGTGATTTTACTTGCTTAATCTACCTAAAGAACATCATTTAATAGTGAAATGCATATAGCAGCAACAGCTTTGGATAGACATTCAGTTCGTCTGGAAGCCACACATCACTAAATATTCCTGAAAAGCCAAAGTTTGCCAGTTGTTCTTGAAGTTGCAATGGAGGCGCAGATGGATGGTAACAGCAGACCTCTATTAATAAGGTTTAATAGCATTCTCATACAAGTGTATTTTTTAAACAACTAATACAGACAGATTTAAGAGATGGAAAACATCCAATCCAAAATTGCTCATAACAACAGCCTTTTAGTTCTAAATATTTCTGCCTCTAGCTGCTTCATTAATGTCTTCTTTATTTTTTTTTTTAAGTTCTGTGATTTGAAAGTAGTTCATTGAATGAATATATGCTATTGTCACTATTTTATCATAGTAAATGTTATATGTTCCAGCTGAGACCAAAGACCCTGTTGTGCTACAGAGCCTATTGTGAAAATATCTAAAAGACCTGCTTCACAGCTTGTATAATGTAAACTGAGGACAAAGGAAAAATAGAAGCTGATTCCTCTTTATTGTAAAATAAGACAAATCAGTGACTTGCTAAAAGTCATATATGATAGTTTTTGCAGAAATTGGAGTAGATTCTAATCTTCTGAGGAGAGCTGATCAAAATACAAGATTTACAAATTTCAGCTGTGGACTACACATATAGGTAAACTAGATATGCATTTAGATTTCATTATCTGACATTACTTCTATACATACAGTTTTCTTCAGTTGTTGTATATTTTAAATAAAAGACCATATATGTAAAAATATTTTATGTTTCAGCTGCCTACCCATCATGAAACTCACTAACATATTTTCACTGAACATCAATTCAGGTTCTGTAGTTGCAGAATCTTTTCAGAGTCATTAATCTTTAAAACCATCTCAAGACTGCCAATTTTTGTCAGTGTACAACTTCACAACAGGAAGGAGACCTGTGCCTGAAACCCAGCCAGCTCTGGTTGGCTAGGAATGCTGAATTTTGATTCCTAAAGATTACTTAGATTACTTAGTTTTCTCCAAGCAAATCTGGCTATCCCAGAACTATAGACTCTGGATTTCTGTTAAGTCCCAAGGAACGTAAAAGTGAGATAACTCAAATGTTGTGGGTTTTTTGTGTTTGTTTGGGTTTCTTGGTTTTTTGTTTGTTTGGGGGTTTTTTGTTGTTGTTTGTTTGTTTGTGGTTTTTTTTGCTTTAACTGCAATAAAACATTTTATTTTTTTATATAGTATCACTTACTACATTTGAGAATGCAACAGATTATTTAGGAATGAAAATTAAAGACTATGACATTTCCTAACCTTTCACTAGAATATATTGCTAGCATACAATGTGGTTTAGCATACATTCACATCTGATGTTAAATTTCTAAAAAAGTTACAGTTCTGGCTTGTTCAAATTATTATTCAGTTTGTCAAGAGTGGAATAGATCAATGCAAGTAAGGCTAGTAAAATTATGTGCTTTAATTTTCCTCTATTACCATATCTCTACAGAGAGAGATGAGATCCTTTGAGCATTCCAAGTTGACTGGATCCACACTAGCTGAAGCATGAAAGACATATATTTGGGTTAGTGGGTGCTGTGAACAGTTTACTTTTAGAAGCACGACATCAGCAATTCACTCACTGTTAAGAGAAAGGACATACTGGCTTGACCTTAATAGAGCAGTTGCATAGCTTTCTACCAAAAATTTGCTTGTATCAAGCAGATGGAGAATATGGGGAGAAAAGTATGAATATGCTTAAGCGCTATCCTGTAATTATGCATTTTTATGTTCTGTTACCTTGCAGGATGTGCTATACTTCACAGATAATATTTATTTTCTTCTTCTTTAAAATGTATTTAGTTTGTTCCCTTACATTTATTAAAGATTTGTCCAGTTTCAAGATGAGGGACAGCAGAAAGTAGTCTTTCTACTTGTCTTTCCTGAATGGCCCAGCTGTTAAGGGGGCAGATGGGGATGGGAGTGAGGGGGAGGGATTTAATTATCTTGTTCTTCATGCTCAGGACAATAAAGCTGCAGAAATGATCTAGGAAGAACAATGGACAGATAACAAATGCATTCAAATGGAATTTTGGAAAACAGTATGCCAATTCAAAACATAGATCTTTAAAACTTCCCTCTCCAGGGGACACCTGAATATTCTACATGCCCTTATATGTTGTAGGAAGGTGAAATTTCTGTATCAAGTGTTCATAGCAACTTAAGCTCCTGTTTTGAATTTGCCTACAAGTGCTACAATCCTGCCGTAGGCTATTCTGCTTGGGATGTAGTATACTGCCCAAACCTGAACAGGTTGCAGAATTTTCCCAGTGGAGTTTGAATTAGAGAAGAAGGTGTGAGGCTGCTTAACCTATGACCATTCCATTTGATGTGAGAGCATAAACTGTAGAAGTCATTGCAAGTACAATAATCTTCCTTGCCTAGGAAACACACTTTTTCCTCCTTTGATGTTCCTCTTTGGATAGAATGTCTCATAAATAAAGCAGCAATGCCCTGGGCTTCCTTTGGAAAAAAAAAAAAAGACTGAGGTAAAACTCTTGTGGCATCCTATTTCCTCCCCACTCAAGGGTCTATTTGTTCTTTTACTTATGTGAAATGACCCAAGTGAAATTGTTGCCACAATAAGTAAAGAACTTTAATTCCAGAGACGATGGGATTAGTGTGTGTCTTTCTCGGTAAATTGAGAATTTAACCCCTGCTCATCATAAGTGCTTGTGTTTGGGGGGGAGGGGGTTGTTTGTTTGGAAAAAATGTTTAAAAAAATTAAATAGTAAAAGGTATGAAAGAAGATAAAAAATTGTTTTTTCCTCATGGGAAATCATTTACCTTAATGATAAAGAGATGATTCGATAATGCTGCAATGAGTTAATAAAACATTTCAGAAAATCCCATATGGGAATATAAGGAAGTTTTGAACTCAATAATATGATGCATATATGAGTGTCTATGCTTATACTTGTTTTAAGCCCCTGAGGATATTAAATACAAATTTGAGCTTTCTTAGGATAGTGTGAAAGAAAATGAGATCAAGCAGTGCTTAGGCAGTTCACAGAAGTGCTGACCCTTCTTTCTTGGCTCCTGAGTGCTCTCTAAATGCTGTGCCTGAAGATGTACATTCTTACTTAATATACATGTCTTTTAGATTTTAATTATATATTGCATTTTATGCTGTTCATAATGAAAACTGCAGAAGCAGTTTTACCATTAAGCAACTTCTGTCCCTCCACTGGAGTTTAGCTAATGGCAGGTACCTATATCTATACAGGAAAGTAGATGTCAAATTTAACAAGTTGAATAGGACATGCTCAGTAAAAAAATAAAATGGTTCCTTCTTTTCACTTTTATAGCTCCTCCCCTACTGTTAGCAGAGGCCTCTGAAATAATACAAGTAAAGAATAATGGGAGCTGCTATAAAAAATGTAAAGCTATTAAAAAAGCAGCAATCCTAAAATAAAGTCATTCCTGAATGCACAAAAGCAGCTGCAGTATTGATGCTTGCAATCAATTACTATACTAGAAGGCATTCTCTCCTCTTGAAGAACCTATTATTTCGAAACATAATGCAAAGTCACAGCAGGTGTCATAGTACTGGGCCATACATACTGCATCTCAACCAAATACAAGGAGCCTTAAACAGGCTAGAGTCTATGTGTATTCTGTGTATAAAAAAAGAATAAACAAGCAAAAGACAAACAAACAAAAAACCCCCAAACAAAACTCAAAACGAACAAACAAAAAAAAAACAACCAAACCAACGACCCCTATACCACTCCTCTAAACTGTTTTGCCACATTTAGTGTGAAAATTTTGTTGTGAAATAATAGCTTAAGTGCATAATATTAAACTGACTGGCAAAAAAGAGTGTAGTTAATCTTTGAAAAATTTAAATTATACTATATACATATTTATATCCTCACTAAATAAGATTGGATTAGAATATTAAATATTTGAATAGGTTTCAATATTTGAAATTTTAATCATTCCTATTGGGTCTCATATTCCAATGATTTATTTATGTGCATGTGTGTATATACCCCATATATATATATCTCCAGAAATATTATTGCATATTTATTAAAATACATCGTAGTCATCTAACTGTATCAGTGTTGCAAAGGGCATGTAATGATCCCTTTTTAGGGTTAATATCAATGCAAGAAATAAAATCCACAACTTTTTCCTGAGTTATGAAGTGCAGCTGTTGGAACTTTTGAAGGTTCCTAGTTGTTGGTCTTAAAAATACACCAATATTAGGAACAGAAATGTTACTATACAAAATTGTAAAGATTCCAAAACATAACAGTATGATTTTAATTTTCCATTGATTCTTATAGGCTTAAACAGTGCCAGCTAGACCTTAGCGATAGAGAGATAAAAGATAAAGATGTTCAAATTCTTAAAATCCTACATGATAAGGTTTTTTGGTCCTTCTCTTTTTTTGCTTTTTTAAAAAAAATATTTTATTTTCATATGTGTAACATACTTGTTTGAATTCTGGATGAACTATAACTTTTTTATCTTATTGCTACTTCCAGTACTGTGCCTCCCCTCCAGTAAAAAAAAAAAAAAAAA
>VXBX01007076.1:13141-24097 GCA_013400415.1 Scytalopus superciliaris | reverse complement strand
AAAAAAAAAAAAAATTAAAAAACACTCACCAACCCAAAAACTGGTAAAGGATTTGAATAAATGAACTACTGCTCCCTTATCAATCTCTATCCTAGGCAGCCCGTGAGAGGTGAGCTTTATCCATGCATAGAAGACCTTTCACAAGAAGTGCATGGTGAAATATGCTAAATGCGACGAGACACACGTCTCTTTGCTTCTTTTTATTGTCAATAAGGGTTGCTCTCTCAATGTTTATCCTTGATTCTTGTCATTACTTCTACATCTAGGAATAATGTAAGAGTATTAAAGAAGCGTAAAATTGGCAGTATAAGGAAGTAGGCATAAATTGCTACTAAAGCATATCTGCTAGGACTATTTCTATATTATGCTGAAATTAAGTAATTAGGAGACCAACAAAGAAATTAGGATTTGTCAAAAAAAGAAGACATGATGTCTGAAGAAGAAAATTCCAACAAAGAAAACGAGGAGATAATTAAATGAGGATCATGAGGCTATTCAGTGCAGTTTTGAATAAGTGATCTCATTTTTGTAATTGCTATCTGATATATCAAGTAGATGTTTTTACTGCAAGTGGTGCTAAAGTAGGAAATTTGCTTGTTTTATATATTAACATGAAAGAATCTTTCAGTTTATATGAATGTAATAAAGAGTATAAAGATATTTCAAATTAACATCTGTGAACACAATATCCTTTAAAATGTAAACTATGAGGTATCTTTAACATCTACCCACTCTGTTTCTCATCTCACCTGGCATGTCTGCAAAAAGCCCCTCTCTCCCTTGTGCCCTGCCACATCACCTCTCCTTAAACAAATTAACTGTAAGCATAAGAAATTATTTTATTGCAATTGAAAGAAAAATGTTAAATTAATAGCCTTAGCAGCAGCAATCACAATATTGCGTAGTTTGGGATCCAGCTGAGCAAGTTGGTAGTTTGTACTTAGACAGAGGTTTCAGATTTGAGAAGAGTAAACTTCAGCTCATTCAGAGCCCACCTGGGATGGATAAATAAGATGTAATTGCATTTAATTTGACACCTTTCTTTCACAATATGCCCTGGAAAGTCATGTATTACTTATTTATTCCAGTGATTAACATAGTTGTTTTTCTTAGTAAAAAGTTAAGGCAGAGTTGCAGTGAACCTAGTTGATTTGCTTTTCAGAAATGTATAACTATGATATACAATTTCCTATCTTTTTAGTCTTAACTAATATCTCATAGATTGGAATAATGGCTATGACTTATAATAATATGAAAGTCAGTGTGACTAAGCCCCACCAAACTCTGGTTTTGTCTTCTCAGGAAACTATTCAGCGTGAAGTCCAGTCTCCTCTCATTGCTAGTCTCAGCCATCTCTCTGTAAAGAAATAAGGATTTGAGGATTCTGATTTTTTATCGCTGAATTTCCACATTGTTGCTGCAATACCAACTCATAATTTTTACTCTCTAGTTTTGCAGATTTTATTTAAAGGAGTAATATCCATACAGTAGCATTAGACAGTGTTAGACTTCATTAGACTTTACTTACATTGTTGCAAGAAATAATGCAGGTGTAGAACCTTGTGAGCAAACTTTTTCTTTCTCTAGACAGCCACACCAGCGAACAATAAAAAACCACATCTTTTCATTGAGATTGGAAAGGATTTCCCTCAGAAAAATAGCATTATTTCACCAAGACTTTTCACTTCTTTGTATGCCTCATGCATGCCTACTCTAGGAATTTCTGTATTGTTTTCTTTGATGTCACACTTGTAACTGCACTTTGTTAAGATTATAGAGTTAGAAATGTTTTCTTTCATGCACTATTCCTCCCAGAAATAGATCTATATTACATTTTAAATAACTTAAGATATTATACCATTGTAGTCAAAGGGGAAGATTGTGATGCCTCTACATTAAAGTGCATTAGCCACTAAATAATTAATCTTAGCTTTCCTTAAACTTAAATATAAGCATACTGAAGTAATGTAAGCAGTGAGCATACGGAAGCATTTTGTAATATTGAAATAGTATGCTAGACATGGTGCATAAGCTTTTTCTGTAAGTATGTGATCACTGTGACCAACAAGAGAGAAATAAGTTGTTTGTAGCACATAGGATGCATGTAAGCATTAAAAAAATGTTCCTAGGCAAGGACAAGATAAATACAAGGAACTGCAAAATAGGCTGTACATCCTGCAAAATATACTAGGAAGAAGAACAACATAAAAGACCATAAACAGTACTGGGAGCAGATGACCTGCAAAATGATGTGGAGAGAGCACATGACATAAAAATGTCAAGCAGGAACAGACAAGATGGGGTAAGAAGACAAGCTTGTTTCTGGTCCAGCTTCTCATAAGGAGCTTTCAAACATACCATTTCAACCCATAAGGAACCATAGCTGTCTTCAATAACTGTACAGTAGTAACACCATTATATGTATACTTAGAGCTGATTCAGAGCATAAATAGTAACAGCTTTCTGTATTAGTATTGTATAAGAACTAACCTTTAACATGAAATATACTGTGAAGGAGTGAACTTCGGGCTTTCTTCAATGTTGTCTGTTTGGGTTTTTTATTTAAAAAGATTTTTATAACTACTGAAGTTTGTCTTCTAATTATTCTTATCAAAGCAAATTCTGAATCCCTGATACCTGAACATGTATATTCTGTTGCATCATTGTAGGAAGCTGCATCTGGTTTCTCTGTCAGTAACCCACACGTTCTCCAACATATCATTATACTCTAAAGTTCTAAGAATTGGAGTGTGATTCCATTAGATACAAAAAAGTTTGAAAGGTTAAGCAAATTTGGAATTAGTATTTTGCCTACATCAATACACTTCTGGTTTTTGTTTTTTTATTTCCTTTTTCACACTGAATCATGTTTTCTTAATAAAAAGATATGTAGTATTAATTGCACAGATTGACAAAATATGGCCATGTTGTGACACATATAATGTAGTATAATATAGCATCTATAATTAGTAAAATATAATTACTATATTATTGCTTAATATAATGCAGCTCCCTAATAAAGTGAACTGTGGATTTTAAAAATAGGGATACAGTGATTAACTACTTCACTATAATGAATATTCTTTGCTGTTCTGAAGATCAGGTCAGGCACTAACTGTGGGAGCTCTAGGCCATTCCAACTAAATTAGTGTCTTGGTTTTGGTGGGGGCAAATAACAGATATTTAGGAAATTAATGTCTATATATGGACACACATGAATATACAAAGAAAATATGTGACAGTGGTGCTCCTGACTTTCAGGGTCCTGATGGCATCACCAGCTCTTATTGCTCCTGCTTACCCTCTCCACCCTGCCTGTGAGCACAGAATCCCAGTATAGCTGATCCCATTGACACCACGGGAGAGCCTTTGTTCAGTCCTGCCTCTAACCCTGCTCCTTGGATGGACCTTGTATCTCCATAGTAGCCTTGTTTCTAGTCCTGCCTCCTGCTGCTCCTGAGTGTCCGAGTCCCTTGGATGGATCCCAGGCTTGGATTCTCACTTTGCCTTTCCTGGGTCTATTGAGAAACCCTGTTACTGGCATCTGGCTCAGTCCACCCTGTGGGGCTGTTTCTCATCCATAGGGGCACAGCCTGCACTGGGGTCACCTTTGCTTCCAGTTAACCTTCCTGGAGAATCAAACTTGCTTCTGTTGTTCCCTGAAAATGACATATGAGAGTATTTTTGCAGTGTCAACTCCGTAAAGAAAACTAGAGATAAAAATAATTGTTTAGTAAGTAAAATGCAGAGTAAAAGGTTGAAGAGGAGGTCAAGAGACCTGATAATTAATGTTTTCACTGAGGCATGGTCATGATATTTCAGAGTCATATTATTGAAAACTTCTAATGAAAGGTTTGGTAAATTGGACAGAAACTGTTTCAGCATCCCACTATTGTCACACTTAATTACTTCCTACTACACCCTCCCAATATTTGTTTTTGTCATTTTACACAGTGAAATCAAATGCCATAAACTTTTATTAAGATTATTGTAAGAATGAAAGACATAATGCAGAAAATAGAGTAAATCTAGGTTTGCTATGTCAAAATAGTTGAATTTAAATACTGTCTTTTCTTTGTCATTGTTACACAGAAAATCAACATATGTATTCTTCAATAGCCAGAATCTTCATCTTGGCTTGAAACTATTGCCAGTATCTTGGAAGTCATTGATTCTCTGCAGAAAATTTGTCTATATTGCTAAAAAAAAAAAAAAAAAAAAAAAAAAAAAAAAAAAACAAAAAAAAAAGGGGAGANAAAAAAAAAAAAAAGATAAAAACCAAAATATAAGTGGGATGATAAATTCTCTTTTAAGAGAGTTTGTCAACATTATAAGATGTTAACATTCTTTGTTGGGACATGTCCTGAAGTATTGCAGGGTTGTTTAACTAAAAAGTCCCCAATAATTTATCTAATAAACTGTTAATAAATTGATTCTTCACTCTGCTATGTATAGGTTCTCTGCTGTTGGATAACGGTACCCTAATCATGTTTTTAATCTTGTAGGCCTATGCTGCACTTCATTCAGTCATGGTGCACTACTGCACTTGTTGAGGAATACATTCAGTGCCTGTAGCTCAATGAGCAGCTGCAGTGCAAGCTGCAGGTTGAGCTCTGGGTTGTGGGACCTCAAGAGAGGGGTCTGTGAACTGCTCACCCTCTGCATAACAAGGGCCATGGGGAACTGTGGCCCAGACAGTTGAATAGACACTTAGAGGCATTGCAAGAACGGAGGACTTGAGACTATCATGTGAGAATATGAAAGCCCAGGGTTTCCTTTGTTCAGGGTGCCTTCTTGGAAGCATCCAGCTCAAGCTGTTATTTTGTTATTGCACCATGATTAAATTATTTTAAGGGTCAGGGAATATCTGAGACTCTGCTATGAGAAATGAGG
The DNA here is from genome assembly GCA_013400415.1 of Scytalopus superciliaris. NCBI lineage: Eukaryota > Metazoa > Chordata > Aves > Passeriformes > Rhinocryptidae > Scytalopus > Scytalopus superciliaris. The sequence goes on along the minus strand of VXBX01007076.1, from coordinate 19,204 downwards.
GGTCAAGCCAGTATGGAAATCTGATCTGACTGTGTAAGTCTGGGATGTGTAGCTGCCAAGGGGCCTGGGTCCCAGCACAGGTGTTGTGAGTGTGGCTGCCAGACTGGCTCCTAGATGGTCAGACAGGGAAGTTTCTTTAATACATAAAGTCTACGCATGGCAGACATCCCCTAAGTACGTGGCTGAATTATTGTCAGAGATCTCACAAACTGTATTTGCTGTTTTTAGGTAGTTGCATTTATAGGTTACACAGAGTATAAGTATAGCTTACACAGTATCTTGTATGTTTACATTATTGCACATTATTTTCTGATATGTGATTCTGTGTAACATTTCAAGCAACAAGGGTCAGGGAATTGTAATATTGATTATGTAATATTGACTGAGTGGTCTCTTATTCAAGACTCCTCATTTTGTGAAGTAATCCAGAAGGTTGCCTAGAACTACATATCATAAATTCATGATTTTGGTTGGATGGGACCTTATAGATCATTCAGTTCCAACCTTGCTGCCATGGGCAGGGACACCTTTCACTAGACCAGGCTGCTCAAAGCCCCATCTAACCTGGCCTTGGCTGCTTCTAGGGTTGGGGCATCAACAACTTCTCTAAGCAACCTGTTGCAGTGTCTCACCAATCTCACAATAAAGAACTTTTTCCTAATACCTAATTTAAACCTACATCTTTCAGTATGAACCTGTGCTCCCTTGTCTTTTCACTATACACCCTAGTAAATAATCCCTCTCCAGTTTGGTTTTTTCAGGTTCCTGCTCTAGGTACTGGTAGACTGCTGTAGCATTTCCCCAGAACCTTCTCTTCTCCAGGATGAACAAATATAACTTTCTCAGTTTGTCTTAATAGGAAAGGTGCTTCAAATCTCAGATATCTGAAGTTGTAGTAAATGGATACAGCCAATATGAGTATAACTTAAACATTATTTCAATTTAATGTGAGTGAAAGGTACTACTTACTTTCATAATTTCATATGTGACAATGGGATAGACAGTACAGAAAAGAAATTTGTCTTTTACTAAGTTGCAAATTTCCACTGACTTGGCACATGTTGACAGTACTCAGTTATTAAATATAAAAATATCCTCTATGGAAGGGAAGTTATCCTTCTATGAAATCTATTTTTTTCCTTTAATAATTGCTAGTTAAGGAACAAATATATAAGACCACAAAGCAAACTGACTAATGCTGAACCAAGATGACAGGGAAATAAAGTAAATGAAACCATCAAAAACCTCATTACATGAGGTATGTAATAGAAAGTGTCAAAATGATCACAAGGTCAATGAGTTGCACATTATCAAAGTATTATCAAAATTATAAACATTAATTGCCTAATGAAATTAGGCAGACTATACTCTAATACCTTCTCAGTGCAAAGATTGTAAAGATTTTGCACAAATAGTAATAGAAATTTACTTAAAATTTTCCAAGAAAAGTTACTGAAAAATACATTTGTTTATACAGACAAACAGTAATTTCATGGGTTATTTAAAATTAGTTCACTTTTTAAATATTGCAAAATGGAACGAAATACTCTTTTTAAGAACACATTTAATAAATTACCTTACCAACAAATATAATCTACTTCATAAAGATGAGATATGCAGAGTAAAATTGTCCTTTTTTACTGATTCTTGCAGCTAAAGTTGCAAGATAATGATTGAAAACTTGTAAAAAACCCCAAAAACTCTATAGAAACTGATATAATGATACAAAAATTAATCTATGTAAACCCTTCTGAAACAAATCCTGTAACATATTTTTGTTATGAAAAGAACTCATTTCCTGCTTCAAATCCAAGATATATTTTGGGGTTTATTTTCAGATGCTGAGAAGGATTTCTGATTTCCTTCTTATTCTCATTTCCAATAATATTTTTTTCCCTGTTGACATCTGAGGATTTTTCTTGCTTTTTTCTTTTATGTGGCTTCCAGATGTTGTGAGACAGAACAAACAGAAAACTGCAAATACCAACCCTTCTTCCTGTTCCCACCTGGTAGCTATCACCCACATAAAGTATGGAAAGAGAATATAGATCAGTGGTTCAGAAAAGCTCTCAGAAAGATGATTTTATCAGTTGTATCAGTTATACTTTTGATAAACACTTCCAAATTATTTTTATTTGAGTAAAAGTTTTCATTTCCAATGATGAAAATTAATTATATGCCCATAATCTAGATGCTGCAACCCCTGAAAGGCAACTGAGAGCTACTGAGAGCTTTCAAACTGTATTTATTATTGAATTAAACAAACCAAGGTTTTGCTTTCTCATGGTGAAAAAATGAGTTTCAGTAAGAGGAGACATTAGTAAGAGCATTAGTCCTTCACTACAGCCTGAATCCTAAGGAGACTACAAGTTATTTCATGTTCTTTAGAATGTAATTTTCCAAACACTTGTCTTCCTGCAGTACCATCATCCATCCATTTAAATCATTATGTTATTATTGTGATTAAAACTTCTTGAAAAAGATTTTCATCCCTTGGAAAAAAAAAATCAAGTTAAGAAAAGAATAACAGAACATATGTATCCTGACATTTCATAAGTATGAGGCAAAACCACACACAGATTTAGGTGTGGTCTAAATTATTTTTATATTTTTCATTTCAAAGTAAGACTTTTTGACTGTAAGAGGTAAACTCTATGAAATATTTCAACCTTAAATTGTATTTATTGAGTTACATAAGTTTCAATGTGAAACTTTGAAAACTTTAGACCTTATTTTTTGATCATTTTGAAAGCAGAAATAGAAAACAAACACTTCTTGGAAACTATTTTGCTTTTATTGAACTAATATGTTCTTACAGAAAAAAGTTACATCAAAAAAATTCTAACACAGTACAACTCTGAACTCCCTTTAATTATACTTTAATTAGGCTTAAAATTTTGCAGAAAGTTACTTATTCATAAATTAAGAACCCAACCTATGGTGTGGGGCTCTTCTGGATGAACACATGCTACAAAAAGAGAGTTCTTGATGTGTGTTTTTGCTGTGTGAACTTCATTCTCACAATTTCTGTCATCTCATGAGCTAGTTAAATTATTCCTGTCCATTTCCTAATTCATCTGAAGATACAATAGACAGCACATTTCTAGATGGTTATAGAATGCCTCAGGTGAATTTTTCTATGGCAGAAGACTGAAGAAAAAGTGACTGGAACTTCCCAAAATCTTGATTAATGGCATTAAAAAGTGCTGTCTGGAAAGTCATTAAAATCATTAGAAAAAGAATGAAAAAGGGTTTTCACATTTACTTAGGATTATTGGTTTTGCTGTGATGTGCCTGACCATCAATTAAGAGGTTTCCATTGTGTCCCCTTTGGAAGTTTAGTGAAATTTCATATTTAGTAGCATTTTTACTTCTTTATGCTTTGATGCAGGTGTGACAAGCTGCTTGCCTAAAGCAGTTCTGTTATTAGGGACATTCTCCACTTCTTCCTAATAAATTCACACATGGTTAACAATTCATGTCCTTATTTGTGTTTTATTAACCACACACACACACAAAAAAATTGCTTTGGAAAGCTTAGTATCGAGCAGTGTTTGATATTATTGGATTTCCAATTTGTGAGCTTTCTGCTGTTCTACAGCTTTGGGGTACAGTTCTTGAAGAAGACTTCTCCAGGTCTCTGTCTAGGAGGAAGGAAATAAAATTTTACTAAAACAACCCCTTTCTTTGAGAGAGATCTACTTATCCCTTCATAATTCATTATTAAAAATAAAGAGTACACTTACAAAAAGGCTTGCATCTCTTCTTCCACTTAGAAGAGACTGAAAAAAATTTTAGGAAAATAACATTCAAAATAGTGATAGCAGCAGATATTCACAGAGGATCACATACAGCTACTCAAGCACTATAACACTCCAGCCCTGGAGCTGTGGGCTCACAAGTGTTGCTAAGAGTTTTACTTTAATATTTATGTATATATAGGGTCCTTCAATATCTTAAGAAAACGTCAAGAGAATAAGCCGTGGACTTGTTCCCAAGGAGTTTCTTTATTAATTTAGAGGAGACAACATGGGAACTTGACTAAGATTCAAAAAGGACACTACACAAGCTAGACAAAATGTTACTCCACAGTACCAACTCAGCACATATTAATCACCAACACCCGGGTCAATATTTAATTAATCCACAACACAATCGCTCCAGCTCCAAGCCACCCAAAGTGTCAAGAAAGGATTAAAGAAAAAGAAATAACACAATCGCAGAGAGAAGGAGAAAGAGGGAGAGAGAGCTACCACTGACATATTATGGAAGACCAGATCTCACACATCCAGGTGGCAGGGTTGTGACACATGGCACCCCTGTGCCTGTGGGTTTATCTGCTCTGGCCTCTACAGCCAAACCCCCAGGCAGGGCCTCTGACCCACTGACTACTCTGGGTTCCCAGACCAGGGTGAGGGGCTGTGTTCTCACTGTCCCTGCCAATCTGAGTTGGGTCAGGGGCTCCAGGAGCTGTGGGGTGTTACAGTTTTCATGAGCTGTTTGTGACTGGCAGCTGCTTCGGGGCTTCCCGTGTGGGCTCCAGGGACTGCCACGAGGGACACAATGCCATCCCTGCTCCATGAGGTTCAACCCATTCCTGCCCAGTCCACACACACAGGCACCCCACCACAAAGTGTTTCTGACCACATAATAACTGATCTGGTGTCTAACAAACACTGGCAAAAGAATACCTAGTGATGTGATTTAAAGTTAGCATACATTAATGTTTTTAAAGTTTCTTTCCTAAGGCATCAAATATTAGTTGATTAGGCTGCCTGCTTCCCTCCTTACCTCTGATGCTTTTGAGGCCTTCAGACTAAATTCAAGGGAATGAAAGCATGAGGAAGATATCACTAACATACTAAACTCCTGTATTGTCTTTGAAAATATAGCTGAATAGATAAGAGTACTGTTAATATGCTCCATGAGGGAAAGAATATTTTATAAAATTAAAATTTGAAAAAGTCCCAAACAATGGAAGTTCTGTACTCAAAGAATGAGAAAGGGTTCTCATATTTCTACATCTATATATGAGTTCACATATTTCCAGTTAGTTGAAGTCCCTTAAACTTTAACTAAATCTAACTGCTGGTTCTGTCCCAAGATTTTGGCTGCTGCATATCAATATTACTTCAGACATCCTTAGAATCACAAGAAAACAAGAGGTTAAGCAGATGAAATATAAAAATATGAAATTCTGGCCACAAGCCATCTGTTTACTTGCATTCTTGGAGTAGCTGGGAATGGAATGAATGACCAAAAAACTTTCAGATATGCCAATTTTATTGTTCTATTAACACTTGCCCTTTTTCTTAAGTTGTCCAGGAGATACATGTATTTTCCTCTTCTGCTTAGCAGGGCTTCATTAACAAAATTATCCTCATGAAGATTCAAGTCCTAGCCATTTATTGTCTTAAGGGTTCAGGAAAGTTTTCAAAGACTTATTTCTTCTTCTTGCTCTCTTTATAATTGAATAGCAATGGCCATAACAATGCTGTACAAGCAGATGGATCATTTTCTCTAGTTCCATCTGCTTTTTAGATATCTAATGTAATCAATGCAATCAGTTCTCCTATATTATGCAGAGTACCTATAGAAATTTCAAGATAATACCCTCTTACATTATCATCTAGATTATTATTCACTGAAATTTCCCTCAGAACTTTACAGACAAAATCTTTCGTCTCAATTCTCATATGCTTTTAATTTATTTTTTTTAATTCAATCCATTTATCCAAGATATTAAGATTATGGTAGCAGTATCCTGCCCTCTTATTTATTTGCTTTCCTCTCAGTCTCTCTCATCAGCAAATTTTATTATCAAAGATATTTAGATTTCCAATCTAGATCATTGACAAAAGAGCATTAATGTCATGTCTAATATTGGTTCTTGAACTACCCCATTAGATTATGCTATGCACATTGATATCTCATCATTAGGAATGACAATTTAAATGCCATATATGTGACATCAGATTAAAAAAAATCAGAATTCTACTCAGTGGGAGATAAAGCAGCTGTAAATTTTTTTTTTTTTTTTTTTTTTAAAAGGGGTCATAAAAA
>VXBX01007075.1:338561-355133 GCA_013400415.1 Scytalopus superciliaris | reverse complement strand
GTCTGCCCGCGGGCCGGGCCCGGCGCGGTGTGTGTGTGTGTGTGTGTTTGAGAGCCAGTGAGAGCCCGGCGGCGATAACCCCCCTGCCCCTGCGGCGATAGCCCCCCTGCCCGCCCCTCTCCCCGGGTGCTCCCCTGCCCGGCCCGGGGTCAGGACGGGCCACTCTGGCGGCGGCCCCGCGGAACTTGCGAGCCGTGCGGGGCACCGTGCGGTCCCGATCTTCCGCAGCGCCGCAGGAAAGTTCGCTAGGAGCGGAACATGGTGTGGGTTTGGGTCTCTTGTGGCCAAGCACGGGGGTGCGGAGCGCCGTGTAAAGCCGGGGGGTGTGTGGGGAGCTGCGACGGAGCGCGCCGGGCTGAGCCGTCCCTGAGCAACAAATTGAGGTTGCATAAAGATAAAGAAGTCGGTGTGTGGCGGCATCACGCACGTGTATTTGACATTATCGGGTGTTCGCGGTGATTCACAAATTGTTACTAATGACAAAAGAAAAGAAGTGCGTGCGTAGATGCGGCAGGAATGGGATAATAAATTTGTACATTACTCAAGATACTTATTTCTAGCTTACAAAGCACTACACTGATTTTATTGGAAGAAGAGAAAAGGTTTTTGTTTTTTTTAAAGCTGGAAGTTCGGATTCTTGTTCTCTCTGATGAGAAACATCTAACAATTTGAAGAACATAATTTAATTATTGCAGGATAAGTTCGTCTTTACTTAAGTCTAGCAACTGTAGTTTCAGCTATTGTGAGTTTGATTCTTATGAACGCAGATTTCAGTGAAGAGCTTTTCCCAGCACATTTAGTGTAATCTTCACTTCTAAGTCGTGATTTTTCTCATAGATATAGATATATTTATCTTTTTTTAGGGGTTGGCACATTCAGATTGTTTATGCGATTTATAAAAATTTAAAGGTCGTTCTTTGTTTGTCTCCAGTGTCTATATCAAATTGAGAGTCCGGGGAATGTTTATTTGTGGTAACAATAAAGCATCTTCAGAAGGGTGAGTATTACTTGTACATAGTGTACTAGTCTCACTACAGATTATTTAAATGCAAATATTTAAGAGTTACAAAGCCTTTCAAAAACGTGTTTCCAGTGTTTTAGGAGATGTGACTTAAAAGTTTTGTGCAACAGGGTGTGTGTTTTTGAGAGCTAGTACTTAGTCAAGTACTGGCTATTACATAAAAACCGTTACATTTCTTGTTGTGGAGTTTCCTTTAGAAAAGAAAAAAAAAGAGCAAAAATACTTTTTCCTTCCTCTGTCTCCATGAGAAATGAAAGTAACAAATGAAGTTAAACAACCTGTGGATAAATCTGTCAGTAAAATAGTAAAACATTCCATGAGATGCCAGCTGCTATTTTTGTCTGGAACTTTGGAAGGATTCAAGATTTTGACTTAGGAGAAAAATTGGGAGAAACTTTAATTTTTTTTCAGAGATTTTTTTTATATGTAATTTCACCTTGAAAAGTGACAGACACTGAAAATTCACGCTGTCAAAAAGTTGTAAAATGTTTCTGCCCAATTTAAAATGAGCTAAAGTGGTGGTGTGTAAACTTAGGCCAGAGACTTGAAATTCAAGCTCCATTTTTTTCGCCCCTGCTGTGTTTTTTTCCTTTCTTACTAGAATTGTCAACAAGCTGAAATATGGTAATTTCTTTGAAGATATGCTGTTAAATTGTTTTTGTTTGTTCTATAACATTGTGACATTCATAGGTGAAATGTACCTATTCCTGCACTGCTTCTTACCTACAAAGAAACTTTGGCTTAGGGAGAAGAGAATTTTTGTAGTGCATTATTGAATGCAAGAGCTGTATTATATATAGAGAGAGTGCAAGCTAATGTCCACTTTCTGTAAAGCAGCTTGTGTCAGAATAAGCTGTGTCCAGAATTTAGTGCAGTCCAACAGTGTTGCACTCTAAAATTCCTCTCACAATTAGTAAAAAGAAGTGTTCTGTCACCATTCAGTAGCTGATTCAGCTTCTTTAGCTGTATAGATCATGTGCGTGTTTTAGTAAGTTCACGGCTGTGATGTTAAAACTGAAAAAGAATTTTAGATAACAACTATATTCATATGATTGAGCAGTGAGAGTTATTTTTTTAAATGGCTGCAATACTGACAGAAGGCACACTTAATAGATGTCTGATTTATGTTGTTTGAGCAAAAGTGCTGTGGAAAACTTTAGTGTTGACTGTAATTCTACAGTTAGTTCTTACAGACACATCTTCACTGACTTGAGAAGTATCTGTGAAGCTTAAGAGGAAATAACATTTTTCCCAGCAGGGATGCTGAAAATCTCAGGAACAGAACCTGGCCTTTGCTAAGCAAGGAAGTTCTCTGAGTTGAGTAGGTATTTTTTGCAGTATTACTTTTACAAGCAAAATTCAGTTTACCAGATTTTTTTTAAAAATTTAGGAAATGGACTTCATACTGTAAATACAATTCTTAATGATTTGATGAAGGTGTTTAAATAATACTTACATTATGAAATAAGACCACTGATAAGAGAAGCTGTAGGACAGTGACAGGAGGTTTATATTAATGTTAAAGCTGCTACCAACCTTCTGTTCGTTCTGTTAGCAAGGTCCATGGAAAGCAGTGTTGGGCTCCTTGGAATGGTATCTGATTGAAGACAGCATCTGTAAATGTGTCTGTCTATACATTTAACACCTAAGTATAGGACCTGTGCAGCTGTTCTGGAGTGGGTAAGTCAGCCTTTAAATGGATGAGTTGCTCAAGCACTGAAGGAGTTTAAGCGGTAACTTCAGTTAAACAGCTACATCTGCCAGGAACAGTGAGCACGTTAAACTCTTGTATAAAATGTATCCAAACCAGTAAAGTCTTGTATAAAATGTGTGCAAAATGGACAGGGGGAGCTTCGCAGGGGAACCATGAAAACTCTGGTTACAAGTTAGAGTGCTTGGATTTTCTTTTTAGCTCTGAGTATATGCACAAGAGTTTTGTTGAGCTAAGGATTAAAAGGAAAACAGTGTACAGAATTATTAAGTAGGTATTCTATCTGTTCTCACGGAGCTCGGTTAAAGACTTTGGAATGCTGCTGTGTGTGTCTAATTATGGATGAGGTGAAACTAAAAATGAAATGTGTTGAAGGAGGGAGTAGGTTCTGTTGAGCTCCAAGCAAGAAACAATAAAGTTTTCAAAAACTTGCTGCTTTCTGTAACTGATAATAGTAGACAGTTTAATTCTCAGTCTTCTTCTAGTTCTATGCCTAGATTTCCACTAAGGTGGGTCAGACTGTGGACTTGAGGTATGGATCCTCAGTAAAAGTGAGAAAACTGCCTCCAGTGTTACAGTCAGAATATGTATTCTGAATTAAAAAGTTAAAGTAACACTAGTAAACTTGGGTAGAGGCAATTCTTAAGAAAAGTGTAATATGCATATAATGTTGACAATTTATGCTTCTCCTAAAAAACAGTAAAAAAGGAGTTCTTAAATATTTAACGGATTATTTAGCCACAGGCCTGTAAACTGATTGTAATTTAAAAAAATACTGAGGATGTCTGTTAATGTCTCTACTGTGTCCAGAAAAAAGGTGTAAACAAACGTCACCCAGCCCTAAACTAATGTGGGTCACACTCTTATTTTAGGAATCTTTTGGCTACCTGGCTAAGTCTAGATTATAGGATTGTTTCTTGTATTGTGCCTCAGCTCTGTTTGTGAAAACTACTCTTGTCTTGGGATGATTTAAAATGCATGCTGTGCATCCTACCTAGTGGTGAAATCAGTAGAACTTTTAAGGTGAGAAGGCCATTTGGAAATGTAGATAGATACTGCACGTGATCGGAATGCTCTGGATAAAAATAACAGTGTAATGATGTGAGTGGATCAGCAGTGTTGTCATTTGCTTGAAAATGTGATGCAGTACTGCCAAAGCTTCTAATTGGGATGTATATGATTTCATTAAAAAATGAAGTAAAACTGACACCTTACTGTGTGCAAATAAAGACTTCCACGACACATAATTACAGAATACTCCAGAATTTGCTATTGGGTTTGGGGTTTTTTTTGTGTGTATGCATATGGTGCCTGCTTAAATAACGTTGTGTGTGTAATTATGCAAGCAAAGTAGTACAAATTACAGTCCACATCCTAGGCTTTCTAAGATATGAACGGAAAATACAGGAAGGTATGATTTCTTTATACTTTTAAATTGTCTTTTAATCTAAAACCAAGCCTATTTCCCTTGTCAGTTTTTTGTTGTATCTGGCTCCTTTCCATTCTGCCTTCTAACGTGGTTAGTTCAGCTTTTCCTGCCATGCGTTCTCTTTTCACAGCCTGCATGTTCTGTTTAAATCCCAAAGCTATCAGATGTAATTTAAAGAAACAAAGTATTTGAAAGGAAGGAAACTCAAACCTTATGGCTCATATATAATTATTTATTTACTTATTTATTTGTTTATTTTATGTGCACTGGTTTCCTCTCCATGTTTCTTGCTCTGAGTGGATCTGGCAAGCTTTATATTTTTGGTGTGTAGTTGTCTGATATTGTTTCTTACTAATAAGGTTAAAAGTTCTAGAGTTAAAATTAATTTTGCTGCTTCTGTCAGAGATTGTGTGAATGTGTGTTATAGATGCTTGATTTACCCGTCAACCTCGACCATGGCAAATGGATTAAGATGGTTATTATCATCTCTTTTTCAATTATACACTTTATAATCAGGACAGCATAAATTTTGTCCTTTGTGATAACTTCTCCTGTTTTATGTCCACTGTTTGTGCCATGTGTGTATTTATTGCTAATGTGTTTATTGCAAAGTTAAATCCACTAATTATTGAAAGAAGAGATTGACATATGTTGTTTCATTCTTAAAGCAGTTTAATCATTACTGGTGTTCAGAACGTGGTTGCTTTGAAACTGGGAGACCGTACTGTTTGCAATTCTCTTCCACAGCCTAACGGAGATGTTTTCATTTTCACTGGAAGGTGGTAGAGGTTTTGGTATGTTAGGGTTTTTTGTTTTGTTTTGGCTTTTTGTTTGTTTCTTTGTTTTTAAGATTAACTGTTTCTCATTAGTTTTCTCCATTAAATCAAGCTTCTGGAAAAGTAGTGTCTGTGTTTTTTCTCTTTATAAGCAACATCTAATGTGCTGGTGGATTAATCCCCATATACCTTATAGAATAGGGATGCCATACATTAGACCCAGTTATTTTGTGGACTTAAAAATAAGGGTTTTCTAAATAACTCTCATGGTTGCTTTCATAATTTGAAGCTCATTTTGGAGGTTTTCAGGGAAATGGCAAATACCAGTTTAACTTCAAAATTTGCCAGACTGTAAATTCTGCATACGTGGAAGAGTAACGTCTGAATTTCAAAGTTTGGGCTATTTGCCTGTGCAGGGAAAGAGTATGGAATAACTACTGAACTGCTGAATTGTTGCGTGTCAAGGTTTTTCCTGTGTGCAGTGTGTATTGCTTTGGCATGCATGGTTTGAACTGAAGAACCTGTGGCTATTTTAGTTTTTGAGGATAAAAGGTGTGTCCACAAAACAAGTTCAGGAGGAATAGTTATGCACTTCAAATTCACATCCTAAATTATTTTGTCTGTGGAGACATGTCTTTTGTGTTCGCAGCAAGTGTTACTTTTTCTGCCAGATTTATCTGGAATATGAAAAAGCTAAATTTTTAAGAGATGGAGGTGTTAGGCAACAGAGGCTGATTGGAATGTGCGTGGGAGTCACCTCTGGGTGTCTGTGAATGGGCATGAAGAGAGAAATTTGGAGGTACACTTTTGAAAAACTCAAAGGTGAAGTTCAAGTTTTATGTATACAGGTTCACTTTCTCTAGACAAATAGCCAGGCTTGGTCTGATGTGAGAAATGTAGGATGGTGTTAATGGTGACTTGTAAAAAGTCTGGTAAAAATTGGGCTTGAAACTTTTTGTTGGTGTTCTGCTGTTTGAAGTTTTAAAATGTTTTACTTGTTTTTTGAGCCAAATAGTCTTACTCGTGCATGTAAATCTGGTTAAAAGTATTTATACATGCAGATATCCGAGTGAAAAGTAAATAGTTGCATTACCTGCTGCACGTTGATCTGCTGATGTTGCCCAAACTGAAGTGAGGTGTCAGTCGATTTTGATTAGTGCCGGTTTTGGTTAAGCCTTTGATATAAAATACTTGATTATGATCTCCCTGTTTTCTATTGCCCTTCCCCCACCCAAGTGGATGAGTACTTGAACTTCTTATTTTTATTTCCAAATCAGTATTTTTCTGAAAGTATCAAATGTTGAAATGTGCTGGAAGAAAGTGGTAATATAGGGAATTTAGTAAATTTTTTTCTGTGAAATTGATTGTTCTTACTCCTTACATGGTATTCAGTAATGATTTCATGTCTGGTTTTGTTTCTCTAAATCTGAAGTAGGGATACAGGGAAAGATTTTTTCTTTAAGGGAAGAGTGGCTTTGAAAGTTGCAGGCTTGCTTATACAGACTAATGGATCACTCCAGTAAGGATTTATCTTTTTTCTTTTAAAGACTGAAAACAAATGATACTATGTTACTTTTTTGTTTTACTGTTGTATTTATTTAAGGAAATGTGTTGGAAATCTAATTACTTGTATTGAAATCTTATTTTCTCAGTTAAAGATGTAACTTTTTAATTTTTCTCTACTGAAAAGAATGAAACTGAGAAGCACCCATACCACTATTTCTTGATGAGTAAATGTTCTAAATGAAGGACAAAATGTGATCATGTGAAAGTATATCCAATGGCAGTGTAGTCTTAGGAAAAAAATAAGTCATCAAACTGATGACCTCCTTCTTTATATCTCATAGAAAATCAGAAATCAGTTTGATTTCTGGAACAGTTCTGCTGTTGGCTCTTGCTCAGGTACTTCATGTTGAATCAACCTATAGTTAGTGCCAAACACTTTTAAAATGATTGGGGAGTTTTGTCAAGTCCAGATGAATTCTTGTGGGTTTTTTTTATTTTTTATTATTTACATTTCTGAAGGAGATTGATTAGAACACATACAATTTTGACTGTATTTTCTGAAGTATTTCTGGAAATTCAAGAGTTACGTATAAACTCTGAGTTGCAAAGTTTTTAACATGCTGGCAGACAGGGTAAGGGATGTTGAATACTGACAGGTGCTTTGCTTTGATAGTTTTTTAACCCAGAAAGATAAAAGGTTCTCATTTAAAACCAGCAAGAAGATAAATTAAAATTTCTTGTGTTTTTCCAGGAAGGAAGAGGGAGTGAAGCACCCTTTCTTTCTCTTTAATACCCAATAGCTGCTTGACTCCTTGTTCTTCCCTTTCTTTCCTCCTTGCTCTTGGGAATTTCTAATATCTGCCTGGTCAGTATAGAATAGTGATAGAAACTCCTGAGAAGAATTTTAAATCAACATAAACTACCTATGTGAATGAATTGTTAGGGGAGAAGGCAAGAAATAAAATACCATGGGAGGCAAACTAATATTTATATTAAAAAAAAATAAATCAAGTGGAGATTGAAGAAAACGCAAACTCTGTGACCTCTAGAGTTCATCATCATCATCATGATCATCATGGCTGGGCTTTGTGAACAAAGATTTGGGAAGGGCTCTACCCACGCTTGCTGCAAGCACTGGTGGCTAAAAAGGCCAATGCGAGACAGAGTTGACATGTTCCTTTTCTGTCTTGTGTGTCAGTAACTGAACTGCTCTGCCTTACTATGTGAGGTGAGCATTTCAATTAATAAGTGGTATGAACTGAGCACATCCAGAAATTGATCTGCATTTAGACATTTAGTACTGTCACAGCGAGCTGAAAATTGAATGCCTAAGGCCATAGTTCACTGTGTCTTTAGGTGGGGCCAGAGTGGCTGGATGCTCACTTTCCTTCAGCAAGATACTTTCAGCCAGAGGACTTCCTCACTTCTGTCAATGTCTGGCTGCAAAAATGCTCCTGCTCTCAGGAGGGAAATGATAGCACAGGTGCAGGAACAAGTGGCAAGTAAAAGTGCCTCTTTTTGTAGCAATGCCAGCATAAAGTAGGGGTGACGCTTGAAAGTCAAGGCCATCTGGTCCTCCATGCAGTTTTTGTCTGATGTTTGGGCAGTAATGAGGAACTGAAGAGTTTGTTAAAAACAGTTTGGAAACAATAATGAATGAAGGAAAGTGCATGTTGTGGTCAACCCAAGCTCAAGTCAGGAGTTAAATTTGAGGAGGGGAAACAGACTCCTAATAAATCTGGACCAAAGGTTAGAATTTCTAATATCTAAGGTAGGAGCATTCCCTAGCAACATCTAGGCATACAGTGCAGGGTTGTAGCTGAGTTAAAGTACTGTATATAATTATGTTACATACTGGAGCAGAGAACAGTGACGGTGAGTCTTTTGAATTGTGTTTAGCTGCCGTGGCATTGCTTGGGTGGGGACTGCTGTCTGCTGACACATCAGTGTCTGCAGCCCTAAAGGGTGTTTCTCCCCAGTAATTTTTTTCTTTTCAATGACTTCCCTGATTTTTAATTATTTTTGTGTTATATAAAATATGTGCTCATGCTGAAACCTTTCATAATGGCAGAGCACCTGTAGTCCTTCATGAAACTGTTGCAGAAAACATACATAATTTAGTGACGTGTAAGCCATGTCACGTTTGGTTTATGTTTGCCATTTGCATCAGAAATTACTGTAGAGGTTGTATGCAGAAGGGTGCATCAGCCTTGTTATCATAGGAAAGCTAAAAATCAGAGTTGAGGGGAATTCTGTTACATTGCTTAGGTCAGATCCAAGGTATTGCCTACGTTACGATAATCTAATAACCACTCTAGTGGTAACTGGTTTTAGTTAGGGGAATAATACTGCAATTAAATACAGTCATTACAGTTAATAAGCTAGTTTCATAGTAGTACTACTACAAATAAGTAGTTTAATTGGATTAAGTACATAATGAAACTGTACTCTTAGTTCACTGATAGCCACTCATACACAGCTGTAAGAGAAAAGGGTGTGCAGAGTCATTTTGTTTGTGATAGATCAAGGTAGCGTGTGATGACCAGGTGTGAACTTGCCACAAAATGAGGATTTCTTTTTTCTCTTAAACTTGTTTCTAAATAAGCTGAAATTCTTACTCAAAAGACAAACATCTCAGCAACTGTGAATATTTTGAAGTATCAATTGGGAGCTATTAAATTAAGGAGCTGCTGGGATAGTAACAAGGTCCAAAAAGACCACATTATATTTGGGAAGTAATAATCAAGGAGGCACATCTTTCAAGTTTCAGGAAAGCAAGTCATGAAGCTTATTGCAGACATATGTACCACTTGACTTGCTTAATGATTTCTTCTAGAATAAGTTTAGAAATGGGAAAAAAAGTGGAAAAAAAGTCCCAAAACCAGAAGACAACCAACCATTTAATGTTCCAGGGTAGAGATCAGGCTTCTGATCTTAAGTATGCCAAGTACAAGGTAAGGCTGTAGTCACTTAAATAGCAGAAAGTAAAAGGTCTGAAAAGAGTGACACTTCAAAGGCACAAAGGTTGAGCTACAAGAAAAGCAGAACCCCATTAGGATAAGAAGAAACTTAATTTGAAAAAAACAGTCCTTTTATGTGTGTTTTTTATTTATTTTAAGCATAATGTTAAGTTTAAGCACTCTAGTTAGACTAATCTCTTAATTAGTGAAGAGCTTTCCGATCTCTCTTTTTAATAATGGTTTCTAAGAGGTAGAACTGAAGGTTCCAATGGTACTGTTAACTGGACAAGGTGTCTTTGAGGGGAACAAACATGTGAAATAGTAGTGGAAAGGAGTGAGTGAACTGCCTAGGTGATGGAGTTGTTAAAGGAGACTAACATTACAAATGTTTCTACTGATTGTAACAATTAGTGATTGCACACCAAACTGAAGACTTCAGTCTTATTAAGCTCTTAAGCATTTTAATTTCCAAAATATTGTTCCTTTAATAGTTGTGTTGTTTTTCACATTGTGCCTGTAGCTGAGCAAAATCTAAGAGTGTTAAGATGCACTGGTGATTGTTTTCATCTTTTGAAATATTAAACTGGAATTTAAATGGCAAGCAAACTCCATTGCATCTGCTTTAAAACTACTAAGGTTCTTAGTTTTGAGGTGGTGTGCCCAACTGAGAGCTGTATTGACTTGTGAAATAGTTTAGACTGGCAAGTACACCTAGAAGTCATTTGATCCACTCTCCTACTTGAGTAAGGCCAACACTGGAATTGTGTTTTCCAGACCACTTTTAAAATGTTTTCAAGAATGGAGTTTCTAACACCTCTCTGCTTAATACATTCCTATCTATATTGGAACACATTCACTGCGAAGAATTTTCTTCCTATATTGAAATCCCTTGCTGAGTCTTGTCTGTTGCCTCTTGTACTTTCCTGTTAGCACAGATTAGCATGTCTCAGTAGAAGGGCTAGAACAGTGCTCAAATTCTGTGATTGTCTGGGCTTAGCCCTGATTTGTGTAGGAAAGCATGCTGACTATAGAATTAGTTCTTTTATGTAGTGGCTGAAATTCTTGGAGTGACTTGTCCAATTTTGATAAGGCCCAGAAACAGACAAAAGCATGACATGTTCTTAAGAGCGTGTTCAGGAGTTTGGGAGGCTACGTGTGATGCTCTGGAAGAGTATTGATAAGAGCAAATAGAACACGCCTTGAAGCCTTAGACTTGTGCTAATACTCATTGACCACTGATTTGAATTATGCCCAAATGGTGTGTTGTTGTGACTGGCTGTACTGGGATGTGTGAGGCAGAACTGAACAAGTGAACCTACACTAGCTTCGCTTTTCATTTGTCTTGCACTGGCAACTAGAGTTGACAAGTTAAAAATGGTTGCTGCTATTGTTGGCCACTCACTACATCTTTTCAGAGCAATCTCTAGTTGATAAAGAGGTAGCAGCAAACAGCTTTTTGAAAGCTACTCCTGTAGAAGTAGTTAACACATTAACTGTTTTGATTGTGCAGAGTCTTGTAAAGAATGAAAAGCTACACAGTATGTTTTACATGGTATGAAAGATAAGTGTTCTAGTCTAAGGGAAGTGGATGATATGCTGTAATGGTTTTGCTGCTTTCCCATGACTCTGGTTTCATGGTTCCTCTTCTTCCTTGCCAGATTGAGTGTTTATCGTGCCAGCATGAACAACTTTGTTCCAGTTAGGAAACTGCTTCTTTTGAGTGCAGAAAAGATATGATTTGATGTAACTGATCAACTCAATTAAATTTATTGTATTTGGCATGTAAAATCTGTCTGAGATGCTGAAGTAGTGTAGACAGATGAAGAAGAATGGAAATTATTGCCATTTTTAAGATGCTACTTCCTTTTTCAGTCATAGTTGAGAAGTGCACTAGGATATATTTGTCATCAGCTTCCAAGACTAAATAGGTGACTGAATGTGCTACTTAGTTTTGGTTAAGATGAAATGTTGTTCCTCAAAGCTAAATTCTCTTGGGGGACTGCGAACACGCTAGTAAACCATTGATTACATCAGGGAGGAGAAAGCACATTGGCCTTGGATTTGACAGCTGTTCCAGTGGAGGCAACATCTTCAGGTTGTTGGTACCTGAACAACCCCACAACATTGTAATGACTAGGCTGTTTTTAAAAGGGATGCTACTAATTGAAATGTATTTTAGTGTTGCAAATAGTAAGTGCAAGTAACTAACTGCCACAGTAATAGGAGCCTAATTGTTAGAGACTGCTCATAATTAAAAGCATGCCTATTTATAGCAGCAGACCTTCTACTTCTGGCGCTGCCATATTACCTGGAAAGCCTATAGCTACCATCAGTCTGTGTTGGTGTTAGGGCTGACAGTAAAATATCTTGGATGTAGTTGTTACCCACACTGCAAAACAGGCTTTTAATTCTACTTGCAAGCCAGGGGTTTTCTGCTAACTTGAGGAGAAAGAGGAAATATTCTGAAATATGGGCATTTACTTTCACAGTCATTGTTCCTCAGTTTGGAGTTGGCATTGGTACATCTGAGGCTGTTGATGGTTCTGCTTCTTACATTAAATTTATTAATGTTAATAGTTTTGTCTTTGACAATAGCTTTTCTAACAGTTTCCATCTCTTGACTAATCAAGAACATTCTTGCAGAACATGTGGTGTTGTTAGAGTTGATGATGAGCTGTTTGGAGTTGCCTGCTGTTACGGATTTTAAATCTTGGAATTTTTCTTTCATCTACCAACCCTGTGCCTCAGAGGGATCACCTCCTCTCTTTTTTTTTTCAACCATGGAACCAGGAAAGAGACTGCCTGCCCCATGGAAAAGAGTTCCACCTGGCCCCCTCATGAACTGCTAACAATGGATCATTTGCAGTAGCTGCCTGGGGCATACCTGACTCCTCAGGCTACAAGCTGGGTGTTTGGGAACTCCTGTAAGATAAGAAAGGTTTCCTGTCTTCACATCAGTGACTCAGTGTGATAACGCCCCTCTGGAGAGCCATCAGCACCTCCACACCCAGCCTGAGGGGTCATGTCTGCTAATGGGCCATCAGGGATTCCAAAAATATGTCAGAGTGTAAATCACCCATTGTGAAATTCCCCGCCCTGGGGGAGGTACTGGGCACTCCCACCTGAGCCTAAGCACATATAAACTGGGGGGTTTTGGGACTGGGGCTGTTCAGATCCAGAGGAGGACCAGAGCCTCAGCAGGACTGCGACTGTCACTCTCAACTGGACCAGGACCATCACCCTCACCGACAGGTTTCTTCTTTCCTCTTACTTTGTACCCAGGAGGGCCAGGTGGTGCTCAGCACAGGGGCTGACAATTACCATTCTGTTTGTGCCCCAGGCTGCTGGGTCACACACTTGTTTTTGTGGGTTAAAGGGACTTTTTCCTCTGTACCCTTGTACTGATTGTGATCTTTTTTACTAAATTATAATTCTGATTTATAATCTGTTTGTGAATTGGATTCATTCCTCCTGCTGGTTTATCTTTAAACCGGCACACCTGCTTAGATCAATTCACAGACTGATCCTTTTCTCTTAGAAACTGCCAAACAGCCCAGTATTTGTAGGCAAATACAAGCCTGTTGGCATTTATCTGCCCAAGGAGTGGCACAGCTGGTCTGGATGGCTTAGTAAATGTTTCCTGTTTCTGATTTTTAAGAATAATTTTTCTATACCGTTGAATCTGAGTGTCAGAGGGATGGCATGTTTTGACAAACAGTTCTGTTGAAGCCTAAACTGCTGCCCTTTCTAGTTTTAGTTCTTTGCCTCTTGTTTCAGCCCAATGTTGCCCCACCCCCGATCCCTTGTGTGGATTCAAGAATTCATGGCTTGAAGAAATCTGTGGCTGCTGAACAAACCATCATGTGGAGCTGATTTTGTTGAAAAATTTTATTTAAAAACCAAATATGTTAATTTTTTGTGTTGTTCAGACAGTTGTTTTTTTTCCTGACCTAGTTTGATTACAGAGTCATAAGCACTTAAGCTCTCACATTAGAGAAAGATGTGTAGAAGTGGAAATGAGTGACCACTGATACAGTGGACAGATGTCTTTTTCAGGTAAAATTGACATCAGATAGTGTTTGAGGAAGGTAGTTGAACTGATGGTAGCACTTGATGTAAGTTCTCTCTCAAAATTTCAAATACCTTTAATGATACAGTACTTCAGCATATGGAATAACAACAGGATGTAGTTTTTTAAGCACATATAAGTGTTTTTAGGTATTTCTTGTTTTAAAATAGGTTGAACTGCACTACAAAGCTAAAATACTACATTTCTATAACATAAACCAGTAAAAAACACCACAGTTTACTCCCATCTATTTCTCTGTGACTATTTCTGTAAAAGATTAAATGTGATATAGTTGTTTATGTAGTAAAATATTATTGATAAGCTATGTTAATCTTTCCTATGTTGTGTTTCAGAGATAGAGATTTTTGTTAGTTTGTTTCATTTGGTATCTGAAATACCCAAACTGACACTGGCCTTGGGAATATTTTTCTTCCCATGGAAATGGGAATGCGGTATTTTACATAAATAAGTTTGAAAGAAAACCATGTTTTGTTTTGCTTTAGAAAATCCAGAACGCAGAGTAACAACTACAAAACTTACAGGCATATTTCTGTGTGTCTGCTGACAGCACAGGTAAAAAGCCCTTTGAGGTCCTGTGAGTGTTATTGTTCCCCCCACACCTACAGCTTGCATGACTTAATGTGGAAAGAGCTAGCAGCTTTGAAGTCCCAGCAGTGAACCATTTTTCTTACTTAGCCCAAGATAATAATATTGTTTCTTGGCCATAGTTTTTTCTCAATGAATCTCTCTGTACTGTTAACACAAGTTTGATATAAATGAGGTAGACGGATCTGGCAAGTTACAGCATTAAGTTATAATTAACTTTCAAGTTAGTTTTTTTGAAGTCTGGCAATATGTATGTGTTTTGTTGATAGTTTATTTTCAGGTTCTTGATAACAAGAGTCTGTTGGAAACTGCTTACTCTGGAAAGGTTTAGGATAGAGTCATAGAGAGTATTGTCTTGTTTTGCATTTAGGGTGCATGAAGTGAAATACTAAAAGGAAATTTCTAAGATTTTCTAAGCAGTAAAATTTAGTGTAACAAGCATGAAAAATAGTTAGCTGCAGTTGAACAATCATTCCATTTTATTGTGCTGTGAGATCCTGTAGCAGAAAAGATTATTCGAGATTTTATGAGGTAGTTTGGGAAAGTTAACAACTTTAGATCTAAACTTAATGCATTGGGTTTTGATACTTGAAATACATAATCTTTTTTGTTTGTGTTTGTTTGTTTTCTAGCAAGTACTGAACTTTTTTGCAGGCTTATGAAAAAAACTAGTTAATCCCTTCTGTTGCTAAACTTCTGCTTTTTGAGTTGAACATGAAAGTTGTCCTAAATTCTGCTGCCCAAGCAAACATTTTTTTTTGTTTGTGAGAAAAACATAGAAGGATGTGGTGCCGTGTGATTGGTTTTCTTTGGGTTTGTTTGTTTGTTTTCTTTAGTTTGTTTTGTTTTGTTTTGTTTTGTTTGTTTTTTCCCCTGTAAGTTTTGTAGATGCTTGCAGAAGTTCAGTGTTGACTTCAGATAGGATTTATTATATAATGATTTGTCCATTAGTAAGATTGCATAAGCTCAGGCTGAAAGACCTGTGTGCTGTCTGGATCTGATAACAGCTTACAGCTAAAGAGCATGCCTGCCAGTCCAGAGCAAACTGGTGTATAAAACCAGTACCTGTTTGTGGTCTCATTGCCTGCACTAGTTGGCCTGATTTTCTGTCAAATTCTTCCTGCTTTATAGTTGTGCACAGGAAGCCACAACTGTGGCTTTATTTATACTTGGCCAGTTTAATCCAGTTTATGGACAGTACTGGGGTGAGAATAAAAGAGTTGGGAAGGGTGGGGTGATTGTTAAGGTGCCATTGCTACTTAGGAAGTTACTTTGGTGAGCACTTTCATTATTTAATATTGAATCTAAATTAATAAGTTTATAGTATTTGAACTGAGAGTTCATGAAGCCAGCTTGGATGCGTGCTTTGGGCTTACCACTTAGTGGAAGTCAGTCACAGTTGGCAGAGGTGTGGGTGTGCTGACAGCCAGGTGGAAGAGCTCGAGGAGCAGGGTGATGTAGTTCACTGAGCAGGCTTGTGCCATTAAATACATTTCTGTAGAGCTCGGGGTTCTGAGAGACAAATGTGAAGGCTTTTGGCTTTGTGGGAGGTAGAAGCAGTACTTCCCCCCCCTACCTGCCTGTGCCCGTTTTGGGTGATTGTATTGCTTCATTACTCTTCCATTACTGTAGGCAGCAAAAAGCATGATTACTCATTTCATTGTTCTGTTTGCATCAGATTGCATATGCAGATTCTCTGTTGGGATTTATATTCTCCATCCTCACTGTCCTCCCAGGGCCTGCATTGAAACTGTTGGGTAAGAGTGCTCTGAAGGGCAGCATTGTACCAGTTTATGCATATATTTAAAATATGTGAATAACTTTATGAGTGTAGATTAATTCGCAAAAAAAGAACTGATAAATTACACTGTACAAAATATGTTTTAATTCCTAAATATCTCCAAACAGGAATCCTGAGTAGAGGGAAGATAATGTAGTATTTCTACAGCTTAAAATATTGAGCACAATTACAAATTGATAGCGTTCTTTCAAAAGGACAGATACCCCATTTGTTCTCTCGTGCTTTTCAGTTGAAAATTTTCATTAATTTATTTTCATCCAGAAATTTGGCATGGTAGCCAGAGGAGCTTAAATACAGTTTTTGACAACCATATGACTGTTTGAATAGACTGCCTAATTTAGAGAATTATCTGTGTGCTTGTCTGTCACTGATAGATATTGCCAAAATGATCAAAGAAAAATAGGGCATCATCTTTAAATAAGGCTATTTCTATGTTCTGTAGGCAAAACAGGAGCTATTTGAGCTGAAATTGTTTTACACTTCTTTGTTTCTTGTTGTGAATCCTAAATGTATTGTACACAATTTGCTGAAAGTAAATGTTGGCTGATTTAAGATTATAGGCATGAATTTTCTTAAAAACTTACTGTAAAGAATGTGGATCATAAACAGAATTGTGAAATGCTCAGCAGGGTTTATTTAAAACACAGATATATATGCTGTAAGGCACTGCCTTTTTCCTTTTTTTTTTTTTTT
>VXBX01007075.1:248987-337498 GCA_013400415.1 Scytalopus superciliaris | reverse complement strand
AAAAAAAAAAAAGGGAAAATAAGATTTTAAAACAATAGAAATGTCTAGCAGGATTCAGAAGGGGAAGTGGGGGCAGAGAAGAGGGACAAGGCCTGGGGGCTCTTGGAATCAGACCATTGCACTAAGATAATCCAGTTTTATTTATTAAATGGAAACTGTTTAACACTGTGCAGTCTTAAGACAGGTTTAGGTATTCTTAGACAGAGGGGATTTAGCTTGTGCCACTTTGGATATTTTGAAACTTTATATGAAAAGTTGCCTAGTTCGGACAAATTGATCTCTGCTCTGCAGTCTGTTAATTACAACATAATTAATGGAAAATGTGCAGGGGTTTTTCTTGTCTAGCAAAGCGAAAACTGTAGTTTTTTACAGCTTTCATCATTTCTACTGTTCACATTCCTAAGAAAGTGATTTGGGAAGGGTTTTTCTTATACACTGGTACTAGTGCAAGTAGGCCAATAGTAGGCGTGAGATAGCAACTACAATCCTGATTTTGCCCCAGAGACTGAGTTTATGTTGATGTTTCCCTGAAGTCTGTTAATTCTCCAAATTACTTTTGCTTGCAGGGATGGAGGTAATGTCCATCACTCCTCTTTAAGAGGTCATAGTTCTATTTCATTTTTGGCTCCCCCAGCATTGGCTGTCCTTGCCTCTGACACTTATACCAGTTTCTCAGGTTTAGCTTCTTAAATGTAAAGTTTTGGGCACAACTTTTGAATTAACATTGGAAATTGCCAGTGGCATTTGTCTGTAATCCTATTGTGAAGATGGTGGCTCAATTGCACTGTAAGAATTAACTCTGTCCACTATGATTATGCTCTTCTTGTCCTACCCCCGGCCTTAGGGGTTTTTTTGTTTGTTTGTTTTGTTTGTTTGTGGGTTTTTTTTCCTTCTGTACTTTATTCTGAGATTTGGGACAGAAAAACAATTGCTTCCTACTATAACACATATGTTAGCAATGCCGTAATTCTACTTTGGTCATGTTTAACTGCCCAGGAACACAGAAATGTGGTTCACTTGGTTTGAAAAACTGCTGCTGAGAGTTCATTAATATGGTAATGTTGAAAACCCCTGAGGATTTTTGACAAACATGCATCCTGTATCCAGGACAGGTTTTTTTTTTTTCCTCAGCTCTAATTTTTCTGTAATCTATCTATGCATATGTTTCCTTTCCCTTCAGTGCTTTTTCTCATAATATGGACTTGCCATTTGAAAGGCAGTTTTTGATTCTCTTGCTTATGCATATTTGATTTAATATATGATGTATATCCCACTGACTGCTGCACATTAACATTATTGCTTTATCTAGAACTTTTCTTGCTATAACATGACATAAGCGACACTGTTTTTTGTTATTTTTTTTTGTGCCTTGAGTGTTAAGTCACAGTTTTGTGCCCCAGATAGCAGCTTCAAACTAGTGGAAGAGGAGAGTTCCTATAAGTCATGTTTGTTTTCAGATGAATGACCTGAGTGTTTCAAAGTTACGCTGTTTTAAGAAGTAGTATTAATCTTCTTGTGAAGTGTTACTTTATTTACCATTTTAATACAACAGGTAACAATGATGTTCACTACTGGAAAATCGAATAGTTTGGATTTTTTAATTTTATTATTATTATGGTGGAGATCTATTTCTCTCGGGTCTCAAATCCTTGTGGGGTCTTCTGGAGACTATATTTAAG
This sequence comes from Scytalopus superciliaris, assembly GCA_013400415.1. Classification (NCBI taxonomy): domain Eukaryota; kingdom Metazoa; phylum Chordata; class Aves; order Passeriformes; family Rhinocryptidae; genus Scytalopus; species Scytalopus superciliaris. The sequence continues at coordinate 335,819 of VXBX01007075.1, read as the reverse complement.
TTGTATGAAAGAAAGGTGGAAATTCTGTTGGGTTTTATCTGTTTGTTTTGTTGTTGCTTTTAATTCAGTTATATATGATTTCCACATAGATCTGCTTTTGATGAATAGGGTTTATCTGGCAATTTAATTTCAGTTAAGAAAGCTTTTTTTAAGCCTGAGTCATTTGTTATTCTCCAGGAAACTAGACTAAGAAGGGCAGTGGTTGATGCAGTATTAGAGTAAGTAAATGTAATCAGTGTTTTTTGGTTTATGGGCTGTGTTACTTCAGTGTTGTCAGCTGAGCTTTCATTTTGAGTTCAGTTGGTACTATTTCCATGTCTTTTGTCTGAATCATAACTGAAGCAATTTTGATGTTCTGTATTGTTTATGAATCGAGATTGTCTTTTATTTAGTGGCACTTTTTGTATGTCTAATTTATTTCCAGTTAATGGGATGTTTTTCTGTATTTTTGCTTTGCTTAGTTAGCATCTAATAAAATGTATTTTCTACACTGTATAGTGTTTTTATGCTGCTCTGTAATCAATGTTGTAGTGCACTTTGAATCACTTTGATTGTCTTGACTGTGTTCTAATATGAATGGTCCAGGATTATTGCTTTTAATTATTTAATTAATTTTTTATATCTTGTGACTGCTGGTGTTGTGGCAAATAAGATGAGGTGGATTCTACCTGCTGCCTTGTGCATGGAAGCAAATAATCATGTTTGATGCTTTGCTGTAGGTTTACCTCCCCATGCTGGTTCTCTGTCCTTCCCCTCTGTCTAGTCAGACGCATTATGTGATACATATTTGTATTCTGTGTCTTTTTTCCTCAAAGGATATTCCCAATGATTTGGTTTGACAGTTCTGCCATTTGTTTGTAGATTAATTTTCATTCAATGTCTAAAAACCGAGTATTTTTTCTTGCATAATATGATTATTAAATCTTGCATGAAAATGGGTGTCAGGCTTTTACAGGCTTGTTACCTTTTGTTCAGCATAAATGAAGGTGTAATCTTGAGAATAAACCGGTTCTGTATTGATTCCCCATCTCCCATCATAAAGTCTGACAGAACTCAAATCTGACCTGTACAGTTACTGAAAATAGAGCAGCAAGCTTTCAGTAACTTGGATAGAGCTGTACATGACTGTCAGGAGGGCTGTGGTGTGGGACATTTGACTTGAGCCTGAACATGACACCCTCTGTTCATGCTGACCTGCCTTGATAATTGGAAGGGCTGGAATTGTTTCTACTCAAATTGATTATGCTTGTTTGAGAATGTATTAACCTTAGGCAACTGAACATTTCAACCTTTCATCAACGATGGCTATTGTGAATGATATTTTGAGCTATTTAGTGAAATGTTGTAGGTTGTTACAGTGCAACTCTTGGAAGGAAGCCAGTCTTAAATGTGGTGGTTTAGTGTCAGGATGCTGTCAAAATAGTTGTTGCCAGCATATCGCAGCATACGGTCCTTGATTTGGAAAAATACTGAGCAGATTGTCATATTCTAGCAATGTGCTTGGCTTGTAATGTAAAAATACAACTTCATTGCCAACAGTCCTGTAACAAAAAAAAAAAAGCAGTTGGCACTAGGAGGGTGATCAGCAAAAGTAGAATCAGTGGACAGTTTGGGGGTTTATAGAACACTTGAGAAAAGATCAAAGTCTTTTATTCTGGCTGTTTCAAAACTTTTTCTAAATTTCTAGAATTTCTTCATGCTTGAGAGGTTGGGTAGGAGGACTGCACGTGGAGTACTTCTTTATGCTTGAGGTCAGCTCCAGAAGCCTGTTGTAGGAGTTGGTGTCTTAGTGAAGAGGACCACTCCTGCAAGGAGGAAAAAGCTTGTCTGCCATGAACATAGATCTCCAGAAGTTAAATTACAAGGCTGCTTAAGGGTTCCAATGTGTATCTTTGCAATGGGAATCTTGACTTATTCTTCTTCACCCCTTTGAATCCATCAGGTACCTTTTTGTAGAGAGGTATTAGAAATGCTTAAAGCAAGTGTGAAGGGTCCCACTGCTTTGTAATTACAATTGTGGTTTTCTAGTGTCTATCACTTAAATTTTTTATCTATTTATTTATTTTTTAATTGGAATGGAATCACAAGTGTCTGATTGAAAGGAATTAGAAGAATTAGGTATAAAAGGTATTAAAGGAATGTCTCTGTCCTACCTAACTTTACTCTGACTTCTTCTGTAAGCAGTAGCATCAGATTTGGTAATATTAACATGACATTGTCTCTTGTAGGATAATCATGGGTCAAACCGGCAAAAAATCTGAGAAGGGACCGATTTGTTGGAGAAAACGTGTAAAATCAGAATATATGAGACTGAGGCAGCTCAAGAGGTTCCGACGTGCAGATGAAGTAAAGGTGCTTTATCTTTTGTTCTATTGCTTATGAAATTATACAAATATTGATTTTCTTCTGAAGTGTGAGGTGACCTGCAGTTATCATCTGCAATAAAAATTTCATTGGATACCTTGTTAACCTACTGAAAACTTGTCTTATAAACACATATGATGCATTTATATGTGATTGGATCAAGAATGTAAAGTATCAGAAGATACTGTGGAGAGCAAGTGTGGCAACTTCTTTAGCTGCATACTCTTCAGAATTTAGTTTCATGTAAACCTCTGAGTCTCTAAATGTGAGAACATGGTTTGAATAGAAGAAAGGGATAATGAACTGTATTGAATCTCACTGACATTTAAACAAAATCTGTATGGTTGAGTTTTGAGCACTTTTTTTTTTTCTTAATTTTTGGTTTTATTTATTTTTTTAGTAAATGTTATAAATGCCCTAAGATGCTAGCAAGTGAATTTAGTGTCTTTGATTTATTTGTAATGTTGTGATTAATTTTTAGAGTATGTTTAATTCTAATCGTCAGAAGATACTGGAAAGAACTGAAATCTTAAATCAAGAATGGAAACAACGTAGGATACAGCCTGTTCACATCATGACTTCTGTGAGCTCATTGCGCGGGACCAGGGAGGTTGGTTAACATGTGTTGTGGTAATTGCACTTTACAAGGTTGTTAGCACATTCTCATTTTATTACTGGAAAATTGGCTGTTCCTTTTTTTTTCCTTTTCCAGCATGATATAGCTTGGTAGCTTAATATGTTTTGTATGAGTCTCTTAAAGAATCTATTTCTGATTTACTTTGATCATATGACTTCTGGAAACCAATAAATATGTAGCAGTCTACCTAGCTTTAAATGACACACAAAAGGGAAGCTTCTTTATTTCAGGTAATACTTGGATCATACCTTAGCATCCTTTAATCAAACTGTTTTGTCTCTGTGATATTGGGAGTTTACTTTTGCACCTATTGGAGTTTTCCCCCAATTGTACAAATGAGTGGTTACTTTGATTCTTACTGAGTTAAAGCAAATGAAAGCTGTGAACATACCCACTTGACAAAGTCTTCTTTATATTAATTAAAGTAATTTAACCACAGAGATCCTAAAAGGAGTTAGGTTGATGAACCTTTGTGTTGCACAAGCAGACTGGAAGCTAAATTTGTGAAAAGCATTTCTGTAATTGAGTTTGAGCACCTAAAATGTTTTTCATGGGTAAGGTTGGAAGGGACCACTTCTCTGATCAAGCAGGGTCATCCTAGAGCATGTTACTCAGGGTTATGTCCTGTGTCACGTTGGTAGCTTGAACAGTGGTTTAAGCCCACTCCAAATTTCTGTATTTAGCCAAGGTTGATTTATCTTCTTTCTCAGTTGCTCTTCGGGCACTTCTTCAAACTAAGCCAGTTTGAAGATGTTTTATCTGTAGTCTGAAAAACTAGGATGAGAATGAAAAGACTTCATTGTGAATAGCTTAAAAAACCCAAACCAAATCACTTTATCTTCAAGGAAATTTGCAGAATTTTCTTTTCCTAAAAATTCTTTGGAGAACTGGGGGGCCAGGAGTGTGTCACAGAGGTGCATTTGTGTGCATGGCGTTCAAATGCAAGCAGACAGGATCTTTGTGTGTTCTCTTTTAAATGTTCTTGAATATGCAATTACATGTGCAGCTCTATCACTATTAAATGGCACTGTGGGATCAGAACTTCTGATAATGGGCACAGGTATACATCCAATTTTCACCTTTTTTTGTCTCAATTCCTCTTTTTGTTTTTCTTTTCAGTTTTTTGTAAGCTTTGTGTTCACTACTCTTTTTGTTAATTTCTTGCCTGTACTGATAGAACACACTAATTACTGCATTCAAATCCAGTCTCTCTCTCTAATGTTTAAGATTGCTATAATTTATAGTGAGAGAAGTGAGACAAAGAAATGGTGGAGACTTTAAAATATTTCTTTAAAATCTCCTTTTCTTAATATGCTGAGTTTCTTCAGAGTTGTCTGATAAGACACTGGCTAGAAATTCAGTGACTTGATGGAAGGGTTCTATGAGAGCCTTCCACCAGTGACAAGAACATATCCTGTGCTAGCCTACTAAATACTAAGCTGAGTTCCGTACCAAAACAACAGGGCAACATAACTGAGACTTGGTGGCAAACATTTTGAGTCATTTTGACGTAGCCCATTTGTCAACCTGAGACTTCTAGTTCTGAAGATAAAAGTAATTATTTTTTTTACTTTTATATTTTTCTTTAAAAATACATGAAAAATATGCTAGATGGCTGCTAGCTAGAAAATTAAACACTAAGCTGAAATGGAAGTAAAGCAGTAGCATAAGATAGGGTCTTGAATATTAATATACACAGCAGAGATCTAATTTAATTTGCTGCACATTAAAAAGAAAAGAAATAAATCTGGCTTGTGTCATTCTACTGGGGTACTGTCTATATATACTGTTTGTTACATTACTTTATGTATTTCTTTAGAAATGTGAAGCTCTGTTCATCTTTCCCTTCTGGAAAGGAGAAAGATCTTTTGTCATCACTTCCTTTTTTCCTTTCAGGTAGCTATGATAGCTGTTCTAAACTTTGTTTTACCTATCTCCAGACCCCCTTTGTTGTACTTCTCCTACCTTTGTATGTTTCTGTCTGCTTTTGCTTCTAACTTTTTTTTCAGAGTTCTCCATGCTGATGTCCAGGTATTTGAGAGAAGTTGACCTGTGTCTGTTAGCTGTTGATTAGATGAAAGAATAACCAGTGTTGTCTGTATTTCGATAGATTGTTTATCCTTTGAAGGCTACATAACTCTGAATCTCCAGAACAAAAGTCCTGTAGCTGAAAATCTCATTGACATGTCCAGAGTTGCTTTTTAAGAATTAGTTTTCATTTTTCCTTTGTAAGCAGTGAACATAATCAAAGGCTTGAGGGTAGGATGAAGATAAACAAACAATAATGGGAAAACAAGGCAGGAATTAAGTCATATGGAAGTTTTATTTACATAAGGTGTCTTGCTGGCATTAAAAGTAAAATTTTATTTATTTTTGTAGCATAAATAATACATGAGATTTCTTCAGTGTATTGATCTGAAGCCAAGGGAATTCAGTTGGCTCTCAGATGGCTTGAGTAAATACACTAACGTCAGTGTAGCAGCAACAGGAACTAAATCTGTTTTGAGGTACAAAACTCAATTTGTATCATAGGTTGAATGATACAAGTAAAATACTATCACAACCACTTAATAAAAGGTGATAAAAACCCATAATGGTCCATTAGCAAAAGTGTTTACATAGAAATAAATCTTGAGGTTTTTTCCTGCTGAAACTGTTTGTACTATTATGCCCTAAAAATGGTGCGTTTTTCAAAGGCTGGTATGGGTAGTTTCTCAAAACTCTTTAAATTTTGTACATTATGGAGTGGTTTATTTTTATTTGTTTTTTTTTCTGATGTTGCTATGTAAGTGTAACTTCAGCCTCTTATTTCAGTGCTCTGTTACCAGCGACATAGATTTTCCAAAGCAAGTCATCCCACTGAAGACTCTCAATGCTGTTGCTTCTGTGCCTATAATGTATTCTTGGTCCCCCCTTCAACAGAATTTTATGGTGAGTTTAAATAAGTGTTGGGAGGAGAAAGGTAGGGAGAAAAGGGAGGTGTTAATTTTAGAAGTAAACCAGCAACAATCTATTGCCAATCACGCTCTCTATCTTTGGTATTGGTAAAAAGGCAGTAATAATCAGAAATAAGATTTCTCCCCCCCACACACCCCAATAAAATAACAAAAAAGGTAACTTTGATTGTAAACTAAATCTCTATCCTCAATGAACCTAAGTATCTCTAAAATCCTGCTGTAAATTTTATTTTATTCAGGTGACCTATTGTCTTGTGTGGCCTTTACCAAATGCTGATTTATTTGAAAGTGTATAATTAGTGTAATGAGATATGTTTTTTGAGGGGTATGAATACTTTTATGTAGACAATCAACCAACATTGCTGTAGCAGAATAGTAGTTCTTATGACATAAAGGGAACTTAATCCTTAGTCTTCTCCCCCCGTGCTGGTCATTCTCATGTAGCACCTGAGTATAATCTTTTTTTCTGATTAGCTTCACGGTATGCAGAAGCCATAACATTAGATTTCTGATGTAGGTATTTGACTTATTTGAAAAAGCTTAGCTTATTGCAAATCTTTGTCACATCATTTTGTTTATGATCACCTTTGCTGACTGGTTATTATGATAATAATAGTAACATAGTGATTTAAATAACTGTTTTTCATCAGTATATGTACAGAGTTTGCCCCCACCCGCCTGTTTTTCTACTTGCTTTCAATTCATCAGAGCTTGGATATTTTGGACTGCTGCAGAATCATGATCAGCAGGAAATTTTATGTTTATTTTCTTAACAATAGAAGGTTCTTTTGTAGTATTGGAAGATGAAGCTAAATATCAAGATCCATAAATTCAACTGATGAAACATGGGAGTATTAATGCATTTAGTCTATATACAGACAAAAAGAAAAAGACAGTGGAGTTCAGATTGAATTGTCAAGCATGTTTCTCTGTTTGCTGTTTAGGCAACTTTAATTTAGAGTCTTTTTGTAGCATATTTTCTTATCTCTGGGAAAATAATGAAGGGATGGTTTCCATTGTGGTTTCCAACATTAGTGTGCAAGAGAACCAAGGAAGGACAAATGAATTTATCAAATGCAAGCTTCCCAAAGCTAGGTAACTTAAGGGGTTTCTGTAGTTGAAGCTTTGTGGAAACACTGATAACCTTGAGATCAGAAGCTAATATTAGTATTTTGAGCCAGTTACCATGAGTGCAAAAAGTTGTTGAACATCAGTGATGGTTTTGGTTTTTTTTTGGTTAATGGTAAATGTGCTAAAGCAGTGAAGCCACTTAATTAATTGTGATAGGTAGACTCTTGGAGACTGTAGAAAATAGCAATGCAGAAATGGTCACTTGAAGTTGCAATTTTAAATAATTTCATTCCTAGGTAGAGGATGAAACTGTTTTACATAACATTCCATATATGGGAGATGAAGTGCTTGACCAGGATGGTACCTTTATTGAAGAACTGATCAAGAACTATGATGGGAAAGTGCATGGAGACAGAGGTGAGCCCAAACATTCAGGTATACTAATCACTTCTTCCTACATAAATAATTGCTGTAGTGTTGCTTGTTATGGCCTGATGCATGATTGTTACAGTGGTGTCTCTAGAATCTCTACATTCTGTGAACACTGTGTATAACTGACTGCCTTATTAAAATATATTGCTTTGCATTTTCATAAGGCTAAGTGTTAAAGTAGTAGTATGGAGAAATTAAACATGTGAACTTTTCCCCTATACCATACAGTAATTCTTGATATTCAGTTTTGTGCCTAGAGCTTTGGAATAAAACGTTGTAATTTCCCTACATGTCCTGCCTAGCAGAAAGTGGCAATAGAAGTATGCAAAACTCTGATAATGGTAACTTTTACAAATGCAATTCAATAGAATTTGCCTCTTGTAGGTTTGGGGCAGGGGCGGTGTTTGTGTTTAATTTCCTTTAAGGAACTTTAGCTGTTTAAAACCCTCCTCTCTGTAAGTCAGCTTAGAGCAAAGTTCTGTCCCTCTGCTGATGCACTGTATATATTATTCTTGGGTGTAGTTTGCCTCTTCTCCCCTGTGGGAGCTGGACTAAACACAATGTCATCTGTCTCTTAGTTTGCTAAAGTCTCAGTGAAGTGGTGACCTTCTGCTTGGTCTGTGCTTACTCAGAACTGGCTTATACAAGCCTGAACTTTACAGCTGTAAAGGTTTCTCTTGACTACTCTTGTTCCCCTTTCACAGAAACGTTACCCACCTACTCTAGCCCTTCACTCAAACAGGGAGCAGTATCTTAAAATTTATTACATTCCTGTTAATGCTGAAGTGATTGAGAGAACTTTTGGAGTTCATTAGGTGCTACTCGTGAAGGTTAAGCCTGTGATTCAACAATAAATGCTGCTTAGTCCTACATTAGACTTGTTAATGTCCTCAGGATAGCTGGTGCCTTTGTATTTCATAAGGACCGTGAAATCTTTCATGGGGTTTGGTCTTTGGATGTTTTTACAGGTTTAATGACTGCTGATAACACTGTCAGAGAACTGATAATGTCAAAATTATGACATTAGTAGTAAATGTCTTCTATTATTGATTTATTATTAAATGAGTCTAAATTTAAAATTATGCTGTGTATGTTCAGACCCACGTTTATAATGGCAATTATTACTATTATGGGTTATTCCAAACTATATATTGAAAACAGAAGGACTTGTTTTAGTTTTCCAATAACTAGTATTCTTGAGTGACTGTAATTAAAAGTAAATGCTGTGGGAATCTGCAATTCAGAGGCATTCCTGTGTAGGAGTCAGAATTCTAAACTAGCTTTATAATTGCATATTTGGGAGAGATATTTGTAGTATCCTGTGTGTGTATGTTAAGAGTTCTGTTTAAAACATCCAAATGGTGTTTTCAGTGTCTACCTATTAATAAAACTATTAGTTTCTGTCAAGTTATTTTGACATCCAATTACAGTCCAGGTTCAGAAGGATGGTGATAAGCACTACAGTTCCTACACAGTTCATGGTAATTTTTTGAAAAATATGAGCCTCTGTCAACATTAACTGTGATATTTCCTGTGTGCAGAAATACTTTATTGTTTAATCTGTTCTGCCCTCTGAATGTTACAGCAGAATATAAACCAATAAGTATACATATGCAGCATTGTATCCTTCAGTTTTCTCTTGAATTGTTTGTGTATAACTGAATTTTTTTTTTGTCACCCTGTCAGTGGGGTTCGTAGTGGGGAAGTGGGAGCTAAGAAACTACCAACCAAAAATCTTGGTGGACATTCCCTGTCTCAGCATCACTTTATAGACTGTTAGCTTGCATTTTTCAGACTGGCTTAACTTACCATGTTGTAACTGGGATTCTGGTATAAAATCACTTCAGTAGTCTAACTAGTAATATTTTTTTATCTTCCAAGGAAAAGAGATTTATATAGGTGTACTGGTATGAAGAACAAGGAAAAATTTCCACAAATTTCCTTATCACCGTCCCAGTTGTCAGTCTAGGAAATGAATGAGTGTTTTTAACTCATCTTGGTTCGTACACTGAAACTAAGAAGGGGAAAATACAAAATTGTGTTTTATAAATGACAGCGTTTTCCATAATTTAGTTAAAAGTGTAAGGAGGATTAAAAAAACTTCATATATACCTTGTGCTTTTGTGTTCATTCCCGGTTTTGCTGAATTTCAGAGTGTGGATTTATTAATGATGAAATATTTGTTGAGCTGGTCAATGCCCTTGGTCAATATAGTGATGATGAAGATGATGATGATGGAGATGACAATTCTGAGGAAAGAGATGACAAGCAAAAAGATCGGCAAGGTAACAGGATGGGTATGTCTGTCTGCAGATGTTGAAAATTAAAACCAAAACTTTTTATTTAACCACTTGATAATCTTGTTCAAACTCTTCTTTATATGATATAGTTTTCAGGTCTAAAGTAGCATGATTTTCACAGTTTCCTTTGTCATTTAGTTCAAGAGTTGTACAGAGAATACAACAAAGGGTACTTGTGCCAATTTTTGTCTGTCTGCTTACTGAGGCAGTCAAATGCAACAGAAATCAGTAGGGTGTCCATCTATTAAATGCTTTGGTACTCCTCAAAAAATGATATATCATTATTCTAAAGTAGGCAGAATTCTGAATTGCCATCTCCACCTGCTGGTGAAATAATTGTTTCTCCAAATTTTATTAGTAGAGTTCTCTTGGCAGGAAAGATCACTTAACCTGGTTTAAGTTGTCTGTGATTTAGAAATAAAAGCCTTTACTTTTTTTCCTTTATAGATTAGAATGTTGGTGAAGTCCCCCTTTCTCTGAGCACCTTCTTAAAGTAGCAAAAAGTAGAAATATAATGTTCTTGTTTTCCAAATATTTTGCTTCCTTGACAGAGAAAGAAAGCCACCCACCTCGGAGATTTCCTTCTGACAAGATATTTGAAGCTATTTCCTCAATGTTTCCAGACAAGGGTACAGCAGAAGAATTGAAAGAGAAGTAAGAAAGTATTTCTTAGGGTATATTGCTGTGTTGCTCTATGAAACAGAGACTCCTTGACTTCATTAAATATTTATTGATTAGGAATTGTCCACCTTGCAGCTAGTTCTGTGGCAGTTGTGGAACTTCTGCAAGTGATAATTGAAGGGCCATTCCTACAGAGTCAAACAACACAGAATTGTTTATTAGCCTTCCTTTTACCTATTGAAAAGGGTGTACTTGCATGTCTTTAATAATCCATGTTATTTTTGAGGTGGTAAAATAAAAGCTTCAGTTAAACACAAAAAATAAAAATCTCCTTTTTGGAGTTAGTGAGCAATATGTGTGACAATATGAAATTCTGGAAAGCAAATGCATTCTTTCCTAGCCAATTTTATATTTGTATTAATGAGTATGGAATGAAAAACTTGTCCTGTCACTAACAGATTCACCTTTTTAACTGGCACATATTTCTTAGGGTTTTTTAAAATTTGTCATTGAAAATGCTGAGTAAAAATATATATTTAAAAAAAAAAAAAGATACTTATTAAATAACTTTTATTACTTTCTTTTAAAGATACAAAGAACTGACTGAGCAGCAGCTTCCTGGAGCTCTTCCTCCTGAATGCACACCAAACATAGATGGACCAAATGCTAAATCTGTTCAGAGGGAGCAAAGCCTGCACTCTTTTCACACACTCTTCTGTAGGCGCTGTTTCAAATATGATTGCTTCTTACATCGTAAGTACCATTATAGTGTGCTTGTGTATATCTTATTTTTGCAAGTCAGGAAACTTAAAAGAACCGTAAGATATAGTGCAGTGGGAAGGAAAAAGAAGAAAAAATAAAAGCATCAATATCTCTGAAGTTTATGAAAACAGCTTGTCCATGGTGACATTATTTTGAAGTGAAAACTATGCCTCAAAAGACCAAGTGCACCCGTGGGGGTGGTTTGTTATCCTTTATGGCATTTAGGACTTCATAGAAAATTCCTTGGACTAACCTGTAACATCACTTCTCTTTTTATAGTCTGCAAGAAAACTGCATTATTTTCTACTGTTTGTGTCTTACACTTTCTCAGTTTATGCATGGAGAATGGAATGTATTTTTTCATAAAAATTCCTGATTATTTATCAAACTTGTTTCATTTTCCAGTAGGGAGAATGAACACTCATGAACAGTTTAGTCTTTTATTCTCTTAAGTTACCTTCTAGCCACTGTACTTGAACCTGGTTATTTGAAGAATTGTTTCAGAGAGTTGAATTTAAAATTGTGATATCCTTTCCACTGAATTGCTTTCGTGTTGCCCCATTCTTTTGGGGAAAGGATTTAATAAGACCTTAGCAATGATGTTAGTTTTCACTTGCAAAATGTGAAGAGTAAGAGAGATTCTGAAGTGCTACTTGAGAACAGAGTCAAATGTAAAGGGGAAACTAACAGTCAATTAGGAAGTGGTTTTGACATGTAGTGAAATACTATGATGCCCTCAGAGTAATTTTCTCTTTTGACTTAACTGTTCATTTTCATGTTCCACTGTGAGTGCGCATGCATGTTCATTTGGAAATCTTTGTGCTTTGTCAGCAGCTCCTCATTCAGCGCACATGCAATCTGTGCCTGTATTTGTATTTCACACTGAAGGCTTTGCACAGTGCTGCTGCTTTTTAGTACCCCTCAGTTGCCTTTCAGTTTGAGGAGGAATTGGAGTTGTTCTCAGATGGTGGCAAGGAGAGAAGCTTTTCATGTTCCTAGTTCTGTAGTATTTGTGCCTTTTGGAGTTTAGGTCTGTTAGTTTCACTTTCTCCTTATATTCTGTTGACAGTACTTGCTTGAAAATACAAAGAAAAAAATAAAAGGAAGCTCTTACTTCTGAATAATGTTTAAGAACAGTAAGTTTCTGAAGGTATAGCTGCTGTCTTGTCCAGCCAGCTTCAACATGTGTTCTGTGAAGCTGTAGGTTTTGTAGTATCTTAGTTGCCTGGATAACTCATTCCAAGAAGTGCTGCTTTCAGCCTTAGTCTGTAGGCCAGAGAAGTGAAACTGTATGCTGTCTCAGCAATCCATTTGTCTGGCAGGAGTTACAGGAGTCCTAGACATTCTCAGTAGTTTAACTGAGAGATTGAGTACCATTTTAAAAGGATTTTGATTTTTAAGTCAACAAAAAAGCATTGCCTGGACATAGTGAGAGCAGGCTTTGTAGTGGCACCTTTGAAGAATTCAGGTATTTCTGCAGTTGTGGTTCTAGGTAATTTTTCTCACAATTTTATAAACTTGTGGGACTTTTCCCGTGAAGATGTGGTGGATTTCTCTAAAATACACATATATTTCATTAGTCCATGTAGATTTGCCTTTCACAGTCATTTTTGGAGATTGACAGAACTAGAACTGAAAGGTTCCACTGACCATGTGTTGGTACCTACTACTCTGGGGAGCCTGGTATTACCAGCTCTGGGAGACTTCTGTTCCTTAAGTGCTGTGAAAGATGGATTCACAGTGGTGTACATTTTGATGCATTTTTGAGTGCCACATTCAGCCAATGAGAAAGTCCAGAGTCTTTGGCTGAAACACTGACTGGCTGAAGGACCTCAGTTCTCATACTAGCAGCATCCTTTAAGCCAAAAGCTCTGTGTTCATAACCTTGAGATGGAAAACAAAGTGTCTATGCTGAAAGACTATCTAAGTTCTTGTTGCTGGTGAATTTTGATATGTCCCTTAAACAAGTCAGTGTTCTTTCCAACGTGGTGTATATCCAAGGCTTCATTTAAACTGTGCCATATACTTAAAAGTGGCCAGACTTAAGTCATCACTTCGGGACTTCAGGGCCATAGCATAAGAGGGGATGAATAGCACTTTCACTGTGAAGGCATTCAAGATGTACCTTTGTGTCAAGATGGAGTGTAAAATTACTGGTTATGATAGTGGTCTTCATGACAGTTTATGCAGCACGTGCATTGTCACAGATAATGATGTATTTGATACTTGATCATTGCAAAGAGATCAAATTCTATTCACTATGTAGCCTCCACACTGGACACTGAATGAACTGATGCTTCAGTCACCATTCCCTGAAAACATACCCAAATTTCACCGCAACAATGACTGCTCACTGCTTTGGATGCATCGCTTCCTTTTGCTTTTGTCCATAGCAACACCAAAGAAAGAGGATTGTTTTCTGTCTGTGTCTGTCTGTCTGCGTGTTTGTCTAGATTAGGAATTTATCTGCTAAAAGCCAAGAGAGTCAGTTGTACGACCGCCTTGCTTCTTGTGAAATTTTAAGACTGTTGGTCAAAACTCACTAGGCTCATTGCTGAGAATAAGTAACTCATCAAAAAAAAAAAAAAAAAAAAACCCCACAAAAACAAACCAGCTGCTCTGGTTGTTGGAAGCCTTCGTTAGCAATTTTCAGTGTCAATGCAACAATTTAGCAATTTAACTTTTAAAAACTGTTGATAACATTTCTACAGTTGCTTCTGTTCTGCTTCATGCACTTGCCGAGCGCTGCAGGATGATGTCCTGGATTCTGCAGATGATATTTTTGATGAATTACTTTGGTAACGTGGTGGGCTACAGTGATCAGATTTGTACTTTGAAAGGTGCAAATCTCTGGAGAAGGCATAGAGAATTAAAAAAATGCAGGAATTCTATTGGTTCTGGTCTTGATTTTTGTAATTTCCCCTCTTAGATTCCGGTTTTGTTAAGATCATCCTTATTTTATGGAGTTTCCAATCTTTGTTCTAGAACATTTGAGCTAAATATAGGAAAAGTTATCATTAGCTTTTTAACATGTCAAGTCCCCTTGACGACCTGGCAATCCCTTTATGTGCAGGTGATGACATTACTGAAAAAACTTGTGTACCGACTTCATTTGCTGACAGCAAGGAATTATGCCTAAATGTCTGGACTAACAAAGAATTTAGAAGAAGGAAAAGTATCAGGTAGGGAGAATTTCCCAAATAGCTTGACTGTGAAGCAGATGTACATTTCAGGCTAACCTGTTGCCTGTGTACTTTCACATTATGAAAAATACAAGAGTCGAGCCCATTGGGGATGAGACAGATAATAAATCTCAAAGACAAAAAGTACATTCAGTGAAGCAGTTTTAGAATTATTTTCTATAGGAAATTGTTGAAGAAATATGGACTTTAGTTATTTAGGAAACCCTACAAAGTCCTCTCTAATTTTTTTTTTGAAAGAAATTATTGCTGACATTTGAAAAATCAGTAATACAGCTATATAAATAATTCTATACTTGTCCTGGGTCTGTCCTTTGTAACAAGCTTCGCCCCCCACCCAAAAAATCCCTAGCAACAGTGATGGTAGATTTTGACTATAGTTGTCTTTACTGTATTGTGTTGGGTGTTTTTTAAATAGTTGAATACAAGATATGAGACTATTCCTAAATATTAGATATAGCCTACTTTTGGGGTCTTGCTGATTTAAAGATACCAAAGTTTGATTTGTTTCACTACATTGCAAACTTAGCATTTCTTCATTGTCTAAAGGAAAACCTTGAAAAAGTGCTCATTTTAGGACCTTGCACAATGAACTTGTGAGAGAAATGTTTGCATCTGCAAGTGATGTGTAAATAGTTTTGATTTCTGCATGTTGCAGCACTCTGATGTGGATCATGACTTGCAAATGTTTTACTGTTGTTTTGCATTGATGTAAAATTATTTTCCTTGTGGTATAAAGAGAAGGTAAAACAGTTATATGGAAAAAAAACCCCTGAATGAAATGGTATAGTGTGCAAAATTAAACATAGTGTTAAAATATGTGGTGGCTTTCCCCTCCACTTTTGGGTGGGAGGCTCCCATCATCTCATTGTTTCTTAAAAGCTGGAAAAAGGAGGAATAACTTGGCGTTAAACTGCTGGGTTTCTTTGTTATTTAGCATATTTTACCTAGGGAATTTATGAACACTGCAAGGATATGTGGAACATATGAGAAGTGGCATACTACATAAAAGCTTTTAACGGGAGTCTCAGGAAGAAAGAGCACTAATAGTGGCAATGTGCATAAATTACCTTCCTATACTTGTAAATAAGTTTTACAAATATATATGCCCATGTATAGAAAATGGAAGCTTTTTGTGTTTCTAGACTTATAAAATGTAATACATTTTTTTGAAGAAAGGGATGCAATATTTAATTTGTGATACTTTTATATTGTTTATACCAGTTTAAGAAAGCCCTGGAAGAATATGTTGCTTCACTGGGGTTCCCATGTGCTGTTGTCATTAATACAGGCACTAAGATTTGATTTTCAACCTGACCTTCTTTATGGGAGGGGAGCATGGAGGGATGGTTCCGAGACAGAGTGGAGAAGCTTTCTTAAGAAGTGCTCATCACCACAGGTCACCCTCCCCACTGGTGCCAAAACAATGTGCTTGCAAACCAGACCACTGAAATGAAATTACCTTGTAAAACCTTTGTCTGTGAAGACATATTTGGGCTCTGCCCATGTTTTTTAAAAGGGAAGGAACTACATTTAAAAAGCTGGGTCTTGAAAGCATAGTGGGCATACAGAGAGAAGCCTCATGCATGATCTGGAAACAAGATGAGTAGGAAAGCCTGTGGTGGTGGTTAATGAAGGAGAAGGGATGTGTGTGGTGTTGGTATGGAACAGCCCTTTTAGACTAGTATGGATAAGAGGGGAGGGATTTCTTCTTTGAGTTTGAACATTAGCACTTTTAATTCACTGAATGTTTAAAAACTTCCCCGTAAGTTGCAGTTGCTTAACTGCAGCTGAAGTAAAATTGCAGCATAAGTGCTTTTACATTTTCAGATGTGCATGTTTTCTAGGCCTTTGTGGAGCATTTACAAACAGACAGCTAGCACTGAGTAGGCTTTTTTTTTTTCTTATGAACCTCAGTGCATTCTCCATTTTTGTTCCTTGCAGTTCTGTATGCCACTGTTAACACATTTGGAGGGACAAAGTATTTACTGATCTGTAGCTGCCTATATATATGAAAACCACAATAATTTTTCTTGAGCACAGATGAATTTTTTGAAAGAAACTTTTTTTTTTTTAAAGAAAATTGCAGAAAACTAAGGATAGTGTTTCAAAAAGCTCTGGCAAAGAGAGTGCTGGTATAAAGGTGCTTATGTTGCATGTGTAACATACCTAGTTCTGCTTCTTTCTGAGTCACCACTCTGCAGCTTGTACAGAGCTACACAGAGTCCATCAGATATGTGAACAGACACTTCTCTGCAAGTTGCAGCCTTAACTGTGGTTGTTCTGATTCACAGTGACTGTGCAATGCTAACTCATTTTTACCCTGCAGCTGGGATACAAGAACTGAACTCTTATATCCTGTCAGCTTAGTTGGAGTGCTGATAAACTAATAGAGCAAAAATGCTTATGTGTCTCCTCCTCATTGTTGAAAATGTGAAGTGTGTCCATTACCTTTCCAAAGTGTGTATGGGGTTGAATTATTTGACAAGAGAGAAACTGAACAACTGAATCTAACAGATTGAAGAGATGATCCTGCATTAATAGGAGAAACTCTGAATAATTCTGTTTAACTTGACAACAAAGTAAAGCCTGTTCTTTTGTTGGGAAGAGAGACATAGCAAATCTTCCTTGATACATGAAACAAATGTGATGATAATCTCTGCTGATGTAAATGGGAATAATGGCTTTAAAATGAAAGAGGATGGGTAGATTTACATCTGATGTAAGAAAGACATTCTTGATTGTGAGGGTGGGCAGGCCCTGGCACAGGTTGCCCAGAGAAGCTGTGGCTGCCCCATCCCTGGAAGTGTCCAAGGCCAGGTTGGATGGGACTTGGAGCAGCCTGGAATAGTGGAAGGTGTCCTTGCCTATGGCAAAGGGTTTGGAACTAGATGATCTTTAAAGTCCCTTCCAAACCAAACCATTCCATGACATGTGAAACTTACCTATGTGCTGTCTCTGTGTATTTATGTGGTAAGTCAGATGTCACTACGTGGGGTTTCAGTTTTTTTCCCCATTTGTTAATATTTTTATTCTGGTTTTAGTAAAGTCGTGGTGAATCTTGTGTTTTGAATACTGTTTGAGGTCAGATATTTAATGTATTTTTATATGAAAACTTAAAAATGTGATGTTTTGATTCAACAGCATTCCATGCAACTCCTAATACTTATAAACGAAAGAATACAGAAACAGCATTAGATAATAAGCCTTGTGGACCACACTGTTATCAACATTTGGTAAGATAATTTTCTATGTTACAGTTCACTGAGTGCTAGTGCTAGCTGCAGGACAGCAGGATACACTTAATATAAGGACATGCTGGATTTAGGATAGTGCATATACTCATGGGCCATTTGCAGTAGGTTTTCTGCAGTAGGTGTGAAAAGAAAGGATTTAACTTCCAATTGTCTTAAGCAGGAATACATTTAGATCCATTAGATGTAGCCTGAGATATTTGTAAGGAAGAAATATTATTACCTCCTAATAATGATGTTGCTGCTGTCATGTCCAATCTAGTCAAGGAACTGCAGACTTAACTCCCTTGTAAATTATATCACAGCTGAAAATTATAAAGGTTTTTTTTAGTTTGCCATAGGCAGGTTCCATCCAGGACTTGTGCTCTTAAGAAGCAAGAAGATGGACATTAATAAGGTGCAAACCTTTGTAATAAAATTTCAAATCTGTCTCATAATTCCCCTAAATATTTTAGTATGAGAAACTGATTTTTCCAGTATAAAAACTTACTACGTTATACCCTTTCTGCTAGAAAACAAATTAACCAGTGCTTGCATTTTTAAAAAATGCAGAACACATATTGCTGAAGTGCCATGTGCAAGAAGAGTTCTTGTATTTTGATGGGTATTTTCCATAGGAAATTCTCATTTTTTCTGTCATCTGGGAAAGTAGAAATTTACTACTGAATTGTTTTTCACTTGGCAGCCAAAATAAAAGGAGAACCAGAATACTGACATGACCATTTTGTAAATGTAGATTTTATTTTTTTTTCATGGCAGCATCAGAAGTATCTTATGTTTCTTCTTTCAATTGGAGTACAGGGTTGGAGTACACATAACTGGGATCTCTGCACACATGCTTATATTGTAGAATAACTCGAAGTTACACAGTATGCAAGTAGAACTGTGCTCCCCCAAGGCCTGGCCAGTGGTGAAAACGCTTTTTAATTATTTTGCTAGAAATTGTAATGTTTTGTGTTTAGGAAGGTGCAAAGGAGTTTGCAGCTGCCCTGACTGCTGAGCGCATAAAGACACCGCCGAAGCGCCCGGGCGGCCGCCGGAGGGGGAGGCTGCCAAACAACACCAGCAGGCCCAGCACACCAACCATCAATGTCTTGGAATCAAAAGACACGGACAGTGATCGAGAAGCTGGGACTGAAACTGGAGGAGAAAACAATGATAAAGAAGAAGAAGAAAAGAAAGATGAAACATCCAGTTCCTCTGGTAAGGCTGGTCAGTGCTTCTGTTCAATTGGCTGTACTGTTTGAGGAGATACAACAGAACCGGCTCAAGAGGAGAAAGCCCAGCAACAACAAAACCTGTGCAATCCTAGCAAACATGTACTTGGAATGCATGGAACTGAGTGAAAAGACAGAGTAATAGTGTGAATTTAATCAAACAAAACCCTGTAAAGGAGATGCCCACATTGTCTCAGTTTATGCATAGGTGGTGTCATTTGAATAGCTACTGTTAGCTTCTGTAAGAGGTATGTGAAAAGTGCTGGGGTTTTTGTGGCACTTAGGAATGAACAACAACAAATTGGAATATTTTTAATGCAGTTAATTTGACATTTTTACTGGCTGTGTAAAATTTTTGAAATTACTTTACTCTCAATTATTAATTACAGAAGCAAATTCGAGGTGTCAAACACCAATAAAGATGAAGCCAAATACTGAGCCTCCAGAGAATGTGGAATGGAGTGGTGCAGAAGCCTCAATGTTTAGAGTTCTTATTGGCACCTACTATGACAACTTCTGTGCAATTGCCAGACTGATTGGGACCAAAACCTGCAGACAGGTAAGAAGGACAGCTACTTGCCAGGGGTGATAGCTTTTTACTTTTAAAATTGAAGTGTAGAAATACCAGTATTGATTACCAAAAGAGAAAATTAATTGATTTTCTTGGTTTTCCCAAGAATGCTATGATCCAGAATTCATACCACAAATACATAAAAGTTAGTTTAAAACTTGTTTTTAAATTAAATTTACAGGAGGTTTAAATTAGACTGTCAGTTCTTAAATGACAAAAATAATCAGCTTTAAATGTATTGAAAAGAGACTATGAGTGGATATAATCTGTAAGTTGTTGGTTGAAGGAAATCATACTAACTTAGAAAATGAGCAACTTTCTACTAGTGAGAGATTTATCGTGGATGTATTATGGTATCTCTTGTTAGGTGTATGAGTTTAGAGTAAAGGAATCTAGTATTATTGCACCAGTCCCTGCTGAAGATGTTGATACTCCTCCCAGAAAGAAGAAAAGGAAACACAGGTAAATCTGTTACTAAATAACCTTAGCATAACAATGAATTGGAAGGACAGGGGATCAGAACAGAAAGTATTTTGGAGGAAAAGTCATGCAACATTTCATTTGCTTCGAAAACCAAAATTTGCAGCAATAAAACAAAATGATGTTTTGGTTTCAGACAAAAGTCTTAACACGCTGGCAAATATAACCTTCCACTTCTCTTTCCCTCTGCCTTCTTTTTAAGCTCTTTAACAGCCAGAGTCTTATTAGCAGATTCTTGTTAGGTGTGTTGCTGCAAGTAGTCAAAACTCAGTTTAGACTAGAAATACCCTACACAGCTTGTTGCAACATTCAGCATAGTGTGGTATAATTTCATTTGCAGCAATAAACATTAAATTTGCAAGCATTGTAATGGGACTCAATAATGATTATTTTGTAAATTGAAACTGGTATTTTTTTTATGGCGAAGTGTATTTCATTAAGATTCAGATGGTTAGGAAGCAAAAATGTTGTAGCAAACTTGTAGGGTTGCCCTTTTTTTCTTTAGGAGACATTATTCTTTTGTAGTAGCCTAGTTTCCTTAGCAAGAATTAGGAAGAACCAGGCTAACAAGCTATTATTTGAATTGAAGCGGCAATGAAGAACAAAATCAAGGATTTTGCTGCAGCCATGAAGACCCTCTGAAACCATTTCTGTTGAAATTTTGAACTTGGTGGCTACTGTCTGTCAGTGAAATGCATTTTTCTTTGAGAATACTGAGGTTGGGAATATGCAACTCTGCATAGATTATTTTTATTCCCAGGGATAGGAGATAAAATGCTGACTGAAAATTAGCAAGCATGTTTCTTTCAGCGAACAATAAGTACACTTCTTTCCATATAGTTTCCTATTTCTCCCTTTAATTTCTCCTATATTCCCCCAAGTTTGTTATTCCAGTTCTTCTCCAAACAATTCTTGCTTCTGTCTTAGCTTGTGTAAGCATATTATTTCCAGGCTTAGTGAAATTCCTGATACTGGCTCAAAGATGCTATTGACGTGGAACAGAAGGTCTCTGCTCTGTAGCAGGCTGGCAGTGTGAGCTAGGAAAAGATTCACTGAGCATCTGGAAGAGATTCTGTTCTAAGCAAAAGCTGTAGATTTTAATGCTCTTGGCACAGTTTTCAAGTGTTTGGGCATTTGGTGGGCTTGGCTGTTTAAATTTAGGTTATTAGCCATGGTGCAAGGTTGGAATATGCAGCTGGGAATTAGCCTATTGTCAGATTCATGCAAGTTGCTATAAAAGTGGTGCCACTACATCTGTTTTAAAAGAGCAACTGAAAGGCTCAAATGCATTTTGAAGCTGAAATGGATTGTATGGTTACCAGGCTGACAGTGTTTTGGAGGAGTTTTGAGACTTTTTAATTTCGGGGCTTTTTTTCCAAGTAAATAAAAGCACACATCATTGCATGAGGTTTCTTGATGTTACTGTATTAGTTGGCAATATAAAAACTTCTTTGGTAGCAATTTAGTTTTGAAATGCCGTTTAATTCTTTTAACTCTCATTGAAGGAAGGAGATAATTTTTTTATTTTCCAGATTATGTGGCAGTCAAGCTGTCTCCATTCTTCCTTGTGCAGTAGTCTTTCAAAAAAGGAAAATAATTTAGCCTGCCTACATACATCTGCAATCTGAGCACTCTCTGAAGATGGTGCACAACTATCAATTGGGACAAACATCTGGAAGTCTTTCTCTGTTTCTTACCTTTCTTTTAGCTGGGTTTACTCACTCTTAGAGTAAATCCAGTCCTAGAGCTGGGAAGGCCCCTCTTTTCCTTTTGTTCTTTTCCATTGTAAGGGTCTTACTGGTCTGCAGATTTTCCATGTGTGCATGTGGCAGCCTTTGAGCAAAAGCAGCATTCACTGAAGAGAAAAGCAAGGGCAGGAGGATGCTTTTAATGGCCTCTTGGAACTGATTTGATAGCAGATCTTCTTACAAGACTTTGCCTATTTCCCATGTCATTGTGGGAATGGGCATACTGGGCAACCAGCTGGCAGGACTACACCCCTCTTGGATAGAGAAATACATTGTCTCCCTCTTGCCTGTGTCATTTTTGTTAGTAATAATTGGGCTGATTAATGAGAGAAGAAAGCTTTTAATACAGTTGTTTTCTGGAGAACCAGTAAGTGTCGGACCCTCTCCTATGTATCAGAGACTAACCTGGCAGTTTGGAAAACTGTGCCTTCCTGAGGAGTAAGTACTTTGCATTGAAACCAGTAAAAATCTGAATGAAGAAAGAATTCCAAAAAGCATAGATGTATGCTGGAGGGAGAGTACTTTAGTGCTGTTCATTCTTTTCTTCCCTTGCTGGGAGCTGAATTGTATTTGCTTAACTAATCAGCACTCCTTCCTCTATTTTGGTAAATATTTGTTACTGATTGTAAGGTCATGTAAAGCTGCTTCTTGATTGTTTTGGTTTTCCTCTTCCCCTCATCCCCTTTTCAGATGCCACTTGGTAAATCTTATTTGAAAATATTTTCTTTTTTTCCCCCACTTTCTCATTTTCCTCCTGTCACTACCTTGTGCTGGACTGCTGTTCACTGCATGTGTTTGAATAGCTTATGTAGTTCTGCCAAGAGTTCAAGGATGCCTTTTTGTATGGATTTAAAGCCTCACTATTATCAGGCAAAAGGTGCAGCTGAGGCATTGGCACAGATATTCTTTTATGCCACCTGGTTGGAAGGCTGAATCTTGGAGTGGCAGGCAGGCTGTGGATAAGATGATTTAGGAAACTGAAGTCTTTGAGTGATGCCAGAAAATCAAACACTGCAGAGACTCAACTACATATTTGACATAATTGGCATGTATTTTGAATTTTTGGTGCTCTTTCTGATAGCAGAGTATCCCTGTGCAGAGCAAGAAATGGTAGTGTAGCTTCTTCCAATCAATGTGTTTGTACTGCCTGATTAACTGATCCTGCTGCCTCCTAAAACCACTGTCAAAGTCTAGTAGGTTGTTAGGAGAGAAGAACAATATTTTTGACAGCTTCTGTCATGATGCTTCTGGAAACACTTGTTTTCTGAGTTGGCTATCCTGGAGATGTCAGCAACCACATGTACAAATCCACTGGCTTGTGTGGAAACCTGCCACTGAGTTTCCAGTTAACTTTTCTTTAATGAAACTTGAAGCTCTGAGTGCTTTCTCAACTTTGTCTTTTCCTTGCCTTTGCTTCTTGGTGCTTGGGACTGGATCTTGCCTTTTCTTTCTGTTTGAGACAGCAGATTATAGGGCAGATGGAAACATTATTCCACATTTAGTATGGTATTTATTCAGACTTCAGCTTTGTGCACTAACCAGGGGAACTTGCAGTGCTTCCTGGCAGTTTCGGAAAGCTACAAGCCAATCCAAGCTATTTGCTTGTGCTAACTAAAGCTCCTGTGGAGCTGGTCAGTGTTGGCAGCTTAATTTGTGTTGTCTTGTGTCATCCCTGATAATTCATGCTGGTCCTGTGTGCCTCCAGCTCCTTTCTCACTGGGTCTCCTCCTCCCGTGACACCAGTCTCCTGCACAAGAGTGGCTTAGCAGGGGCCTTTCCCATCCTGACTGCCATCCCTAGTTTTCTTTCTGCTTTTGAGTTGTTAGCACTAATGCTTCGATGATGGTGGCATTTCACGTTTAAAGTATTAGGACAATGCTTGCCTTAAGAAAAAAAACCCCACTGATTGCTAATGAAATGGTATTTTAAGAAGTCTAGCCACCCATCTTGATGGGTTTGGTATGCTAGTAGGCCCTTATTATCTTGAGGTGACAGACAAGTTTCTGTGAAAGACTTTTACAAAAATATGGTATGTTACATTGCCAAATACCAGACAGACAAAAAAGAAAGTAGTTTGATGTGCATTAGAGTAATTCAAGTCAAAATCACACTCCTTTCAATTATATGGGAGCTGTCTTATTCCAGAGTCAGTGTCTCATACTTTGTAAATACATGTTAGTTGCCTTGTTTTCTAGGGTGAGTCACTCTTCATAGGAATATCATCTATTTATTACATGCTCTGTAATGCTGATAGTCTTTGGTTTTTTCCCTCCCCTCAACCTCAATTACTTGGCCAAGTCTGCCTCTGTGGGTTTCTAACATGTATGGGCTCCTTCATATGCTTGTAAGAAAGTTGGTTGTTGTGTTTAACCTTTGAAAGGACAATTTTATAGCGGATCTTATCTGAAGCTGCTGGGGGTACCGTAGAAGTTTGGTTGAAGTAGAAACTGCTACGCTTTTATGAAAGAAGTAGCAGCTAAAAGGTCCTATTTAAGTAGTTACAACAGGAGATATTTTTTCAGAGTGCAAACTTCTGAGTGTTGCATTCACTAAAAGGCAGAATAGCTTTCTAGGTATTCTGTGCTGGGCATTTTTGAGTACCTGTGGATGTCTTGGGCTGCTCAGTAAATATGCAGAGAAAGAGAGGTAGCTCGATGCAGTTGGCCAGGAAAGGAAGCTTCTCTCATATTGTCTTCATGTTGCTCTATGACATAGTAGGAAAGTCCAAGATGTATAAGCTCTGAAAATCCTTAATCTAATTTTTTTTATTATATGTGTTCACTGAAATACAAGTGCTAACTAAAATGAATAGAATTGAAGAAAAATAAAACAACTGATTTCTCCTTTAAGGCTACTGAAATTAAAAGTCTGGTTTTCCTTTTGGTACCTAAGGTCCAGACAGGTATTTTCGCTTGCTTGTGCCTGACATGCTGTTTATGCAATAGTTGACATTCCCTGCCAAAAGGACTTGCAATCTGAAATGGATACAAAATAAAGGGGTAATTGTAACTTACAGAGATGTTAAAGTATAATGAATTATGATAAAGAAAAGCATGTTATTCTTAAAAAAAAACCCAAATCAACCAAAACTCAACAAAATCCAAAACAAATCCAAACAATAACACCCATCCCGCAACAAAAGCACCACTTCTGGCACAGGGTGTGCTTTGCTAAGCTGACTGAGAAAGGAGACACTGAAGGAAAACTGTAACGACATAAGAGAAAGGTGTTTAGAGTTTGAAGCAGAAGGGAAAAGACTCAGTGCAGTACCATCAGTCAGAAAAACTGGGGAAATGTCTGCCCAGCCAGAAGAAATACTGAGGCCATATCCCCCTGGCTGTGCCAGACAGATGCCATCATCTGTTGTCACATCCTTGGAGCTCACCAGGTGAAGAGTTGGCACCTGGCTGTGATCTGTGGGTGACAGCCAGTCACAGCCAAGTCCTGTGAAGCAGCTGTCAGCTTTCACTCTCCTAGTGAGACATGACCTTCCACATCTGCAATACCGTGTCCTTCCTTCTGCTGCTGCTTCTGCCTTCTGAAAGTGGCTCCAGCAGCCTGCTCTTTGCAGGTTTTCCTTCAAGGCCATCTGAGTCTTGGCATCTCTCTAGCCTTGGCTGGGTTGGGACTGCTTGTCTGTGTGATCCTGGGACTAGAGGAATGGTGTGGGGTGGGGTAGCAGCCTGCAGAGCTTTGATCTTTTCAACCCCAAGAAACTGGGACAGGGTGTTTCTGCTGCAGCCACCTCTGACTTGTGTGCAGTTGGCTGATGTTCATGTTACCAGAAACTTCCCCATCATAAGTCAAGTGTGAGTGCAAGATGCAGCTACCTTTCCCAGCCCACTGCAGGAGGAGTTCCTGTCAACCTTCTTGTTTGTTTTGTGTTTTTGCAGGTTGTGGGCTGCTCATTGCAGAAAGATACAGCTGAAAAAGGGTTAGCATCTTTCCATTCAATTTATGTCCTGAACTTCTAAGATTCTACTATTGCTTTTTTCGTTTTATTTTTGGGGGTTTTGTGTTCATGTGAGTTTTTTTGTTATTTGGGGTTTTTTTAATGTTAGGCTGTTACATTCATTCTGTGAGGAGCTAGAGATTATAGGGGAATAAAAAGGAAAAAATATAAGCTCTCATTGCAAATATTGTAGGGGCAAAAGGTACTTTTTGGTTTACATAACTGGAAGAGCTCTGTATAATTTAATTAAAGGGGAAGGAGCCTGAGCTTGCAGTTTTTTCAACATGGCCTCATTGAAGCACAGGTAAAAATGGTGTTAGTAGTTGGAGCTGTGGTTAAAAATGCATCTGTGTTGTTTTTTTGTTTGGTTTTTTTTTTTTAAAACCCAGCTTATTTTAGAAATAGTGCTCTGCAAATTTGTTGAGAATGGTTTGGACTTTTAGCAACATAAATAATTGATCCATTTCTCTCTCTCCTTTTTTGTTGCTAACTTGAGCACTTTTATAGATTCATGCAAACCCAACACAGGCTCAGGAGTCTTAACAGCAAACATAATTTATATAGCACTAAATTTTCCTAGCTGCTCTATAGGTAAAGCTCTAGACTTGTCCCTGGTATTCCATTTCTTGTCCAGAACATTCAGCATTGTCTGTACTGGAAAATTGACTTGGGAAAGCACAGTGGTATAATAACCAGGTATTATGTTGCCAGTGTTAACTTGTTTGATAGTTGACTGTTGTTCCAAATTAAAAATTACTTTGGGTATTTGAGCAAATTTACTTTGCTGAATAATACTGGGGCTATTTTAGAGCATGTTCACACAAGAAATTATACCACTGTAATTTTGGTTTTTGGTTTTCCACAGTAAAGAGCTTTCAGCTCTGAATACTTGAAGCAGCTGAGTAATTGGCAAGAATAAAGTGCACTAGGAAGCAGGCAGCTAATGGTATCAAACACCCCACTAATGTTACAGTTCTGGTTAGGTGTCTTTTTTGTTTTTCACCCCACTCATTTGTAGGTTTGGCTTTTTTGTTCACATTTGGGGCTTTCTTAAATGACTAAAAGGGAATGTCTACCTTGAAGAATGAGGGGAATTGTAATATTGTTTGCTTGCAAGTTTCAACTTTACGAAATGTTGCTATTTTTATTCAGATGGGTCATCGAATCACGTTTACAACTATCAGCCATGTGATCACCCACGTCAGCCTTGTGATAGCTCATGCCCATGCGTAATTGCTCAAAACTTCTGTGAGAAGTTTTGTCAGTGCAGCTCGGAATGTAAGTAAAACAGTTATCTATAAATTTCTTCCCCTGTCCCACCATCTGGCTCTGTACTAGCAGTCAGTCCATACTGCAGTGCTGCAGGAGCAGCAAATTGCATCAGTGTGAGCACATGTTCAGTTCAATTTGGCCCTCGTAATTAGCCATTGCATGAAGTCAGAAAGAGTCTTCAGCCTTAAAATTGACGAAGACTAAATTAAAATCAGGGAAGGAAAGAATTACAGTACTTCCAATGCCCCATATGGATATCAATGGCTGTGTTATTATTAATATCCTGATATGCTCTAATCTGCACAGTCTTAATTTTACACAGTACTTTTTCCATACCTTCTCTTTTTCTTTTCCATGTATTCCTTTGAAGGCCAAAACCGGTTTCCTGGCTGTCGCTGTAAAGCACAGTGCAACACCAAGCAGTGCCCCTGTTACCTGGCTGTGCGGGAGTGTGACCCTGACCTCTGTCTCACATGTGGAGCAGCTGACCACTGGGACAGCAAAAATGTTTCTTGCAAGAACTGCAGCATTCAGAGAGGATCCAAAAAAGTATGTCAATAGTCACACAGCTACACACCTACTGCCAGTTTTTGGAAGTGTTTTTGTGTTTTCAAGCCAGAGAATGGAATGTCTTTGCCTTTGTGCTGTCAAACAGGAAAACAAAACAAAAAAACCAACCAAACAAATCCACAAGGGAGGTAGCTGTCACTTGTTAGCTTGCTGCTTATGTGCTGCTGTTCAGTTCTGTGTACGTTTTGTCATGTACCAATTAGTGTTTTCTGTGTAGCACTGCTGTGGAGTATCTCCTTTTCCCCATTCAGGTTTCACTTGTAATTTGCAAATAGGCTGCTGTTTTACAGTGATACTCAGCAGTCTTTCCCTAGATCAGCACAAGGAAGTTTGTCTTAGACACAACTCAGTTGTTGATTCTAATGCACAAACTTGTACATAGTCTACTGAAGACACTTTGAAAGCCCATTCAGCTCTGGTAAACTGATCAATCAATCAATCAATCAATCAACCAAAGTTTATTTCTACTCTGGAACATCTCACAAACTACTTCAGTTGAGTACTGAGCTAATGAGTAGTAGGCTTCTGTCTGCAGACCCTTCTAGGTTGAAGTCTTTAGTAAATGTGTTTTCATGAAACACCCTCATTTCCAGGTTAAACTAAAATTTTTAATGTTTTTCAAATACTTGAGGTCATTTTTCTTTTACATATATCTTCTGATCCACAAGCTGTAATTTTAGTGTGCATTTGTCAACTAGAAGGATCTGTGTTTGTCTACTGTCTTGGAGTCCCAGCATATACATTTCATTAAGTGACACAAAACAAAACAGAAAAAAAAAAACCCAAACTCAAATCTGAGCCAGGCATGTCTAAACCTTTTGGGTTTTTCTGCCCCCAGCACTTACTATTGGCACCTTCAGATGTGGCAGGCTGGGGAATTTTTATCAAAGATCCTGTGCAGAAGAATGAATTCATCTCTGAATACTGTGGTGAGGTAAGGATGAAGAACGCTGGTTATGTATGAGCTTAATTGGTGAAGTTTTGCATTGACAGGGACCAACAGGTTGTCTGTAACCTGGTGTCATGTTTAGACAGAGTGATGTGATTGACTAAGTGTACAGATGCTGCTGTCAGAGGCTCAAAACCCTAGAGCTACACAGTTGAATTGTCACAAAAATAGGTTCTTGTGAGAATGAGAGGCTGGAATGTCATTTTTATCTTAGATGTAATTTCAGTTCAGACATGCTCAGAATTTTGTGCCAAATCATTTAGTACTGAAAGTCAGTAGGTGCATTCACTAAGTTATGTTCTGTAGCAGTAGAACCTTGAATCAGGTATGCAGTCTTGATTTTGAGATGAGAAGCAATTCTTTTCTTCTGCTCTGAAAGGATTTATTTATGCTAAGAGTAAACCATGGATGTTTGGTAAATGCAGAATGCTTGCTGAAAACAGTACTTTGTTTGGGAATACTTTCAATCCCAGAGAAAGGAAACAGACTCCACCTGTCTTTCAGAATGTCTGGGGGGTTTGACCTTAAGCTGCCATGGTTACAAAAGGGAAGGGTTGTCTGTTTTATAAAAGCAATGCTTCTTTCAGATTATTTCTCAGGATGAGGCAGACAGAAGAGGAAAAGTGTACGACAAATACATGTGCAGCTTTCTGTTTAACTTGAATAATGGTATGTATGCATTAGTTTGCAACCCTTGCAGCATAAATAAAGTATGTGTGCTCACCATTTTGTTCAGCCTTGTTCTTTTGCAGACAGCAGGTAACACCGAGATACTTTTTTCTGTACATCTTTCCCTATCAATGAGTGGACTCCTAATTTTGATAGCTACTGGGTTTTTCTCCCTTCCCTAAATGCTGGTCAACTAGATGTAGTGATGGAGCCTACTACACAAGTAACTATGTAAATGAGGAGAAGCAGAATTTCATGGAGTAAAATTATGTCACAGGCATTAAGTAGACTAAAGAATTTAAAAGGCGTGACAGGTATTATCTGAAATAATTTTACTTTTAAAATCAGCAATGATGATAATTACACTGGGGGCAGAGGGGAGGAGGAAAAAGCCCAGAGACATGTGGTATGTGGCTACTGCCACTAGAAGAGAAAAATACAGACTGCACTGTGTCAAGCATAAAATACCACAAATAGTTGAAAGGAGGAAAAAACTGCTGCCTTATGTCAGTGTTGACTTAGCGTATTTTATGGGGCTTATCCTTGTGAAATAAAGGTAGAAAAGCTTCAAAGGAGAAGTGAGGGTAGTGCCACTGTGGCAGCAGGTAAAGGGAGTGAGCAGCAGGAATATTGTAGGATGATGGGCCAGCTCTTCCATGCAGGAAGCTGTGCAGTTATCTTCTCCAGCTGTTGAAATCCAAGCACACTAGGTATTAAAACAAAACCTGTTTGTAGGTGACCTGTCCATCATTTGTGGGTTTTGTTGTTTTTTCCACCCCCCTAGATTTTGTGGTTGATGCAACACGCAAGGGCAACAAAATTAGATTTGCAAACCATTCAGTTAATCCCAACTGCTATGCAAAAGGTAAGTTTTAAATTTCCTTGCTTTTCAGCAGTATATGAAATGTTGTGGGATACTTATTTAGCATGCACACTTTATTGGTATTTGTACTAACATAAGCATAAATTTCTTTCCAACAGTTATGATGGTTAATGGTGATCACAGAATAGGAATATTTGCTAAAAGAGCCATTCAGACTGGTGAAGAACTGTTCTTTGACTACAGGTGGGTAGATGGACTTTTTCACTTCTGTCATAGACTGGAGTAGCTTTCATTATCTCTGCTCAGCTCATGGTTAATTACTGAGTCCTTGCAGCCTCAGGTCTCAGCAGCTGAGAAGCAGCACCCCCTCTGGATTTTTAAGCCAGATATCATAGTAAGACTAACTTGAGCAAACTTGGAACAGCAGCTTATATAGAGAAAAGTTTAGGGACAAATGGGGACAGACCTGCACAACAGACTGTAATTGGTAGGGCTCTCCAGTTACTGGTATAGGTTGACTATCCCATCATTCAGATGTGGGCAAGAAGTATTGTGTTAATACAGAGAAGTGCTTGCTAAGAATGTGTTCATCCCACTTGAAGAAAACTAAGCTGTCCAATGGCAATACTGTGTAAGTCAACCTTCAGAAATGCAGCTGCTTTTCCACTAGCTAAAATGAACTTCAGCTTTGTGAGATTCAAGGTGAAAAAGTGTGGAATTTGAGTGTTTTTCTTCCTCTTGGTCAAACGCCTCTAAAAGTAGTTTCTTGAGTGGTCAGCATTGTTCTGCACCTGCAGATTGACACGAGGAAAGGCCCTCACTGCTGAGGAGACTGGGAAAGCTGAGTGTTCCAATCTGTGGTGCTGTTTGGTCATGTCACAAAACTGAAGCTGAAATGTTCTGTGAAAATAGTTTTTTATTTGTGATTTTTTTTTTGTTTAAATTTCAGATATAGCCAAGCTGATGCCCTTAAATATGTGGGCATAGAAAGAGAAATGGAAATCCCTTGACACCAGCTACCTCTTCTTTTAAACAAACAGCTGCCTTATCTTCAGGAATTTCTAGTACTGTGGGCAATTTTAGAAAACTAAAAATGATGCAATTTGAAATTCTGTATTTGCAAAGTACTGTAACTGTAATTTATAGTAACAAATTTTAAAAACAAACAACTTTTTATTGCCTTCTCACCAGCTGCAAAGTGTTTTGTACCTATGAACTTTTGCAATAATGTGGTGTGGTACATTTTTCAACCTTGAATAAAGGATACTTGAACTTCTTCATTTTTACTGGAATTTTGTGTCAGGCAGTTGAAAAAGCAGTGTGAATTTAACTTGTAACTTCTGAGCAAAGGCAGCTCCATACTTGTCCCCTTCTGCCACTGTTACTTCAGGTCCCATTGAAGATTAAGGGGAAGATTCCAACAGTGTAGGAGACATCAGTGAGGTTACCTGTGGTTCACAGACATGGTTGTACAGTTTTTGTGCTCCCCTGGCATGGCAGCAACAGTCACAGAGAAATCTACAATTAACCTTTACATCCTACATCTGACCTTTTGTCACAGGAAAAATTGCATTTTGTCTTTTCAGTCTTTCTCATTGGTCCTTAGTCCTAACATGGGCTCTCTCCATTATCAGTACATGCATTTAACAGAACGGAAAAAGTGTCCCCCCAAAAAAAATCCAGAGCAGCTGTGACTGCTGTGACAAACACTACTTGCAAGATAAAGCTGTGGTACAAGATGCCCTCAGCAGTGGCATCTCTGAAGCACCAAACTGAATAATGACTGCAACGGTAATTACCTGTGCATTTCTCTTCTGCATATCTTAATTTATATTTGGGTTTTGATTATTTTGATTGCAGTTAGGTAGTCTGTTTGGGTCTTGTACAGGGCTACAATACATTTATTGTTTATCTGCCCGTGGTGAGTGAACTCTGCAAGCTGTTGTTAAGACAGAACACAAAGCTCTAGTCAAAACAGCTGGAGGGGGCAGGCAGAGGAACACAGGACTGAAAAACTGATTTAAAGAAATCCTGTCTGTGATGACCATGTACCTTCTGCAGCCCGGGCCCCTGTTCAGCACTGCCCCTGCTGCTCTCACAGACAGCAGGCCAGACCAACAGTAAGAAACTCATGTTCTCCATGCTTGGGTAGAGCAAGGCTCGGTCTCAAGCTGGGTGGGAGCACTGCCTTACACAGCCCTGGGCTAAGGCTTGGCTTTGATAGGCAGCTTGGAACAGGTGATTTCTGGCCTTCCACCTGAGAACATCATTCACACTCTTTCTGTGTCATACCACTCAGATCGTGTTACGACAACCTACTCACCCTGAACATTCTGCAAGCATCCCAGAAAGCATCACAAGCTCCACTCTTCCAAATTTCCAAAAGCCATTTTAAAACTGAACAAGCAAGATGCTTCTGTTCCCCATGCTGGCAGGCTTTACTACAATTAAAATTAATTCAGAACAGGAATAGCAAGACTGCAGATTCTTAGGTGCAGATGAACCTTCCCCCTCCCCTTTTCCAAATCACTTTGGATCACATCTAATACTGCTCCATAATTTTTTTTTTAAACCCAGATATTTTTGTAGGTCACAGTTCATTAGTTTCCCTCAGAGAGAAACATCAGCAACACCAAACCTGGCTCCTTTCTCTTCCTGGGAGAAGAAACACTGAAAAACTCACAAATTTTAAAGAGAGAAAAACGTGCTTGGCTGCAGAACCAAAGTTCTTTTCACTATCATGATTAGAAAATATAAATTACCAAAAATGAGACTTGTGAGGATGGCAGCCTTTTGCCTGTAGCATGTGGAAAGCCAATACTCAGTTCATAAAATGGGAGAAGAATGGAACGAAGCCTGGTCAATCAATGTGTGATTGTATGTGAAGTAATGCTCAAAAGTATTTTAATTCCCATTACAGGTTGCATTTAATGGGAATTAGTCTTTGGGAACACACTCCATTTTCTTTTCTTCTCAAAGAAACAGGCAGCCTAAACCTCATTTATTCCAAAGGAAGTGCAATGCATTTTATAGCACACTGAGCAATATTAAAAACAGCTCCAATTTCAGATGACCATTGCCACATCTACCTTAAGTGCTTTCTATCCTGCAGATGTGAAATCATCACAACTTTCTTTTATTTTTGAAGTGCAGACCTTTCCTCTTAAAAAAGAAATAACATGCACAGATGATTATAGATTACAATTTCTTCAGAGAACAAAATGTGCTTAAAGCACCAGAAAACAGGGAGGAAAAGCAAAATGAATTTCTAATAGCTTTCATAACCATTATACCTTTTATTTACATTTAGAAAGATAATTCATGAAACTTAAAACAATAAAACCAAATGCAACTTGTACAGAAATCCTTTAATTTTTTTTTTTATTATTTATCACACATTAAAAAATGAAACACACTATACAAATGGTTTTTCATAGCAGATTACACATGGGTCCATTCAGACTCGCTCTCCAAGTGCTGCCAACAT
Source organism: Scytalopus superciliaris (assembly GCA_013400415.1). Lineage (NCBI taxonomy): Eukaryota > Metazoa > Chordata > Aves > Passeriformes > Rhinocryptidae > Scytalopus > Scytalopus superciliaris. Next base: position 302,483 of record VXBX01007075.1, on the reverse strand, counting down.
GTATAAGTACTGCCTGTGATGGCAGCTGTTTATCATATAGCCAATGTATTGATTTAAATGCAGTAGCATGCAACCCTTGAAGGAGAAGGGTTTGATTCCTCTCTGTTCTTAAATTAGGTTAAATGGCATTGGTGTCCATATTTACATACTTGAAATGTATCAATCCTGAGCAGTTCTGATGTAAATATGAGACTGGCTGATGGGAGTCCTGGTCTCAGTTATTAAAAAGGGAGGTCCAAATGGCAGCAGGGTGGCTGCTATGAAGTTCCGTTGCTTTCATTCTTTCCATCACATATCTATTTGCTGAGTGTCACACAGTCAAGTCATTGCTAATAAAAATGTTAAGCCAAGTAACTGTAGGTGTCCTTCTCACCATCTACACGTTCCAAGTACTCCTTCTCAATGAGAATGTCGATGCATTTCTGCAGGAGGAACAGAGGTAAGTGGTGGGGCACTGGCACAAAAGCCCTCTCTGTGGTTGCTACAAATGGAACGACTTTGGGAGTAGGCAAAGAGCACAAACCATTGGCAGTTCACTCTCCTGTGTCCGACCACATCCCAGTACAGGACTTGGCTGATCCACTAAACTCAATTACACCCATTTGATGCTATTCCAGGGGTGTGACTGGGAGATCAACTAATCATCAGTATGCTGAGAACTTCACAGTAAGACAGCAAATAAAGAATCAAACCAAGATGTGGAGTGCTCACTGTAAGGTCACGAAAGACAGCAGCTGCAGAAAGGAGCTGCCTGTGGCACCGCTGGGCCAGGAGCACCTTGGCACTGGTGCCAGTTTATGCAACTGCTCTCCAACTGCCTGTTCTTTGCCCCACCCATCCCCTTGGCTGTGGATGTAAAAACCACAGGTGAGCCCACTTAAACTGATGAAGAAATTAATAGACATCAATTAGTAATGAATATAATAAATAAAATTATTAGTAAATAATTAACTACAATGCCCACCATCCCAACATTTTTATCCTAAAGGAGATCAGGAAGCTGAGCTGTTAAATCAAGCTAACCCAAAGGCTTGCTGCACTCCCACAACTGGGAGAGCAGCAATAAAAGGTAAGCCTGGAGCAAAGGCTACAGTAAGCTGGCACTGATGTGAAAAGATGCAATCGAGCTACTATTTTACCACTGCCAACAATTTGAAACACACATATTGCCCTAAGAGAAGAGCACATTTCTGGTTAAAACATTTCCTACTCATAAAAGCTGTCCTTACTCATCCCATCTCCTTAGCTTTCCTTTCTAATTCAGAAGCATGTGTTTGGTCTATACATACCCTCCTCAACTCCTAGAATGCAGGTACAGAGATGTGGTTCTCACATACCTTAATTACAGGAACTCGTGGCTTGAACCTTGAGGACAGCTGTGTTAGCACTTCTCCAAGCAGTTGCTGGTGTTTTAGCACCTTCCTCATTTTCATGATTCTCACAATTGCAGCCTGCACAGCAAAGTCAGAAAGGTGTGCTTTAGGAGCAAACTACTTGGTCCTTCTGGATAAAGCCACTTAACTTCCCTAGCAGGTCCTGTCTGCTCATGCAGGAGCACCACCACAACAAACTCGAGTCCCAGATGGGGAGAGGTGTGCCCACAAATGCCAGCTACTCACACAGACCTTAAGAACTCAGCTTCTGCACAGCACACGGGCATCAGAAGTGGTTTTGACACATGAATTTTAAGAGCTGTGCTTATGGTTGGTCATAACAATAACACCAACTGGTACCAAGAGCAACATGAAACTAACTTGTGTAATAAAAAAAGCCTTCTTTATATATTTAACCTTACTGTGATGCTCTCTTAGCAGGACATGGTATTTCCTTCCCCTGCCTCTTTGCTTCTCAGGTGGATTCCTAATGGAATGATCTAAAAACACTGTTAATTTCATACTACCTGGGTATGACAAGTTTTCACCCAGGACAAGGTCTGGCTGAGCATGTGCATCCATGGAACCCAAGCACTCATCAACACCAGGTTAGAACAAACATGAAGAACACATTCTGTCTGTAGAAATGCCTTCCTCCATTTCCCATTACAAACTCCAATCAACCTTTTAAGAGCCCTTTAAGCACATTTTTAACTTCATCACAGTGCATTGCAATGGCATGTTGTCTTCTAATAAAACTTAAAACCTCACAGTAAGCTTCATTAGAGGAGGACAAAGCTCTCTTTCTGAGATCATGGCAGAATTCTGCAATACACCTCACCTGAATCAGTAGTTTTCTATCTTCCTCTATATTTTTGTGTGTAGTTTCTTGTTCCTGCTTCTGTTCAGTCTTCATTGGCACATTGATATTAACCCTTAATTTTTTGCTGTAAAGGAAAGCAGAAGTTAATAAAATAATTAGCCTATTTAAAAACCAATTAAAGAAACAAAAACCCTCAAACAAAATCCAATTCCAAAATAAAAGCCACATCACCACAGTTACTTTACAACAAAAGAGGACTTTGGCTCTTCTGGAAATTTTAGACACACTCATTCAAGTTTTAAAAAAACCCCAAAACAAACCCCGCAACTAACCAAAAGACCAAATACCTTCTTGATGGGTGTTCTTGCATTTCATGCCTTACTGAATCCAGCCAGTGATCTCCTAGGTCCAGCTAGCACTGTACAATTACATTGTATTTCAAACTTTTCTGTGTTTGGTAAGAAGCTTCAAGTCAGTGAACGGGACACAGAAAGGTCTGTGGAAACCTTTCTGATTTCCTGGATTCTGACCACAATGTGGAGAAATCCATTTGTTCTGCAGAAGTGAATTGTGCCTTTCTTTCCCACACTCCTTGGTGCTGAGGTGAGCCTACTGCCACACGTGGCCACTCTCAGGACAAGGCAGGGTGTCACAGGTGGGGAGCAAACATCAGCATCGGAGCCCCAGGGGGCACAGGGCTCTGCCAGCCCCTTGGCTGCCCTGGAGAGGGGATCTGGTATTCACTGAGCACATCAGGTATTGGGAACCACCCAGCTGCACAACCAGCAACACTGAGCTGCTTCCATCCCTGCCTTAAGGTAACACCATGAATTCCCAAACCTTTAATTATGGGTAAAGGGGGATAGAAAACAGATAAAGAGTGAGATACAAGGAAAGACTTTAAAATGGTTCTGTCACTTGAGACCTTATCTTTAGGAAGTACTGAACTCCTCACTGAATTTATGTGTGTTTATATCTACGCTCTGGTAAGCATGATAAAGTCACCACAGTACTGTAAGCAGCTTAAAATACAGGACTATTTAAAGTAGGTAATAAAACCTACTGAAAATCATGTTTATTAAGTCTTCAAATCACTGTACATTCTGTACATGTAACAGAGCCTGATCTTCTCATGTTAGCTCTAGGGGATGAACATTTACATCTGTACTATGACCTTTGCTGGTCACTGGGCACTACTGTGACCTCATAAAATACCAAGTATTTTGCCAAGTGCAGGCACCTCAGTAAAACTCAGCAGCACTATTTCTTACCACAAGTAAATGAGTCAGGAATGAGACGAATCAAGGAACAAAAAGGACACATGAAAATACATCCAGGCCTTGACAGACTTTATAACAAAGTCAAAGTCAGACAGCTGAACTCTTACCCATCCCCCCCCGCTGCCCCCCTCCCTTGGCACTGGTACACACTGGACCTATCTGGAATTGGCACTGGAACCCTGAAGCTTTCATCCCAGGTATATTAGGTTTTACCCAGGTTTTGAGAGCAGAGGATGCTACCCATTATACGTAAGTGATGTATGCTGCTCAAGTTTTTCCTTACTTTTTGTAACCAAGGTAGAGTTTTATTAAAGTATCTGGTTTTAACTCCACCTCATCCACATTTGCATTTTCATCTTCCAAAACCTGCAAGAAATAACCAACCAAACAAATAAATAAATAGTCATTAACACACTTCGCTGTCTGTTAAGCAGGTCATAAAACAGCAAGAGTACTTACAAGCAATTTTGATTTCAAAAGTATCTGTAGAACTTGTGCCAAGATATCCTACAAAATTACAGAAAATATTATCAGTGCAGATAGACAGCACCTTTCTCTAAAAACTTGAACAAGAATGCACATATTTAGACTAAGAACTAGTGAGTGCAGAACATTGCAATGTAAGAGGGGAAAAAAATAGCAAAAATACAGTTCACAGAATAAAATGTAATAAGGGCCTTTTTAGTTATTACGACATTATCCCCCTTGTGGTCAGTCAAGTAATGTAAAATTGTTAAGAAAGACTAATTCCAAACAACAGATCTTTCTAGCTGCTGATTTAGGAACTATTCTGTCAGCAGATTTATAAGCCTAAGAAATAATTTTTCCCAAACCATGCAAATATATATACCATGGCAAGCTTAAACTTCAGAAAGCAAGCACTCTCTGCTTTCTGATTAACATCTTCTTTTCTTTCTTATACCAGGGATCTGTTCTGGTTGCTGCTGGTTAGTAAGTCACCCAGATGGCAACTGTCAATGTTCTGTGCAGGCTTGCAAAGGTGCTGTTTTACCAGAGTGAAAAGTTGGTTTTCAGCTGTGTAAAGAGTTTTATTCTGATCCAACCATAATTTGGGCTAAATATTTAATTGACATAAACATATATATACATATATATGTATCTGCAAACAAGTATCTATAATAAAGGGCAACCCTCTAAGACTTCTGGGTTTGCTGTAAACCATCACCAGCAGTAACTTTCTAGAAATGCATTTCTAGAAGTAAGATCTCACTGACTAGGAATTGCCTAACTCTCCAGAAGCTGGACAGAGTAGGCTTGATTCAAACCTACTACTAAAGGTCACAGATGTCAAACTGTGGGCCATAAAGTCAACTTGGAAAGAAAAGGAGGGAATCTTTTCCACAGGAGAGAGTTATTCAATGAAACTTCAGATTTGGTTATGTTCATGTATAAAAGCCTTAGATGTAAAAGAACGAGAGATATGCAGGTCAATCATTTAGGGACAATGCTTCTTTTTTTGCTACAATGTTGTCTTTTAAGGTTAAAATGTAGATAGCGAAAGGCTGAAAACTTCCTACCAGAGCTCAGCAGGGAGACAGACACTTCACTCCACAGGAGTACAGACACACTTAAGGTTATGATTACAGGGAAGCAAAGCAGCAAAGTAAGTTAACCAACAGAGCACATCTGTCTCCTTTGGGACAGAAAACGACTCTGGCTTCAAGCACATGCAATCTCAGTTTCTTACGACAGCAGAAGACCAAAAGACTTTTTCACAAGAGTGTGGTAAAGTGTGCAAAGTCACTACCATTTTTATTTGAGTACTGTCTGTCAGCTGCTGCACGGTATAGGCATCTTCTGTGTTGTACTGCAGCAAAATTGCCATCTGGAATGTGGATGCCTAACAGATCCAAAAACAGAGAATGAACAGGAGAGGGGGGAAATCAGAGAATGAACAGATACTTTTTGAATTTAAACAGCCAGAAATGTAGCAGTTAAACACATAAACTGGAATATTTGGACAACAGAGAACACCCAACTAGTGCTAATTGTTACACAATACAGAGAAATCTGATGTTCATACAAACCTTCCAGCTTTATCTAAACATAAACCCTAGGATTATGATCATTTAGCTAGCACTAGCTAAGTGAAGACACTTAATCAAATTATCTATTATAGTGTCAAAGCACTATCGTTCTACTTGCTAATATAGTTTAAAATCCTATTTCTTTGTCCCTCCCTCTTACCCATTTAATCTTCATTAAAAACAACACAGACTAATGAATTCATCCTCACGACTCCAGAAGAATGAAACCAAATTCATAAACAAGGCAGCTATTGGTGGGTACCCACCACAGGGTTAATAAATGCTGATGACAAGGTCGAAGTCTGAGATTATCTTGTTTCATCTCACTGTTGTGAACTCTCCTCCTCTGTCTACTTTTTGAGAGAATGCTCACAGGAAAGCATAACCAGCATGAGACCCTATGCAGAGAGGTTGCAGTTGTCTCACACAATGCAACTCAACACCTGTTTAGACCACAGGCAATGTCCTCCCTTTTCTAAGTCCGTTTTCATTTAGACACATATCTTAAGCATCAGTACAGTAAATAACACAAATACGCAGTAAGGGTTCTATCAGCTGCATACAGTCCTCTGAAGGCAACCATCACTAAGTGTTTTACTGGCATGACATTGTCCTCACCTGTAATGTGTATCTGTTTTTGAAACAGTTGGTAACCAACTCCCCTTTGGACAGCTGATACAACCACGTTAATTTTCTTCCACTATGACGACTGGCATAAAATGCAGTAAATCTCTGATAGCTCCGTTCTAACTGTATGAAACCAACAATAAATACATAACGTTATTTACCTTTGTTTACCATTACTAGAACATGCTATGGAAGCAAAAGAGGAACATCATCAAACCTGATCACCTTCAAGTATCATGTTTTCTGAGTAACACAAACAGAAATCCAAAGTATTCAAATACTGCAGACTGGATGAAAATTTCCCTCTGTGACGAGTTTCCCCTTTAAAGTATCATTAACAGTACAAGTATAAAGAAGCACTGAAGTTTCATTCTTCCTTTTTATGATACAATAAGCATGACTAGAAAAAAAACACTTATTTCACACAGTTCCTTCCTACTATTTTACTCAATTGTCTTGTTTCAAATATCCTCAGGCCAAATAAGCAAATACCAGAGACACTTCCACTCCTCTCTGCTACAACAGAAGACACAAGGAGACACCAGCCTTGTAAAATAAATTTCTCACAGGATCATTCTGTGTTCAGATGAACAAAGTGCAAAGTGCCTCACCTCAGAGGGCAGAGCAAACGTGCAGGACTGCTGGAAGGGCCACGATCCAGAGCTCAGCACCTGGATGCTGAAATCCACTGGAAGAGAGGTGAAGAGGCTGAGCTGCATTATTCCCCTTGCTCCTACCCCCTCTTCAAACAGTCCCAGTTCTAACACAAATAAGAAATGTTTCTGCCTTGTGGTCAAACTAACATGGTAAAAAATCATTAGTAGTATATTTTTTTTGAGATCATAAATCAAAGATACTCATGAAAGATGTTGCTGCAGTTGGAAAGCTTTAGATTTACTGTGACAGACACTCAATTTTCTCTAATTTGGAGAAGTTATTACCCTGTTTCTATCCCACAATGGACTTCCCTTCTAACACACAAGTCTGAAAATTGTCAATGTTCATCATCACACAACTGCAAGAATAGACCTTTCACAGGTATACTTGTCAGGCATTTTGGACAAGTCAAGTAAGAATAACATAAAAACTAAGTAAAATTTAAGCCTGGCAATATGCAACTCTAGTTGCAATCTAAGAAATAATTCGGTTCAATGTGCTTCAATTAAAAAATATGTATAAAAAAGTAATAGGGCCATCTAACAAATTGGGACACAATATACCTTTTTGTTTAATACTTTCACACAAGTGTGAACTTGAGCCATGTTGTGTTCAACATCAAAACTTTTTAAAGAAAAACATCTCTCCAACCAAAAATTAAAAAAAAAAAGGAAAAGAAAAAGAAAAAAAGAAGAGACAGGATCAACTTCATTTAGTGGTATACCTAAACATGAGCTGCAAAATCAGGAGGAGGCTACCCACAAAAGATAGAAAGTGCTATTAGAAGACAAAGGACAGACCTAAAAGACTAACTTAAAAATCCTAACTATCTTAGTCAGGAAAACACTAACTGTACCTTCTGACAGTACAAGGCCTTAGGCAAGTATTTCCCTCATACAGTTAGCTCTGTAGAAACAAGAGGAAGATAAACTATGCAACAGTAACTTAAGTGAATGTATTACTTACAATCTAATGGTTCTGAATTGGTCAGGTGCTTTTTGAACTGCTCATTCAAATCCTTGCTTACACCAATATCTTGGAACATCCGCTGCAGCTTGGAGGTATACTCAAAACCACAAGCTTGCTGTATTTTGAAAGCACAGATATATCAGCAAGACACATTTTTGACATTGGATAATGAGAAGAACAAAGTATCAGAACTTATTTTCTTAAAAGATGTAAAAATTTCCACATTTCTCTTACTCAAAGTACTGATCGCAACTAGATAAGCTCTTTAACTGTCATTGAAAACAGAAGAAAATTTTGTTTAACAATGAAGCAAAACACAATGAAACAGAGTTCTCAAAAGGTATTAGATCATATTTTGCTTGAATCTGCATGAACAAGTTATGAAATTAAGCTACTTTTCAGCAGTCATTCCCTTGAACAAATGTATCAGTGTCATTCGTTCGGATAGGAATAATGGGACAGATATGCATTAAAAGCTGGTATGGTTAAAAAAAAAAAAAAAAGAAAAAAAGGCAGAAATAACGATCTAGGTTGTGTATTTTTCTGTGTACATAAAATAAAGAAATGAAGGGACATACATTAAATGCTTTCCGAAACAGTCTGAAGACCTGCAAGGCAGGAGACCATGGGACAGTCATGGAATACTCACTTTTAATTTAGAGATCATGCTTGCCTCAGCGTCATCACTAGCACTGTTCTGATGTACAAGTCTCTTTGCCAGCATTTTAGCATAGAATTTTTGAAACACGTCTTTATCCTCAATGTACTTGAAGACAACCATCTGGAAAAACCAAGATAGTTTGTAAGGAAAAAAACATTTAAACATTTGTCTTGAAAAAGCTATAGCAGCAGCTACTTCATTTGCCCCTAAATTTTTAAGTTCAGGGGCTTTTGTTTGGCTTTTTCTTTGGAAGGGAGTGGTGGTGTGTTTTACATCTTGATACAATTTAAACATATGAACATATATTTCACATGTGCAGCCTTTTGTATATATGTGTATATGTAATGATACAAAAAGATACTGTAGAAATTATGTCTATGTATTACATATGTATATAAAGATGAAGTTAAAGCATAGCTTCAATATAGCCACTTTAAATCTGCTGTAAAGGGTTTTTTTAATACACAAAACTATTTTTAAAAAGCCACACATAGATTAAGATTATTACTGAAAAGCTGAAATACTAAGTAATGAAATCAAATATGCAAAAATATTTCTTTTATCTGCCTTATGTGACAATTGAATATTACTAACTTGGCAAAGCTTACACAGAAGAGAGCTGTATTTATAGACATCTTACCACTTGGTTGAGTGTATCTTCCAATTCTGCTTCTTCTGGATTCTTCGAGCTGCAATTAAAGAAGTGCATTTTTAATGAGTCCCAAAACAGCAGAATTAAACTCACATATGGATGTATATGGAAACTTCACAAATAAAGGAACACAGATTGGAGTAGTTCTCAAAACTTTGAAGAGAAAACAATGTAATGAAGTGAACATTCCACTGCTCCACCTGTGAGCAATTCTGAAGGACACAATTGTTACAGGTTGAAGTCCTGGACCAGGAGTTGCTCAGGACTTCTTGATACCTGATACTTCTCAGGACTTAAAGATTTAACATGGATCTCTCCCTGATGCTAAATGCTATCTGTATTTCTTATCTTGGATGGTACAGTGAGAAGAAAACAGCTCACAGAGCTTGGACTTGACTGGGTGAAAGTGACTGTTTTCCTCCATGGCATGATTGTCCAACAGGCATACCCCAAAGTCTACCCTGCAGAAAGTCAGTATTTATAAAGGAGAAAATGAATCCTTTGCTCAGGAAAGGAGGGGATGGGGAAGGAAAAATAAACAAGTTCTTCCATTTTTGGGTTGTTTGGTGGTAGTTTTTTTTCCTCCTCCAAAACAATTAGACACTCATCCAGTATGAACTGAACTGATAACAAGACTGTATGAGCTGCTGAATCAATTGAAGTCAAGTACCTTGAATTAAAATATGAACCATGAGAGGTTAGAAAGCAGCTTTTGTCTTCCTCAATATCTGCCCAGATGGAAGAAGGTACAGAGAAAATAACAGAAGCAAAGTAAGAGTTTTACTGGAAAAAGGGAATGTGCGTCACTTCTTTACAACATACAACCCAACTCAATTTTTTTTCAGGAAAAAAACACTTAAAATCTCCTTCTGTTTTATTAAAAGGCAGAACTTATATTTCTATAAGGAAGTAAAGGTTTTCTTATTTCCCCTCCTCTTCCTTAAAAAAGAAAAGTCAACATAATCTTTAGGAATGATCCTACTGAAATTTTTGTATCCAGAATTTGGTATAATTAATTCTTGAATCATTAAGTTCTGTTTCTGAAGACACAGTGTAAAACTTCACATGTTAAAACATTTTAAAACAAAAGCCAACATGAAATAATAATTTCTCTTTGAAGACATACCTTTTCTTTAGTAAGGAGTCACAGTACCGTGCCAGTAGCTCTGGGGATTTACTGGATGACTGAGCCATTTTTGTCACTGCATTATTATTTATAAATCGACCACAAGCCTAAAAACCACAAAAGATAGTGAAGTTTGGGGAGACAAGACACTGAAAGGAAATAAAAAAAGAGCTTCACCGGTATGCCACTACATACACTTACTTTATCTAGTGCAGCCACGAAGCCAGCATCGTTGTTGAATGCAGACATGACTAAAGCATTGTATTTCTTATGGACATCCAACACTGTCTGTACATACATTTTTGGATCCTGTAATAAAGAGAGACTGATTTTGCAACTTGTTGACTTTCTGCTTTCTACTTTCTCCAAAATGGAGCTACTCACTGGCCCAAGCAAGTTTTTAGTGGGAAGTCTACAAAATATTAGAAATTTTTTAACCGTAAAGTAGTATGCACACTAGTTCAGGTCCTACGTCCAGGACTGACCTTCATTAGTGCAAGCTTGCATTTACAGCAATCAGGGTGCAAAAGATAAAAAGAGACAAAACCACCCCATTTACTCAACCACTGTGACCATTTTCAAAGACTTAAGCTTAACTTGAATTAGACCTGAGAGAGCTGGACAATCATTAAATGTACCTAGTACAGAGACTCAGTCATTGGCAGCTCTTAAAAATTACCTGCTCAATACTCAGTGGCAGCCAATGCCAAAAACCATCAAGTTTATGGCACTCACAGACAGTCCCATGTGCAATTACTGATCTTTGCATCTAGGCAGAGACACAGTGGAGTCAGAGTAGGGACAGTGATGAGCAAGTAAAATAACAGGCACACAGGACAGCTACTATATAAGACTAAAAAGTCTAGAAGTCTTCAGTTTGGAGATATGAAGCTGGAAGAGAGCATGACTGAAAAAATGAATTATCCCTACACGCCACATTTTGTAACTATTGGGCATTTGATAAAAGTGATAGGAAACAAGTTTAAGACAGATAAAGACCATCTTTACATATAAAGTAGTGGACTTCTGGAAATTGCTGCCAGAGAAGGTTGTTGGAAGCAGATCAGCAGGTTCAACCAGCATGGAGTCAGTCCTGTAACACTCCTATCTGACAGTAAGAGACCTGGATGCTGGCAAGAAATGACAGAATATGGGTAGGGGCTTATCAGAACCCTAAGACACACTACCTGTTGCCACTGAAGACAGACATAGACTATGTGAATGACCAATCTAACACTGTGTTTGAGATAAAGAACAGAGATTATGGAGAACCTCACAGACAAGAAATGCAAGTGAATTTGAAGGACATTCAGAAAAAAACATCTACTGATTGCAAGGACTCAACAAAAAAAAAAAATAACCAAAGGCACAAAAAGCAGCAATTTTCCAACTTTAGAGCAGTCTCGTTAACACAGTTAGCAGAGACCAGAGCACAACTCCTTCTGCAGTACAAATCTAAAACAGGTGAGGTGAGTCAAGCTGGTATGAATATTTCTCTGCACCAACTACAGAGAAACTGAGAAGCATTTGCTCAGCTGATTGTCTGTTTACATACAGCTCAGGTAAATGAGGTTGGGCAGAATCAATCCTACCTAGGTGTGACAGATGGTTAACAAGGCAATGGTGAACAGCAATACAGTGGTGTTAGGGATACTGGAAGAAGAGGCAAGATGGTTCCCAAGGGAAACAGCCAAAGATACTGCTATGAATATGAAGAACGAATGTGTGGAATAATTAAAGGAACAAAGAAGAAAGAAATAAGGAGAAGTGTCATGAGCAGGTACAGTCCTGTAAATGGCTGGCATCAAAAAACTAATACATACAAGTCTCGGGCCTCCTCTTTCTTAAAGAGGAACTAACTCCTGGAGAAAGAGCTTTCATTTTTTTCTGATAAATTCTTCAAGGCCTGGACAAAAAAAAAAAACCCCGAGTGATGACCACTAGGGGGATGTGTCAAGCACAGAGCGTATCTGATTTCAAAATTCGAGGTGATGTCCACAAATGAAGCTGAAAATTTCTGAACTTGCTTCATGATTACTTCATGATTCATAAGAGATCAACATTGCTAAACAGCTATGCACTTAAAACTAGAGAAATGAGCAACAGAGAAGCAAAGTGTTTAAGCAACTTCATGCTGCCGAGATGCAACCCTAATCAATATCAAATTAGTATTAGACAAATGGCTGAAAATACAATCATGGGATAAAAATCAAAGAAGCCAATTACACGGCTAAATGACCACAGTGTTTCAGAAGACCTGGCCTGCTCTTTATATTGTGACCTTTCCAACCATTTTAGTTCTTTCGTTCTCTTGTATTTCTCATTCTTTTCTAAATAAAGCCATTTACCAAAAAACTCAAACCAACAGACATTTTCTCCAAACAGTCCTATCTGAGTCAGAATTCTGTAAGATGACAAAATAAAATACAGTCCACTGGAGATAATGCTTCTTGAAACAGCGGATTTTCAGGTGCATTTGTATTGTAAGCGCTGGGTGTTGTATTTGCATAGCCAGCTTTCCAAGCAGCACAACATCCTGACAGAGAGCTAAAACTCAGAAGGAAACTCACCCTTCTCCCCAAAAACAAAACAAAATTCACACACTAAATCCCCTCCCATCAAACCAAATGAAACCAAACCCCTCTCCCGCCAAAACCCCCTCAAAGCTCAACGGGTAGTAACAAAGTGATGTAACTTGTTTTAAGCCTATTATCAACATTTGAGCATTGCCTAGTCCTTACAAAATTAAATTAGTGAGAGAGAAAACAAGCAAACTGGAAATTTAATCAGGAAGCATTCACCATCCTCTAATGTAAAACTGGCAGCAACCATACACAGACTTATTTTGATGGGATACTTGCATTTAATGCAGCTTCTCCACATTTCTCAATTGCAGCTAGACCTTGATTATGAATGTGGGTTTCCAAAAGTTTTTTCAGCTCTCCAAGGCCATCCTGGATTCGAGATACAAGGTTATACATGCGACCCAAGTCTGAAAAAGACAAAAGAAAAGGAAAGCTAACATCTTGCATCTCTATTGGTTATGACTGATTTCTCATTCTGCCAATAGGAGTTGAATACCCACTGTCAACAAAAACATACATGCAGCTGCTCCTTTAAAATGCCAGCAAAAAACTAGTCAAAAATTATGCAGTATAGCAAACCTTTGCACTCACCTGGAAAGCTAACACTACTTAAAAACAACCTTTTACAAATCTCAAGACTAAAAAAACCCCACTTGAAGGGTAGAACATTTACTTCTGATTTCTAGTTTTCATAGATTTAAAGCAGTGATTTAAAAATGGTGTTAAAACACTCTTATTTATATAACACTTTGAAGTGTTACCATGAATTAGAGACTATTACTACTGTTACTGCTGCCTGCACTACAACATTCTCCAGCTGACCACTGTTCTTTAAACCTTAATCTGACCAGGACAGTTCTCAGATCTAACACTACCTGTAGCCCTTTGCATATTAACACTTTTACTCAGGGCAGCGTCACTGGTAACAGCTGGAAATTTAAGGCAAAACGTCATGTTTTGATATGACCCTAGCAGATAAACTGAAACATTATAAATCAAATTTCTTTCAATAAAGCACTCTTAATAAAAGACATCTCTTAAAAAAAGAAAAAGTTTATGTAAGTGATTACCAACAGAAATACATGTACCTGAAAGAAAATGAGATTCTGAAAAGCATTACCATAGAACAAAATTAAGGCAAAATTAAACTGGATGTCATTTCACGTATGTCAGAGCTTCGCATTAAAATCTCACCAGTTTTCAGTAAACACTTTCCAAAATAATCAATTGATTTGGAAAGTCTAATACTGCAGAGGGTTTTGTTTTTCTTATTCAGTTTCAACAGGGTAGATGCTTTGTACTTACTGAGTGCAGAACTCTTTAAAGAAAAAGCAAACTTTAATATGGCCATAAACCAGGTACACAAACCTACTAGTTACCTTGCAGTCTTGCCCTCACTGAACAGGCACTCAAGTGAAACAGTAAACAATCAGATTATTTACTGTAAACAAATGAGGATATTTCACCTTGTGGAATCCATCTTAAGGCTGTCAGCTGCATCTAGCTCTTCTAAAGTGTAAGGACTTCTCTGAAGGGCTCATGAGCAATCTGTTACCACATGAGGGTTATCAGATTAAACAAAACAGAACAGTAAAGGAGCTGGAGCTCTACCTAACTCTGAAATACAACACAGAGTTTGATGCCTTGTGATACTGAAGGGACGACATCTCAATTCCGATCAGTTTCTGTATAACATTTTCTGTTCCTCAGAACTCTGTCAAGCTTAAACTCTTATATTTGAAAAGGAAACATTTTTTTTCTCTCTCTGTATGAACCATGACTGCAACGTGATGTTAACTTTTATACAAACATAAGAATACCATACAGAATTTTTAAAAAATGACAGGAAAATAATGCCAGGCATAGATATAATAAGGTGCTGCTAGATCTATCTACAAACAAGGGTTCACAGGCTGTTCATCAGGATGTCTGTATTAGGTGAAGTAAGGGAGAGATACTACAAAGCCTCAAGGAAGATTTGCTTGGTAACTCCACCTACATCACTACAGCCTGCTCCCAGTAAACATAATTACTTTGTACAGGCATCATACTGATGTGACCAGGTAATATGTGATTAATGTGTCCCCCAACCTTTACAACCACGTCATATATTAGTTGCACAATGAGATTAAGAACACCAAGAGGAGTGGCCTGTAATACAATATTTACACACAGATCACATGGGAGGACCTTGAAACCAGTGTACTTTCAAGAGCAAAGCAACAAACATTTTAATCAAGTTTTTACTGTAAGTCTAGGGTAGTCTATAAAAGGCCATGTTAGAGTACCACAAATTTGAGAATAATTGATTCTAGTGACTGATTAACAGATAATCTTTCAAAATAAATGTTTCTAATCTTGAGACTTTATGAAGCTTAAAGGAGGTCCAGAGAACTACTGTAATTTGCACATGTGAAGCCAAACAAGAGAAAATAAAATATTTTGAAAACGAAGAAAAAAATTGAGTATTTTAAAAGGCCTAATTAATCTTAGAAATAGCACAAATGAAAGTAAAACCAAAGACATAGAACTAGACAGGGCCCAAGACANAGGGGTGGGGGGTTGGGGGGGCGGGGAAAGGCCTGGGAAGGCCTCCTGAATCAAAAAAATACTTTGTTCTATTTTGATTGTCAGAAGTCATTTATGAAGTTATTTATTCCAACTACAAAGTAAATATTTACAAACATAACCATCTGACTCCTAAATACTAATACAGGATATTTACATTTGAATCAGCTAACTTCTGACCTACTTAGCATGCTGAATTGCCCTTTTCAATTTTGAATCATCTCAGTTATCAACACGACTATTACAGTAATAATTCATAGTTGCTATTTTGAGACTGATGAGACATAGTTGCAATCCAAAACTCTCAAATGAACAGTATCATCATTAGTAAGTTAATCATAGTATCTCTTAAATTCTTAAAAGCAGTATTTCAGCTACAGAGCCTCACTGATTTCAAATATAGATTTAATTAATTCCAACTCAAAAAATCAGAAACTTCACTCACCCTTATCATCTGCACAATCTGTAGGAATTACCTGGCCTAGCTCTGACCTACTCTGTGCTATGTAATAACTCCTGAAGAAACTCATAAAAACCAATACAACTGACAATTCCTTAAAGATATCTAAACTCTGATAATCTTCACTTATTTTTAGAGGAACTGCTGAAGAAGTCTTTATGCTGTGTATTCTCAATGATGGTGTAAACTTAATTCATTAGTAACACTTGAGACTCATTTTCACAGCTAAAATTAACTCATCAATTAATAATTTCCACCCTTTATTTGTGCTCTATTTTATGTATTTTATATGCTCTATTTTAGAAGCTACTTATTTGCTTCCATTCCTCTTTTAACATTTCCTGTAGATAATTCTAAACACTTTGGATTTTAAAATTCTCACTGCTGACTCAGAAAGATCGATGGATTAAACTGAAAGAGCTGGTAAGAGCATTGGTCTGTTTTTCATCTCCCATCTCTTTCACACAAGCTTCAGCTCCTGCTGGAAGGATGGCTGTATTGCTCTTGAAGCTCTTCCAACCACATTAAAAGAAATCAAACTAGTGATGTTCTCCCTTAATATTTGGGATTGGAATTGGCTCCTTGAGGCAGTATCAGAAACATCCCCATTTAATCAAAACCTGCTTATCACTTCAGTGACTGCCTTCTTTCTTAATCTAATTCCTGAACAAATCACTTTTAGCTAGCACCAGATTTTACACTATTCACAAATCATCAGGGAGGAGACCTCTAAGCCTAAAGCCAATGTTTGAACCTCCTTACCTTCATTTTTGTCAGCATCCAACAAATTCTGAAACTCTGTGTGAAATATCTCCAGGTGTTTTTCAATAAGTACTTGCTCACATTTTCGTGCTAACTCATCTTGTGTGCTCTCATGGAGATACACCTGAACTCTGCGCTGCTCCTCCAGAAGGCGAGCTTCAGCCTACAGAACACAGAGGGAAACATCAAACCCTATGGAAGGCACAACAGGAATCCAACAGCAGAAAGCAATGACTGTTCAGCAAATTAATCTACAGAACAACAACAAAAATCAAACGTCTTACTAATGTGGTGCTATGGACCACCCGCTCAAGCAGTTGTTTTTCTGGAACTCACAACGTATGTTTGGTATTGATGCTTATGTTGATGATAATATTATGTACTGTTTAAATGGTGGGGGAGAATCACAGCAAGACTGTTTTCCAATTGCTTCTGAATAGGAAGTTTACAGATGGAACTCTGCTGTCAGAAAAGGAGAAAGCTGCCGACATGAGATGCTGGCAATTTTAGAATCAGAAAGCTCTCCAGCTACAGAGGTAGTTTCGTTTTCAAGACAAACATGAATGTATTTCATGCCTCCACAAAACTGAAAGGTAGAAGACTACAATTTAACAGTATGCCCTTGACAAATTTGTTTGAATAATCTCATCTACGTTCTTACACAGAAAAAGCTTTCCAAAAAACTACAGTAAGTTAAACTATACTAGCATTTAATCTGGCATACGAAATGCTACATATGCATATCTTCCTGGCAAACTAAAATTTTAAATGCTATTCGAGGAATAGTACCTATGCCAAAACGTAAAACTGAAATTGTTTATATAACAATTATCTCTATTTTGTTTGCAAAAGTGTTAAAGATTCGCTTTATGAGCCATGTGCAATTGCAGCACATTATTAGGAAGAAAGTGTGTATATCCTCTTACCAGTCCAAGTAATTTAAATTAACAATGCCACCAAGAAAATGAAATTAGGTTAATTCATTTTCCTAGTAGTGTCATAATATCAACTAAGCATGCAAGACACCACACTATGGACAATAAAAAAGGAACAATTCCACTGCAAGTACACTGCATCATATGTAGACAGTTTTTAATAATAATCTCAGTGTTAACTTCACTCATTTCTGTAATGATTTTGCTCTGAAGTTCTTGCAAAATGATCCTGGATTACTGTTTCCTAGAGCTAAACCAGTACTGATCAAAATACAGGAAATTAAATCAATAGTCTGGGAAGGAATATAAGTTCCGGCTTCAGAGTACTTGACAATTTCTTATGAGCAAAGAATAACAATCAACTTCCTTACTGTCATCAGATAGCAGCAAATCTTTCTGATGAACACTGGGAACTGGAATCAGACTAATAGTTCTACTGATCTTACATTGAAGCAATTCTGTATTTCTGTAGTTCAGGAAATTCCATTGCTTCTAATGCTGCTTCTTAAAATATCCTTAGACCATCACTTGTAATGTTAACAGTCGAGTCTCACTGTGAGCTCCTTTATGAAAAGAAATATTTACTCTGACTTCATGTTTGCTTATACTCTTATTTTTTTGTGTTCTTACACTCCATTTTCAAGTCACATTTCAGAAACAAGGGAAAAATAATTAGTTCACACAAAGCATCTTCACCTTTTTTAACTATAATGATCAAAAGTTCAGTTTCAGACTATATTTCAAGGGAGTCTTAAGAAATACTGACCTTTTTCCCTACAGCACATGAGGCTATGCCAGCTTTACTCATGAGTTCTGGCCTGAGAAGAAAAATTCACAATCCTTCTAAACTCAACAAGTCTGCCTGTATAATTATATACACAAATCCTAATTCCAATTGAGATTTCATTGAGTATTCTACAAGAAACAACCACAGTTCTACTATAACACGGTAACACTAATCTTATGCTGTGTGAACTAAGGTATTCCAACAAGTTTCTTTTTATTTTCCAACACTATTTATCCCCAGTCAGAACTTAATGTACAATGTTTCAGTGAGAATGTCAAGTAAGTGCATTAACAGCAGATTGCTCTGTCCACAGGTCATGCTTCTAACAGATTACTTTTAGGATCTTATAACCACTAGTCTATAAGGAGATGCCAAGACTGCCCTACTAGCTTGTATACATCTCTAGTATATTAATTTGGGCAGAGACTTAGGGCTGCACATTTTCTTGCCGAAGATTTCCCCTGCCATCTGCCAACTTTATATGTGCTTTCAGCTTCAACATCAGCTTCAAGCAGAGTGATGTGCTCTTTTGCGGATTTTTAAAGCCTTGAGGATTGTTTGGGGTACTAGTAAGTTATTTCTACTTATCACTAATCTCTAGTTCTTGAAATAGCAATGACCTTCAGACAGCTTTTTACTGTCCTGTACCAAGGAAGTCTGGATAAGTCAGGTTATGAATGACTGAAATTCCGTTATTCTCTTTTTATACATATATTAGGATTAAAGTTAAGCCAAGAAATCGAAAGGGAAGTAGCAAAAAATAACGAATTGCAACAGCACAAAAGTAAACATAGATACGTCTGGTAATTACTCGGCAACTATCCCAACAGACTAAAGATATGATTTGTTTCACTGTGTTATTTCTATCACTTTCCCCACCTTTTTTTCTTCTTTTTTTTGGGTAACTCATTGACTTTAATGCCAAGAGTCAAGAGAGGATGTGTTCTGTGGTAAAAAGGATACTGCAGGGAGGGATGTGTATCTGCATATCACATACTCAAAAAGCTCTCTTACTTTTTAACTAAGCTGAAAGGGAAAAAACAAGCAGCAATTCAGAAAGTGAAGACATATGCTGAGAAAAGTACATAAAGTAGCACTTGTCCAAGATGGAAGATGACCTATCTGTTTCACGCTCACTGAGACTGACCCAATAACTAGGCTAGAAATAGTCAATGTTTATCCTGTCTCCTCTTAGTTGCTCTGTCTCGGATCCCCAAGACCACAGACTAGTTAAGAATTCAAATCTGGCCTCTCTTATCATAAGTACTGTGTAGGGCTCAATACAATGAAATATTCTGAGAGAATTAAAGTTCGTTAATGATCTATTTCCTCGGCCAGCTTGCTCAGGAAGAGACTCCAATAAATGTGCCAACACACAGTTTCTTGTACAGGAACAGTAAACTTTAAGGTTTAAAGCAGAATTACTGCTTTATTGTCTTGAAGTCTGACAAAACCTGAATTTATTTTAACATTCTCTTCTGTTTTGGACACTAAGAATGTTTCAAACTTTCACTATACTTACTGAAATGCAGTAAGAAGACAAACATCAGACCAGCTAAATACAGAAGCAAATCACTACAGGAAAAAAGAGCTAACTCTTTCTGTCAAAGAACCAGCATTTTAAGAAACTGATACTAAAAGCCTAGAATTTATATTACGTTACCTCTAAAAAATATCTCTATCCAGAAAAAAAACCCCACAAAGCTGATTAAGTAACTTACCTTCTTCATGTACTCTGTGACTGGGTTCTGTTGCAAGAATTCAGTACTTTCTCGTGTATAAAACCTCTCTGTGTCAGCAAGAAACTGAGATTCAAAGGATTCTTTATAGACAGTTAGGGTAGGTCCTTTTGCAAATGCGTCATCTTCATTCAGCCCCAGCTCCACTACAGGGAAAAAACCAAACAAAAAAGACCAAGTAATGACAATTTTCTTTTTATTAAGTGGTTCTCTTGCAAATAAACAATGACACTCCTAACTTAGATGAAGGTAGTTCATTGGGACTGTATCAACACTACTTTCAAAAACATACACTGATTTTGCCTTTACAAAATAAGTAGCACAAGACATTACTCACAGGAACTGCACTTTTGGATACACTTCCTAAATGGATTATAGGATTTGGAAAACTTTACCATCGCAAAAGCCAGTTCAAATTCTCTTTCAATTTTTCTCCTCTTAAGAGTTCCAGATTATATGATTTTGTTTTTATTAATGAAACTAATAATCTTGATGGCAAAACTCTCAATATCACGCAAATGGGAAAAAAAAATTGCATTCTGCTTTGTAAACGACTATATTTTCCCCCTTTGAGAAATAACTGATCTCCCCCTTCCCTCCTAAATAACTGGTCTGTAAACAATGAACACTCTTGTCAATCAGCTGCATTTTCAAGTTTTACAAATATGGTATAATGAACTGTAATTGTATCAAGTGTTAGTACAAATACAAAGCTAAACAATACATAACTGCATTTATGTTACTGTAAAAAAAAAAACCTAAATCTTTATTGGACATCCAAGGAGGTGGGATGTTACTTCTAGGTTCTCATCGGGTACATGTATTTACTTATTTTTGAGAAAGTAACAGAATCTTAAAGAAATCTCATTTACCATAGGATTGTACAACTCCACTGATCAGCCTTGTATTGATAGTTTCACCATTTCTTTCCTTTTCAATCAATTTCAACACTGCATTTGTTACCTTAGAAAACAGGAATTAAAAGTTAGCCAAGCACAGAGAAACTAGCTGGCAGATCAGATTTAATAAGGAGTGTTTTCCTACACTCAAGACAAGTCAAGCCCCTTAGGAACAACATTTAAGGAGATCTGAACATATAAAATTCCTACAGAGCATACTAGTTATATAACATAATTACAGTCTGATTAGTGGCAAGGTATATATAGTTATTGAAGTGCTCAGTCTTTTGTCTTTCTTTTTTTTAAATTCAAAAAAGCACCTTCTAAGCCAAACTTGTTTGTTCTACACTTGAAATAAGAGAAAACTTCCTTGTAAGAACTGAAACAATCACCTGGTCTTTAAACAAATAATCTGCTGCAACTACTTCATCATGAAATACTGGTAAGTAAGTGAAATCAACATGCATACCTAAAAATTGTGATGGAATGTCTTGTTTTATATTGTACTGACTCATTAATTTAAAATATTTGGTTGACCTGAATCTCCCAGGCATCAGGGTAAATTTAACAACTCACAGTAACATTAGAAGGGACCAAAATCCCAGCCCGTTCTCATAAAATCTCGACTCTCTAACCTTAAGACATGACTGTCATCAGACTGGATTCCTGCATGGCTTAGAAACAGCTGAAGTTGCTACTT
The DNA here is from genome assembly GCA_013400415.1 of Scytalopus superciliaris. Classification (NCBI taxonomy): domain Eukaryota; kingdom Metazoa; phylum Chordata; class Aves; order Passeriformes; family Rhinocryptidae; genus Scytalopus; species Scytalopus superciliaris. Next base: position 280,832 of record VXBX01007075.1, on the reverse strand, counting down.
GATTTAAGATGAGTCCCCTTAGATTTTTTTAAATAAAAGCCAAGGATCCCCTCAGCAAAGAGATAACAGAACAGTCTTGGTAGCAAGGTTCACTCACACACACAGAAAGGCCTATTCTCTCATATATTTATCTTTATCAACATCACAAAGGAGAAGCAGAAGGCTCCCTTTTATTTTCAGGGTTTGAGCCCCTCCCATCCCTCACATTCTCCTTGTAGCAGTTACTAAAAATATATAAAATTAACCCTATAAAATAACACTATGGTAATAATATATTTATATATATACACACACCTGCTTATTTAATGGCCTGAATAAGCAGTCTCTCCAGGTCACCAAGGCAAGCTAGAAGGAAAGGCAGGGAGGCAAAAGATGGAATAAAAATATTTACATATACACATACAGATGCAGGGTATCTCCTTAAGGAAAGGTGATATAGTATGCTAAATAAGCAGAACTTTTAGAATTATTGTATTTTGGCACACTGATTTCTCAAGCAACGAGACTGTTTCACACTAAAATTATCACTCACTTGATTACTAACCCTACCTAAGACATCCCCTTTTCTGACAGCAATCCACTGCCAACTCTGCAAACTAACAAAACCCCCAAGTTACTTTGACAACATACAGCTTTTTGTGTTGGCAATTTCCAGGCTGACACAGTCCCTTAGAATTAGGCTAGTAAAGTTAAGAGGAAGAGAACTAAGGATACCAACTGTTTTTCTACCATATGCAAAGTTATTTTAGTGAAGCAGTAAAACAGCATATCGCTTTCCTAATGCTTTATCAGCAAGGACAATAATTACCCCTTACAAAAAAACCACCCAAACAGACAAAAAAGTTTTAGTTATCTGAGATAGAGGACTTCTGTTAAGTTCTTCTCTTATTTATATTACTTTACATTACAAAAAATTACCAAGGATCACATATCAATCTTTCAGAACTGTACCAAAATAACTTACGCTACCAACCAAATGTTGACTCAATCTTAGCAGCTTGAATGCTAAAAAATTTGTAAAGATGTATTGAAGTCATCAGAAAAAACCCTGAAATTTACTTCTTTGGTATTTGAAACACTTGGCTGGAATGACCAGGTCACACCAATGCACAAAGATAATGGTATAAGCAGCAAATATTCAGAAACAGACCACCCTCAAGAGTCTAATACTGGAAGCACTAATACATACACAGCAGACTGAATGTCTCACAGGCTTAGACCCTTGGAATGTTTACAAATATACTGGGGTGGGAGTATGGAAAAGGGGGAGATGTTCTCTTTGCCCACTTCTTCAAAACTACTAATGAACTTCCTACATGATTCCTGCAGTGATCTGCAGGATAATAATGCAAACATGACAGATGGAATGGATAAATCATTCCCTTCAAAAAGCTACTTACTGAATAAATTTCATATATTCCTTTACGACCTTCATCGCACTCACGACGAACCCAATGTCGATTGAGGTAGGCACATATCCCATTCAATACTTTGCTTGAAAACCTATAATCTTCCCACTGCTGAGTGTAGAATTTCAGTACACTTTCATCCATCAAATCTTCACCATCCTGAAATAACAGTTTACCTCAGTTCACCAGTACTGCTGGGCAATTTTAAGGTAAAACCAAGATATTCAATGGTGTACAAACTGACTGTGTAGTAAATATGCATCATGCAATGTTATTTAGAGCAAATATAGTGCTAATATATTTAGTTGTACATTAATGAAGCACAAAGTCAGCATGAGATTTTGGAATTAAAATGCTGGGGGGAAAAATGCACAGCATAGACAAAGCTCCTGAAGATACCCCTGTGCCTCCTCTGGGAGAGAGCACGAGGGCACCATGTTAAAATCAGTGACACTGACGAGTGCACCAGGTAAAACATGCCAGTGCAATGGTAATGCATTCCATGTGACAATCTCCATAAAATGTACCACCCATTCCCACTGCTGCTCCTTGGGGAGCTGAAACCAGTGAGTGTGGATGGGGTCTTCACTAGGAAGAGAAGCAGTAATAGTAGTAAATGGGTAGTAAATGAAGCCCCATATTCATGGAAACAGGTATGGCATATTTGTTCTTGCTACAGAAAAAAAAAACAAACACAAACAAACAAGAAAATGGAAAAAGACAAAGTTTTTGAGTTCGAGTATCTTTTCAAACTGGTCCTCTACAGCCTGCACAGACAAGGGAACGATTGCATTCTAGATAATGTTCAAGTACAGGACAGCTTAAGACAGCATGTAACACTACTTCTATAAAACACAGAAATGCTGTTTTGGCTTGAAGGGGAAAAGCAGCTCACAGGTACAACTGAGTGACTGATCTATGCCTGAGGTAAAGCCTACAAAACATTCTAATGGCTCATGGACACAAAAGCAAACTTCAAGTCCATTCAGTTTACTTCCAGTGGCTGCATACACCTCCAGGTTTGTTGATACAAGCTTATCTCAACCCAGACCCTGTTACTTACTCTAAATGCAGATCGATCTCAGGTCCCATCTTACCTTAAGGAGATTTGTCAAGTAGTTCTTCAGGAATTCTTTTAGCCGTTTGTACAACTCCAAGCCAACAAACTGAGCACCTCCAGGTGTCTGGCCCTTTTTCGATTTAGAAGGAGGCACTCCAGCTCCCCGTGCCTGATTAGACTGGTGTACACTGGTACAGTAGTTATAAACATGACTGACAGGAAAGTTAAGGAATGCGTATGTACCAGCGTAAGACATTAAAAGTACAATGAAAACCAACCAAACATTAAATTCAGTAAGCTCTTACTTACACGACTTAAACATAATACATTACAAAATGCATTAGGCCACATCAAATCAAGCTGAAGCTAACAAAATGAAATAACTCATTAGAATTATCATCAGCAGAAATGTGTCAAAGTGCTGAGGGCACTGACAGTACTGACCCCAACACTAAATTTACCTAACACTTACTGAACAAGACCACCAAGGAAAAAAGCAGTGGATTTTGCTGATAAGATTACTTTGAAGGTTTAAATGGAATTTATTTTATGTATTATTGATCTTCTACAAATACATAAGCTTTCAATTGACCTAGAAGAAATTTCAACACTACCCTCAAGTAATGTTCAGTAGTTGAAAACACAGAGAATATTTTCGCATTCTTTCAAACACAATCCTTTATAAAAGATTTGCCCGCTTCACACTGGCAGACAGGGAACAAATCTGGAAAGCAATAATGGTGACACACACACACACACACACAGAGTAAAATTTAAAAGCGCACTGTAAGATTAAATAAATAAATAAATAATGAAAACCAATTTTAGGCTAAAAGTACAATCCCAACATTGAAGTGTAAAATTACAGATTCACAGAATTGCTTAGGTTAGAAAAGACTTCTAAGATGAGTCCACCACCAAGTCCACCACTAAACCATCTCCCTCATCACCATATCTATGGATCTTTTAAATACCTCCAGTGACAGTGATTCCACCACTTTCTTGGGCATACAATTTCAATGCTTGACAATTCTCACAGTGAAGAAATTTTTCCTAACATGCAGTATAAACCTCCCCTGATGCAACTTGAGGCCTTTTCCACTGGTTATTGGGGTGAAGAGGCTGACCCCCTCANAAATAAATAAATAAATAATGAAAACCAATTTTAGGCTAAAAGTACAATCCCAACATTGAAGTGTAAAATTACAGATTCACAGAATTGCTTAGGTTAGAAAAGACTTCTAAGATGAGTCCACCACCAAGTCCACCACTAAACCATCTCCCTCATCACCATATCTATGGATCTTTTAAATACCTCCAGTGACAGTGATTCCACCACTTTCTTGGGCATACAATTTCAATGCTTGACAATTCTCACAGTGAAGAANCAGCCACCTGGCCTGAGCCCATCGATCCAACCTGTCCAGATCTCCCTGCAGATTCTTCCTATCCTCCAGTAATCAACACACTGACCCAACTTGGTGTTCTCTGTGAACTGACTGAGGGTGCACTTGTTTCCCTCGTCTCAGTCATCAATGAAGATACTAAACAGAACAGGCACCAGAATCGAGCCTTGGGAAGAATGCTTGTGACTGGGCACCTGTTTGTTGCCCATGCTGCATGCACTGATATAGGTGCACTTGAGTTGGGCTATTGATCCCATCACCTTTCTTTGGGTGAGAAGTCCTAATTCCTATGNAATGTCCTTCCTGTAGTGAGGGGACCAAAAGGGAACACGGGATTTGAGCTGTGACCTCGCCAGTGCTGAGTACAGAGGGACAATCACTGACTCGGTCCTGCTGGCCACACTATTGCTGTTACAAGCCAGGATGTCATTGGCCCTCTTGGCCACCTGGGCATGCTGATGGCTCATACTCAGCTGGCTGTTGATCAGCACCCCCAGGTCCTTTTCTGCCAGGCAGCTTTCCAGGCACTGTTCCCCCACCCTGTAGCACTGCCTGGGGCTGTTGTGACCCAAATGCAGGAACCCAGTACTTCACCTTATTGAACCTCAGACAACTGGCCTCAGCCCATCGATCCAACCTGTCCAGATCTCCCTGCAGATTCTTCCTATCCTCCAGTAATCAACACACTGACCCAACTTGGTGTTCTCTGTGAACTGACTGAGGGTGCACTTGTTTCCCTCGTCTCAGTCATCAATGAAGATACTAAACAGAACAGGCACCAGAATCGAGCCTTGGGAAGAATGCTTGTGACTGGGCACCTGTTTGTTGCCCATGCTGCATGCACTGATATAGGTACACTTGAGTTGGGCTATTGATCCCATCACCTTTCTTTGGGTGAGAAGTCCTAATTCCTATGCAACCAGGAGATTCTGTGGTTTCTAACACATCAATGACCCTTTCGTCTTTGCTGTCACATGGATCTCTATCCCTTACTTACTTCTACCAATATGGCAGACTAAAGGACCTCACTAGCATACCATTTCTCAGATATGGGTGTGCTGCCCCCTGGTTGTATCCCTTTCCCCCTTCAAATCCAGTTTACAGCTGTCTCAATGAGCCCTGCTAACTCCTGTACAAAGACACTTTTCCCCCTTTGAGACAGGCGCACCCTGTTTGTTGCCAACAGGTCTGGTGCCCTATAAACCAACTTCTGATGAAAAAAAAAAAAAAAAAATCAAAATTCTGCCAGTGACATGTATTGATCTGCTGGCTCTTCCTGTTTCTTCCCTTACCATTCCCTGCAACTTGAAGGAGAGAGGAGAAAACTACTTGTGCTCCTGAACCCTTACCAGTCATCCCAAGGCTCTGAAGAGTCTCTTGATTACCCTCGGACTTCTTGTTGCAACTTCATCATTATCTACCTGAAAAGTCTGAGGACAATACCAGGGCAGGAAGTTTTCTCTTCACATCTTTAAGTCAGGCCTCAGAGAGAGGCAGCAGACGACCCTAAAAAGTGGTAGCAATAATTTATCCTCTTACACTAATACAGCCAGGAACTGTTAACATAACATTTCAAGAAAACATTCTGTTTCCTCATCTAAAACCTTCAAATACTCACAATTCTTTCAAACTAGTAAGTGGAAGTCACACTCCCAATAAGAAAGCACCCTGAAAGAAACTGCACTCCACAAGCAAGAAAAATAAATTAGCTGGGTAGCACCAAAATTGAACTTGATGTCAGATTTGACAACAAAAATCACCCTAATGATTCACAGGGGAAACAATCAGGAAAAAAATTTGCTGAGCATTCATGTTTATACTGACAGTCTAAGAGCAGGCTTTTGAATGACATCCCATGTTAGAGAAAACTGTATTAATCAGTCAAGAAGGTTTAATTTGGTTTTAACTTGTGTCTTAACACAAGTGGACCCAGCCTTAACCAGGTTTCCTCCACAGTTGTATTACAAAATTAGTATGTTAGAGACTTAACTTTTATCTTTCCTTTCAGAAGGTCCAGCACAATATAGTTGTGCTGTTGTCTTCCATTAAATACCAAGGGATTATAAACCCCAAATACATGATGCATTACAGTCATTATAAACAGACTTGCTTCTAGTATTTAAATAGTTAATATTTAAAAGTTCAAGCAAAAAAATCTCTTACAACATCTAGTTAACTTTCTTGTAATCAATTTCAAAAAAAGCCTCACAGACAAATCATACCCTTAGACTGGATTTAATGATCAGAGTATCTCGCATGCCACCAGGAACAAGGCTCACAGTCTTCGTGTCAAACTGAAAGGGAAGCCTGCTCATGGTCTACATTCACATTCTTGTTCAGAGAGTCACTGCATTTTGTGCAAAGCAGTACTGCTCTTCGCCTAACATACAGCATACTTTAATTTCTTATCCCTTACCTCACCCAGGTGCCAAATAACTAAATTTCCCATGGTATCAACCAGTAAGATAAAAACTCAATTTGTGTTGAATTGCAGCAATCGAACTTTTAATCAGCCCCTTATCTCTTATCAGCCACTGATTTCCTGGACATTAATGATTTCTTCCACCTCCTAGTCATTTGTGTGTTCAGATTTCCTGCTACTGTTGCTACTTTTACCATCTACACTTGGATTTCAGAATTCCCTGTTCAAGTGAGGAATGCCACACAGCGTAACAACTTTTTTCTAGATATACAACTTGCTTTCTTTCCACAAACAAGAAAAGCAGTGCTTATCTCAGTTTAATTTCAAAAGAGTTACTATAAATTTCTCTAAATTGCGTATGGAAAACCTCTCCATCATGATACAATGAATGTGGAGTTGACTCACAAATACCCAGTTGACAGACTTTTCTCCTTCTTCCTCTAACTCTCCCATCCCAAGTGGCATTGAGCAGGCCTAAAAATAGGAAGACTGTCCAGACGATGGGTAATTCTTGCAGTTTTGAGAGTACAGCCTGACAGAAATATTTTTTCTGTTCACCTGTACAAACAATCACAAAGCCTTTAGAAAAATAAAAGACCAAATAAAAGGCATAAGCCTTTTTCTAACTCCATACAATTTACTATTAATGTCAGGATTCCTTGTAAAATAAATATTGAGAGAGATTGAGACCTTTTGTCCACACCTGACAGTAATCAACTCTGAGCTGGAACAAAAGTAATACCAGTAATGCCCATCTTTCTCTTTTATTCTGCCTTGACACTTGAAAGCCAAAGGGTTCAAGACAGCACTTTTGAAATGCTCCGATTTAGTTGTTCTGTGCAAGTCAAACTGAAATTAGTTTGCCTGTGTAGAAAAGGCTGTTTGCAAGTGTAAATAACTCCTTGACAAATTACACTTAAAAGAATGCTCTCTCACACTTTGTTTACAATCTGTGTCCCCATCTGCTAAAGCCAGCCACTGAAAGACTGACATATTCAAAACAAAATCAGATTTGCATTGCTTACAACAGAGTATATGACAGTCCATCTGAGTAATAAGGGAATGCTATGAAAAGAATTCTTGGTTGGAGAAGTCAAAATAATCCCCTCGATGCTTCATATGCTGAAAGCCATATACATATTCAAATAGCTATCAGGAAACTTTTTAGTGGGTGTTTGCACAATTCTGCATAGTAATGTGCAACTACAACAAGCAGAGAAGTTAATTCATCAATAGAATAATTTGCACCACAGCAAAGCTGTGCTGGTCCCCCAAGCTTCTGGTTGTTGAACTTCTGATTTGGCTCACCAGACAAACCATCTTCAAGAGGAACAGATCAAGATCAATGTTCTCTAACCTCTATACCTTCCTTACTGTGAAAGAGAAATTACATATACTTACGTAAATTAAAATTTGAGGTAGAAGACTGCAAGGAAGTTTATTAACGATTCAGCATTGTGTTGTTCAAGATGAAACATGCATTTCAGAACTTACTCTCCTATAAAACTCTTCAAAATGGCATAGAAAAATTAGCCAAAGACAAATTAATTTTACTACCTGTCATCAGTGTAATTTACACTACTTTTGACACCTTGGCTCAGTTTCTAAAGGTGGGCAGAGCAAAGGGGAAAAAAAAAATCCCATGCTGCCATGCCATAATGAAATTAAGGCTTTGTATAAGATCATTTCTCCTGAAGGAAATGATCTTAACACACAACCCCCGCCTGAAGAGCTTACTTGCCACCTGGTTTTTCAGTAGCATGGGAGCTCCTGCAGGCAATCAATCACCTGGACTGGGGAAGTAACCATCATTACAGCTCTTGTCCCTGCTCCCAGATCCTCTGCTGAGCAGATCTGAACTGCTGTGTCCACACAGGGGAAGTGAAACAGGCTCTTTCAGTAGCCCTCATATATTTTTTGAGCAAGTATGCCATCAAAACACAAGCTTAAGCACACCATGCTCAACTCTAATCTGCCTTCCTCCCCAGAAAAGTATCAAAGTACTCAGTACAGCTCTTTTTTTTTTTTTTATCTCCTCCAGGAGCAACTGCAAAAAGAAATTATATGAGGAAAATTACCAGTTTTGTAATTCAACACACAACAGGAAAGCAGTCAGGCTTTACACTGATGGGTGCAAACTACTCAGTTTTGCAGGAGTCCTTAGTCTGAAATTTTTTTAAAAGAAAACAGTTGTGCTGAGGTAATAACTGATGCCCCTTTCCGCAGTACAGCTGGGACCCCAAAGTTTTTCCATTTTGCTATGAAAAATTAACATAACTGGAAGAAGTCTGCTTGAGGAACAGATATGTAAAATTAAAGGAACTGAAAGGGAAGCAGAATTAACACAACATAGCACAAAACTACAGTGCAGAGAGAAATTACAACAAAGCTTTTTAAAAGGAGGAAGTCCACAAAACCAAAAGCTGAACGATGCTCTAACCAAAATTTCTCTCTCATTACTTCTAGTCTCTTTATTATAAAGATCAGTTTTAGGCATAAATTTGCTGCTTCATAAATCTTAAGCAGTAACTATACTCTATGGTCAATGGCTGGCCCACAGGACTAAGTTGAGATTAGTTCCATCTCTGTGAAAAATTTGTATTTTTCTAGATTACACCAAAGGCATTGCAAGAACACCACATAAAAAGTTACTTAAAATACTGACAGAAAAATTGCTGGGAAAGATTATGGAAGATTTGTATTCTTGTATTCCTACATTCTAATATAAACAATACAGCTTATTATATTTACTAAAGAACAATTTTACATATTTTTGTCAAAATTAAAGCCGTTCAACTTCTGCTGAAATCCAGAAGATTAGGCTGTGTGAATGCCACAAAGCCACCTCAGGGCATAAGTAAAGCTACTAAGAGAAGTGGACATACCTATGTGACTTTAATGTTTCATAAGCCAAACAGATGAAGGAATTTTGCACAACTTTTTGAAATTACAAGGTTGCCAGAAAGCAATCACTTTTCAGAAGAAGTGCTTTAAACACTTCAGCTTCGTGAGTAGCAGGGGTAAAACAAAAACCCAGAAACCTGCATTCTTTTCAGGGAGATATCAGCAAGAGATTTTATGTATGTTCAGTTCATCATCCAGTAAGGAAGGGTTACCCCACAAAACAGTTCAAAGGAAACAAAAAAATTACGATCCTGTCCCCAGCCCCACACATTCAGCACTCGTGTCACAATTAAGTCTCCAGACTCAACTGATACATGGAAGTGTTTAGCTTTGATACAACTGCTGTTCAACCAGCCCATTTCAGTCAAACCATTTTAGTCAGGGAAGGCCCAAGGTAGAAGCTGAAGGAGCATCAGTCCTGCGGCTGCAATGAAAATCCAGGGATCACTCAAATACACTGCTACGAGTCAGAGATGAGAGAAACTTCCAGCAAAAGCCATCCGAACACTAACAGATAACTTCTTGTTTCCCTCTTCATGATATAAACTCAAAAGAACAGAGAAGCACTGAGTTTCAAGAAATACACAAATTTTCAAAGCCAGATGCATAAACAAAGCACACAGTCTTTATGCCAGGAAATGTAACAACGTCCCTGACTGAGGCTGCTTTTAAGTCTAGCTTCGTTGCATTGAGAGAGGTTGGTTTTGTACAGAATATTATTGGTTACTATAAAAAGCAAATAGAACAGCAAGCAATCACTATGGAAGAGTACATAAAAAAAGGAAATGATTGCTCTAATATAAACATATTCTGCCCTCCTTTCAAACTGAAGCTGCAATTTCTGCAAATACACAAAAATCCACACAATTATACCTACCTTTCCACAAAAGAAAAACTGTGTCAAACATGTAAACAAATACAACTACTTCTACCTTCATGTTCCACACAAGCACTAACTTGGCACACGATAAATGCTAGGAAATAGGATATTGAATATAAGCAGGACTAATACTAATAGACAGCAGAAGCTGCCTTGATGTATCCAAAGTGACCTTAAACAATTTGACATTGAAGTGAAGGGATGGCTTAGAGTAACCCCATCTTGCGAGAAAGTGGAAGTTTTCAAGATTTAAATTAAAAGTGCATGCCCTAACACCTCAGTATCTTTTCTGTACAGAAAAAAGCACAATAATCTGTTCAGATAAAAAAAAAACAAAAAAACAAAAAAAAAACAACCAAGAACATACTATGCTGCCTGGTAACAACAGATTCATGTGATTAGAAAACAAAAGATTTTCACAGTTTTAATATGCATCTGCTGATTTTAAATCCTACTAAAATACAGGAATTCAAGTGAAAGTCATAGAAAAAGGATTGCAATAGAAGCAACTACAAATGGATGCCAAGAGAAAGCCTTCATGGTTTTGTTTGGGCAACCTGTACTATTGGAGCTGAACCTATCCAGAGGCAAAAAAAATGTTAAATATATTTATGCATTCTTTTATGAACAGATTATCCTTGAGCCACCTGGCATTTTTAAAATGTGAGTATACTACACTTAATTATTTAATGTTTAACACAGTATATTCCTTCACCACTTGTTAATATCTGAAAAAAACCCATTTTATAAAATGATTACAATAACCTTTTACATTTGGTCCAATGGATAGTCAGTAACTGCCTCTTTGTTAAAACAAGGAAATACGTAAAACAAAATTGAATCGCAATTAGCAAATTTTGAAGCAAGGAACGGACTTTCATAAAATAATGAAATGTAAAAGAACAGCCTAACCTTTACCTAACCTTAAAATACTTCAAGCAATTATTTTGAAAAAAGTTGCTAATGACAGCTAATAACAGCATAATATAAGAAATACATTTGTAAAATCCAATGAGACTTGAGCAAATTTTAAGTGAGTAAATTCAGTCATTTTACTTCAAATTTTCACAGAAGAGCTGTATGATAATTATGTAAAACAAGCATTCAAATGTATTACAGGAACTGCTGAAATCAAGAGTATGATTTTTATGTACATGACATTAGAAAGACTTTGAAAGCCAATCTGGACACTGCATTTTGTATCTTAGCAAAACACCCACACCACACCTTTCACAGTATAACAAAATCTTATCATTGAAAAGATTTTAAGACATCTTCATGTAAATAAAAATTTTATTTGTTATAAATTAAAGGCATTTGGCATCCAGTTTTATTTTTCCCAATTGAATTTTCTTTAAATATTAAGCTTAGTTTATGTCAAAAGAGGTCATTTTGGCATTTCAAATAAAAACTACACACATACAAAATAGAAGCACAATACTAATCTTTCCACTGACCACCCATACCTGAAAATTGGTAAGTTGGTGTGTGCTTGGATCAAGAAAACAAGTATTTTAGGGAATTAGTTTTTTGTCTAAGTTTCTGTGAAAAATTACACTACTTTAATAGTGCACAAAAGTTTTCAGACAGTCTAGAACTTGGTCTGAGAACCTGCTTAAGACACACAAACCACGAAAATTAACAAAATCCTTTCATTCTTTCCATTGCAGAGTTTAAATACAAATGTCAGCAAATCCCAATTCATCCTCTCATACCATGAGGCCCCAGGAAAATAAACTGCAGGCTCACCATAAGATTAGTTTGAAAAACGGGTATCACCTTCTGGGAAAAAACCAAACGAAAGCTAACATAAAAATCCCCAAAACAAAATAAAAAACCCAAACAAAACCACAAGATGTATAAATATTTTATCATTGCCTAGTGGAGTTAAGAAAAGGGGGCCATAAAGAAAAGTGACTTGCAGCAATATAAATGAGTAAGTTGAGAAAGAATAATTCCAGTAACAAAGTAATAGGTCTTCAGCTAACAATTCAAAACAGAAACTCACAACTTGCTACACACAAGCACACTCCTCTCTTGGATAGTCTAACTGGAAGTTTCCTCCAAACAGACTAAATGCTGCTGAGCGGTGTTCTGACCACATATACTGCTCTAACACCTACTTTTACAAGGTGGTCCTGTGACTCACAGCCTCCCAGATAATTGCCACTAAATGGAAAACCAGGGTCCTTCACTCCCAACATTGGCAGTGCTGGTAGATCTACTGCTCCAAGAAAGTTAATTTTATTGACTATATCTCTTTTCTGCATGAACTCAATGCCTGGCACGTAATTCTATGCTAGCTTGTAAGACGGGCTGTCAGATAATGTTAGTTACTGCTGTAGGAGCTACTAGGCACTTCACTACTAGAAATTACTTGATATCTGGGTAAGGAACAGAAAAAGAGCCAGATTTCATTTTCAAGAATCTCACATACGGGGGAAAAAACCCCAAACACCAAAACACATAAGAAACAGATGATCATCTGATCTGACAAAAAAAAAGTATCCTGCAATCAAAATTACGAATAAATTTAAATTAGAAAAAGTAGCTATGACGACCTTGGTAACCACCATTCAGAAACAAGATTTTTGATTCACCTCCTCAGTATTCTCAGATCTAGAAAACCCCTGGAATAATCACACTCTTTCTTCTCCCACTGAAACAAAGAGGAAAAACATCCCACCTAAAGTACAAGTTCTAGCCCATGCTCAGAGATTAACTCGAATATCTCACAAAAAGAGATACTCTGAACAAAGAAAATGAGTGCAGGTGTGATGGAGATACAAACATTTTGAATAGTGTAGCTATTCTAATTCTTTTCAGATGCACTTCACCAAGGCACAATAAAAACTTCTGCATCTCCAATCAATTTGGACTGAAAAAATCAGTAGCAGATACAGGATTAAAGACAGGTTTGCTTGTATGCATGACTCTCTTCCTCTTATAAATTAGAGGGATTAAACAGCATCCATTTCAGGAGCAATACCCTGACCAAAAAAAAAGGGGGCGGGGAGGCGGGATGGGAAGGGAGGAAAAGGACAGAAGAGGATGAGGAAAGACTAAACCGCCCACTGCACAAGACCTTTAAGTAGGGCTGATCTTCAGACCAATTACAGCTGCAGCTGAAACTCATCTGCATCTGTTCTGCTTTCCAAATTAAGCTGTTTGATAGGCAGAGCTTCCTGAAATCAAAGTCCATCGATCTACTGGACTTGCTGTACACAAAGGCTGAATAAATATATTAGTTACTGCATTTGAAAGGGGAGTAATCTTTTAAGTACAACTCTGAACATGTGCAATTGGTATAGGATACAAAATGCATTGTTATCATCATAGTGGATCAAAATCCCAGCCTAAGCAGTGTCAAATATTCCCAGTTATCAACTATTATGTTAATCTACAAATCAAAGTTTACCAACAAAATTATTCTCTAAATTAATTCACTTAGGAAAGCAACAAACACAGTCCTTGGTTTCAAACCCAACAACTCCTTGAAGTAGCAACAAGGAGATGAGTACTTAATAGACAGCATATCCCTTTTACAGCTTCATTCCAAGAATATTTGAGAACATCAGGAGAGAAGAAAAAAAATGCCAGGGTTTTACCATTACCATTATAATTAGCACTTAGCCTTCAGCTGCCCTGATTAACAATTCTCACAAACAAGAATATATTAAAAGTGCTCAGCAGAAAAAACTCTGAGGTTCTACTACATGTCAAATTTCTAGCAGCTTTTGCAGACTGGTTTCATTGAGTCAAGAACAATGGTGAACCTGGCACTGCAAGACATCAGTAATTTTAAGCCTTAGGAAAAGTTCTGACCCTAAACCGATGTTACTACATCTTCCCATGGATACTAAAGAAGTATCCTAGAAACACTCAGCAGACTGATCAGAGGGGTTTTCCCACTGCCCACAGGAGCATGAATTCTGCAGGCACAGATGGACAAGACTGCACATTGATGCTGAGATTACATGTACAGAAAACCTTTTCAACCTCCTTAGAAAGTACATGGAACTACAGAATTGACTGCTTTACAGCTGTCAAGCTCTTCTTTCTTTAATAAAAGCTCTGTACCTTCAAAAAAATTAACGCAGACTAAAATTTTATATGTTGCACTTCCAAATCAGTGACAACAACAGCTTTAGACATTAGTTTATGTATCAGAACAAAAACTTTGTTAAAATAAAACAACTCTAAAAATTGATAAAGAAAAATAGCAAAACTACTTAAAGAAAGACAGGAAATGTATTCAGTCATCATTTCTTGTATCATGTCTACACACTTTGCTGCACCATCACCTTCTTAAGCAGTACTTACTCTACTGAGCAATACAAGGTTACAAGAGTCAACGCAGAACAACAGATGCAAAACAGAGGTGGTTCCTCACCAGATCCCTTTACATGCCACTGTATAGGTGGAATATAAAAAAATTTCTCACTTTCTAAATGAAGTCCTGAAGTCAAACACTGAAGCTATAACAGAGCATGAGGCACGTGTCTCCTTCAGGTTAGTTGTAAAAGATCCTTATGCACTACCTGACAGAAACAAGCTTCCTACAATCTTCCAAACATAACCTCAGCACAGTCATACAAGAATGTTAACATCCTGTAATAACTCCCAGAATGGGGAGATGCTGTAAAATAGCTCTCTGGTGCAAGCTAGGAATTAAAAAGAAATCCACTGGACATATTATGAAACCAACTCAAGAGTAAAGTATTACTTCAAGGATGACATTTGAAAGATTTTTCAGGTAAATGGGTATTATTACAACTAAGACCTGCAGGATAATGCCAGAGACTAAAGGAAAAAAGAATTTCTGTTTTCTTTATGTGTACTGTGTACTCAAAATTAGGCTTATTAATAAAATAACTTTAAACATCTCCTCTGTCAAAAATAATAGTAATCAAACCTGAAATACAGAGGTAGCCATAATAACTTTGGAAGTCAATTTTCCAGACAACAGAATGTTCCTGCTTATTTACCAGTAATATTAAATAGAAAAGGCTAATCTTCAAAATAAAAATATGTATTCTTAAAAGCCATTAAGTCAAATAGTTATGAAGCAATTTTGAGTTTTGAAAAGTAAAAAGCTACCTCTAATCTACTAACAGGGAAAGTAATAACTGCCACAGGCATTAGGATACGTGTAGAGTTCCATGTATCTGGATTTTGCCATACTTTGTCTGGTGTAAACCTGTTGAATTCCAGCTCTAAGGTCATCCCATATCTGGTCAAGACCAATCTGTTTAAGTCCATGTGGGTTCTGACTCCTATTCGATGACATTTTGTACTTCCTGTAAAGTCTTCCAGTGCAGCAGCCTGAGATCTGGTTATTCCTCCATCAGAATCACAAGTCAAGCAACATTCTAAACTCAGTTGCAGCAACTGTCAGATATTCTTTACATGCAAGAAGTGATGTTTCCCAGGAAGATAACCTGCAAAAGAAAAAGAATTTCATTCACACTAAAGATACAAAATTAACCATTTTATTGAAACATAGTCAATTACATAGATGAGAAATCCATGATGAGATCTAAAAATACCAAAACCAAGGAACGTAATTTTTCAATTCAGCAAAATGGGATGGTTAGTGCCCAGAGCTGTCCAAAGGCTGTAGGTACTTACATCAGTGCAGCTGACAACAAAACTCTAATGCTAAAAATAAAGCATAACAGTAAAAATCTTTCCAAGCAGCAGACACTATCACACCAAGAAGTGTTTTCTCCCCATACAACAGTAAAACTCTCGTATTTCCAATCAGCTCCGGGTTCTGTGGTGGCTCACTGTTTAACAAACATACTAATGGATATCAAAGATTAACTAGGAGATATTACAAATACCTTCTTAAAAGAAGAGTTATCAATAAATCTTCTAGAATTGAGATTCTATTACAGGTAACCTGAAAGTCCAAGGTATTTCAGAAGCAGGTATTTTTTTTTTCTATCTGGTAAACACATATTTACATTAGTTTCTTTGCTAAATAAAAGAATACCACTTCCTTCAATGTAATTTTACCAGCAAGAGAACATACAGTCAATAGCGGTGGGAAGAAAGAACTAGTAATGGGAGTACACAGAATAAATGTGTGAACTGTGACTGAAAAAATCAGGAACTAAGAAAATTCACTATTCCCATGAGTCTTCAGTGCATAAAGTTTGGAACATAGGGAAAAGTTGGTTATCAATTCATCAGCCTCATGAAATGTCAGAGTATGAAAGCAATCACCTGGAACTACCACTGAAAACATCAAGCAGAGAAGATCTATTTTTACACAAGTCCATAAAAATATTTTTCCAATTTTTACATGTCTTATCCAACAAAGCAACAAAATTAACATACAAAAAAATAAAATGGTAGCACAATTAAAAAAAATTAGCCCACAGATAAGAGAGTTCTAACAAGCCAGAACCAACTTAATCTTACTGCAGCCTTTTCATTTATATAGGGAGCTTATAAGAAAGACAAAGACTTTTTACCAGTGACTGTAGTGACAGGACAAGAGTCAAAGACTCTGAATTAAAAGAGGGTAGATTCAGACTGGATAAAGGAAAAAATTCTTTATTGTGAGGGTGGTGGCGAGACACTGAAACAGTTTGCCCAGAGGAGCTGTAGATGCCCCACCCTGCCGGTGTCCAAGGCCAGGCTGGATGGGGCTTTGAGCAAACTGATCCAGTGGAAGGTGTCCCTGCCCAAGGCAAGGAGATTGGACTAAATGATCTTTTAAAGGTCCCCTCCAGTCCAAGCCATCCTGTTATTCTGTACCCTAGAGTTCATTTACTGAACTACTCAAACACAATGAAACATAATGTTTTCCCATTCTTCTATAGACAATACACCTCCTCAGTATTCTCAGATCTAGAAAACCCCTGGAATAATCACACCAGTGATTATGACAAACCAGTCATCCAAGGCTCAAATGAACCCTTCCATAATTTCAAGGATAGTATAGGCCAAGACCGGATAAATCCTATTATTTGTTTGTGACCACTGAGCAGGAGAATGCAAAGATATTTCTTCAGGATCTACAATAAGTCATGTGTGCTTTCTCACAGCCCCTTCCAGACTATTCCATGTTCCACTCCAGGTTTCAGAGAGTTTCAAAGATTAAGTACCTCTCATATCCTTCCTGAACCCCACCCAAGTACTTGTAGTTCTCTTCTGCCTTTTCTCCTGGACCCTAAAAAGACCAGCTAAGATGAAGTCATTTATTCTGTTTTTTCAGTCAATGACTGTCTTACTACAGTAACACAGAAATTACCACTCCTCATAGTCCTTTACTTTCCCATTACCCATAAGCATTAGATATCAAGTTCTAAGCAGAAAGACTGAGAAGTATTTTCATTACATCAGTCTCAGCAACAAGTACTGTCTCAATTTAATCTGACACACAACTGCTTATGTAGCCAATTTTTCTTTTTACACAAGTAAGGGTTACTCAGAGAATTAGGTGGGAAAACAAGAATTCAATCAATATATATCTTAGAAAACACACATCTAAAGTCAACCCTGCCATTTTGCTTCTATAATTACAGAAAACTAGTTATTAAAGACAGATGAGAATAATGTATCATAATGCTGAAGTGTAATCTAGATGATACCTTGTTTGTATTTAACTTCTTTAATTTCTGGAAATTGAACCTGTTGCAGACTTTCATGACTGAGAAATGAAATTCAGAAAGAACAAAGGTCCACGAGTGGCCACTCACCTCCACTGCGGGAAATACTCTGTGCACGTTACACACCCACAATCTTGGACTATGATCATAAGTCAGCGTGGCCATGCAAAGCAAGGCAATTAATTCAATGCCTACAAACCAGGAGAGCGGAAACTTTTTGATTCTTTAAATCTGATACTATTTGATCTGTCCACAGAAGCAAGAGAAGACATGGTTAAGAACCTGCAGCTCTGTGATGACTGTGGTGTGCGTAAAAATTAACTGACCGTTGCTCTCTTACTAATATGCCAAAAGCAAGCAGCCTAGAGTGCATTTTAGTGAAAGCATTTTGGTGTACCTAATATGAATTATTTCACTGCTGTGTAAAAGTTTGTAACAGAAGGCCAACCCTTTGCTAGCTAGCAGAAAGCATAACCAGCAGATGTTGAGTTTCCCCCTCTATGATGAAGAAAATATTTAGATTTCTTCTATAATTAAACATCTCTAGCTTTTATGTACCCTGGTGCATCTACAAATATTATCTTCTCCCATGATCTTTTAAACTCAAGGTATTCCTCATTCATGCTGTATTAATTTTGCCTCCCTCCCCCTAAAGTAACCCTCTGTATTTAAGTCAGGATGCAGCCATTAAAAACAACACCATGAAAAAACTTAATTTTGATTTATATTTTCTCATGCAGTCCACTAGATAAAAATATTCTTTATAAGTAATAAATTACACTATAGTTAACATTACCTCACTATCCTTTGGCTGGCTTCCAATTTGAATTTTGCAATTAAAGACATGAATACAGAATGATAGCACCATTTCACTAACTTCCTAGACTCAAATAATTCACCTCTTCCAGTTAATTACTAGTTAACACAATCAGGAAATGGAGCAATACATGAAGCTACTATTAATTTTTTTTCAGATTTATTAATGTGTAGAAAAATAGTAAGGTAACTATTGATATATTACCTTAACAGGAGTAAAATTTTAATACACAGGAATACTTCGACTGCAAAAGTTTATTTCTGAAAGCAACCATTTGTACTTAGTGGTTAAATTAACCTACGATATTAAATTTATAGAAAAAGGAGGGGCAAAACAAGGCTACATTACTCCACACAGTTGTTATTACACACAAACACCCAGTGAAAAAATGAAGTTCTATTTCATGTGGGAAAAGTGCTATTTTTGTGATTCACACACAGAAGAACCTCTCCTAGGCAAACAACTCTCAAAGGTCAAATCTGGTCCACAGCAGTAACTGCATCTCTTCACCCAACATCCCAAAAGCTAAACTTAGAGGGAGAAAAAGTGCCAGGGTCAGATTTCTCAGAGCCCAGGCTGTGCACAAGTGCCAAGAGCAAGGTGAATTTCTACAGGTGAATTAGAACCTCAGCATTAAGCCATAACCCTTACATCGGTGGGATCTCTCACTTTGCAAAGTGCTGTTGGCAGGACCACACACGAGTCGGTCTCAAACTGACCGTCACCATCCCTGCGCTTTCTTCCCCAGACAGTTCAGACTTGCTGCTGACCTGCTTCAAGGAGAAGACCTCCTGCCCAAGTTGCAGCATTCCCTTTGTAGCTCTGGACCAGAGAACACAGATTTCATTACAGCTTCAGGACCAACTAAATTTACACGAAAAAAATTACCCCTGGAGTTCCCAGACACAGTGTGATGCAGCAGGATGACAGTATTCAACACCATTCAAGCTTTCAACCCTGCACTCAAGTACTGCAATTAAAACAGTCAAACAAAACAGAAGGAGGTAACACTTCTACCAAAACTTTAGAACAGCCTCAGTGGACTGAAGGAAACGTTATTCCCTCTTTTTCATTCTATACACATCATGACAAACCTCATATTCAAGGAAACACATTGTGTTAGAAAAGTGGCTTTGTTTCTACTGATAATCTAAAAATACAGAGTATTTTTTTAAATATCCCCTCTGAGGAAAGCAGTGTGTATGCTGGAAGAGGCCTTTAGGAAAATACGTAAGTTAATCCTTTTATCTACAAAACATCATAAACCCCACCGGATTTACAGCATCTCAAGCCATCTACTGAAGCAACTACCTCATTTTTATGTCTTAGTATAACACAACTTTCAGCTTCACAGCTCCAAGGTTTATGCATCACCTGTTCTTCTCCCATAACCTCTTATTTCTAAATTACAGATTTCAAGATAGCTTACTTCAATAATTACAGATAGAATTTGAACTTGTCAGCTTCTTGGTCCAGGAAGAACTTACAGGTGCAGAGCAAGGTTTCCCAACTGACCCAAGAGCCCAGATAGCAGTTTTTAAAAGACAACAGAGAGGCACAGATCTTAGACTTAGTAATTTCCAGGTATTTTATCTCCTGTCTAATTTCAAACACGAGGAGAACATTCTTGTCAAGTCTAATAGCATGAGCTAAAATGACCAGATTTAATCATACTAAAAACAAACACATCAGGGAAGAGAAGCCAGTTTCCCTAATAAGCTATGGTAGAATTAATGTCATTAAAAATAAGTTCAAAGACCTTTAGTGTTATGAAGTTTCCAAAGTTTACAGGCATGTGCGTTACAAGTCAGAATTTCACCTCTGTACACTGTCTCAAATCCATTTTTTAAAACTGAATGCAAGTTTCCCAGTAACAAAAATACAGTACTAGTTCATTTAGACAGTGGGTTCAGGTTGGTATCTTTTGTAAAAATCAGTGCAGTGAACCATGTTCACTTTAATGGCTGCTGAAAGCAAAATATCAGCCTTCTGTGCTGAAAGAATAAAGCATAATGAATGTTTAATCCTTGGCTTCAAAAGACAAGAAAAAGGAGTAAGTTTAATACAGTCACATCCTTAAAAATGCATAATGAAATTCCTCTTGCCAACTCTTTCCTCCCTATTTTTCCAGTCTGACTTCTTTAACTTACTTTATCCTGTTCTCCTGTATTTCAGCAAGCCTGATCCCAAAGTTCAACACATGCTCCTGGGTTCAACAAGCAGCAATACTCAGTAAGGTTCCCGACCAGTTTTACTCCTTCAAAGTCTCTGCTACCACTACACTGAGTCAAGGCCACTACTCAGGTGACCCAAGATGGACCGTACGATGGAATGCTGTATGACACAAACACACAAGTATTTTCAAAAAACTAAAACAGAAGCACATTAAACAAGGTCTCTGGTTTAGCACAAACTGTTTGCTAGTTCTTGTATTGCCTTAAAAACAACTTAAGATACTGAATGCTAGTTTATACTGTAGCTCACATAAATTTCAGAATTGCTATAGTTGAAGTGATCCTTAAGTATTACCATATCAAAATATTTGGCAAGTTTTTGCCTTAAAATAAGCATCCAAAGGCACATCTATTTTCTTCAGCTTTAGGCTTGAAACAAAACATACCAAAAAAATAAACCAAACCCCTCTTTGTACCCAAAGTTAATCAATTTAATATTCTCTTACCAAACACGGACAGTTTCACAGACAGGACACTGCCAATAACACATACAACAAACCAGGCTTAAGATTTCTCTTGAAGTTATGCAAACACACACATTTTGAAAAGGCATGTAAATGCAAAGTACAGAGCTAAGAACAACACACCTCCCTCCACGGCTAGTTAGCCTGTAAGATACAACCTACAAAATCAATTACATGTAAGTGCTAGGAGACATATATAAGTATATGCTTGTATACTTACATAAGTATTACTTACAGAAGTATAAATATTTAAGTGTAAGGTGGAGTGAGATTTAAAAACTCTTTGCTTTCACATTGTACTTCTTTGCCTTCACAGTGTATAAGCTATTTCTTGGAAATTTTTTCCAGGTTAAAAAATTGTCTCTTGACTCTTTGAGGACACAGCCTCCAGTCCAGCATGCATTTGTCTGACGAAGGGGAAAGAGACATGAAAAATAATTCTGTTTAGTCCCTATAATCGCTTGCACTCACAATTTACTATTTCAAAGACACCTTTCATATACCTGTACCTGTAAATTAATGTTGTGTTGACATGATCTCAGTTGAGGTTACCATTCTGAGCTCAAAACTGTAACACAGCTTAGTTGAGCCATGGTCCTGCATGTGACATTATTCAGCACTCACATTTTTGTCCAGAAGTATTTTTGGTCATTAGATATAAGAACTATAAATTAGACAGACAGTTCATGTGTGCAATGTGACACAACCCTTAAAGCAAGACTAGGAGAAAGCATAATGTCCTTAGCACTTTACAGGCTACAAATGTGTAATTAATCAACATCTGGAGAATCTGCCTGCAGCAGACATCTTCACCGTGCCCCAGCAAAATGGCACAACTATTATAAAAAGCAGTTATTCCAGAAATCACACCAGTGCCAGAAGAGAAATACTAGAATCTTTTCTCCCTTTTCAATAAAGATCTTTAAGAGATAAATTATGAAAATTACAATGTTCAGTTCCTCTGTATTATTACAAAATACTGATTTACATGTAGTGTCAAAAGCTTTAGCTCATCTTATTTTCAAGAGTTAAATTCAGTTCATTATGAGAAAAAGGCAGAAATGTACGCATGCATACACTCCTCCCTTCCAAAAGTTGTCTTTGGGTGATAAAAACATTCTGTGCCGCATTAAAAAAGTAGGGGCAAGTATGCTTAATTTGCCAGTAATTTAAGACCAAGTCATGTAAGTCTGTGTAACTTTTGAGCAGTTACTACTGTACTTCTCAAACAATGACTTTATTTAGGGCTTCAGTGTTCTCCCCACACCCTCTCCTCTATGTTATAGCTCTGATCAGTGATACCTACAGTGCTATAAGGAGTACGCTCCTACATTACTTCGTGTGCCAATGATACAGTTGTCAGCTGAAAAAAATAAAACAAAAGCCTAGACATGTTCTTCACGGCTAGAAAGACACTTAAATTCACTTTTTATTTTCAAATTTAAGCACAATATATGGAAGTAACTTGGAATTGCAGTTTTCACACTTTTTTATTTACCTACATTACGCATGACCCTGTTCACTAAACGCCTTTTTAACTGACATGGTTTTAATCTGCATGCCTGATGACAAGGATTTTTCCAAAACATCGAATACTATTCCTCACCAAGAACACCAAGAAACCTGGAGCATGCCACTTTTTCACTTCTCTTTGCCTACCCTTTTACTAGGTATTTAACATTCTTCTTTTATTTCTTCCTTTCAGCCTTACCCTTGTCTTCATCAACCCAACAATTCCTGCAGCTTCTGACAGATACATCACTATAATACTGCAATAGCTAATAAAAAAATCCCAAAACACATCAAAACCCAACATACATGCTGCCTCATAAACAAAGGCTAGATCTAGACTAGACAAGGTTTGCTGTTGTATTCTAGACAAGAAAACTCTCTCCCTTCTGCAACTGGGGCCCAACTAAGCTTTGGTCAATATTAACAATCCTTCCAGCATTAGAAGTTTCATGATATTCTTACTGCATCAACTTCAAAAACAGGGTAAGAGGCTACATCCTTAAGTATTATATAAGTAAAACTTTTCAATTTTGCTTGGCCATATTTCTGTGCTACAAACAGGATACAGGCCCTGCAGTGTTTTTTAACTGAGCCTGCAGTAATAAGCTTCAAGGCTTCTTAAAATGTGGCTTCTTGATTATGTTCAGCTTTTACACCTTGAAAAAAGGAAGGCTGCAGATCAGGAAAAGAAAAATACCATGCAAAGAGAATCAAGTCATGACATGAGTGCATTGAAGAGAAGGAAGAAAGGGTTTATTTGGTTTGTGTGGCCAGGTTTTGGTAGCGGGGGTGCTACAGGGGTGGCTTCTGTGAGAAGCTGCCAGAGGATTCCTTCATGTCTGACAGAGCCAATGCCAGCCAGCTCCAGGATGGACACGCCATTGCCCAAGGCCCAGCCAATCAGGGATGGCAGTAACACCCCTAGGATAGCATATTTAAGCAGGAAAAAAGTTATTGCACAAACCTAATTGTGCTCAGAGAAAAAAGGAGTGAATACGTGAGAGGAACAGCCCTGCAGAGACCATGGTCAGTGAAGGAGCGGCAGGAGGTGCTCCAGGCACTGGAGCCAAGGTTCCCCTGCAGCCCATGGTGCAGACCATGGAGAGGCAGCTGTGCCCCTGCAGCCCAC
The DNA here is from genome assembly GCA_013400415.1 of Scytalopus superciliaris. Lineage (NCBI taxonomy): Eukaryota > Metazoa > Chordata > Aves > Passeriformes > Rhinocryptidae > Scytalopus > Scytalopus superciliaris. Next base: position 256,973 of record VXBX01007075.1, on the reverse strand, counting down.
AGAGGTCCACAGTGGAGCAGACATCTACCTGCAGCCCGTGGAGGAGACACACACCAGAGCAGGTGGGTGCCTTAAAGAAGGCTGTGACCGTGTGGGAATCCCATGCTGGAGCAGGTTCCTGGCAGGAACCTGTGGAGAGAGGAGCTCATGCTGGAGCAGGTTTCCTGGTAGGACTTGTGACCCTGTGGCAGACCCACGCTGGAGCAGCCTGTGCCTGAAGGGTTGCACCCCATGGAAAGGGACCCGTGCTGGAGCCGTTTGTGAAGAGCTGTAGCCCAGGACAAGAACTCAACGCTGAAGCAGTCTGTGAAAAACTATCTGTGGGAGGGATCCCACACCAGAGCAGGGAAAGGACTTGTCTCCCTGAGCAGCAGCAGTAACAGCCTGTGGTGAACTGACCATAACCCCCATTCCCATCTCCCTGTGCTGCTGGGGGAGAGGAGAGAGAGCCTGGGGAGGAGGGAGAGACCAGGGTAAGGTGTTTTTGAGATTTGTTTTACTTCTCAAACCTGCTCTGATTTTGATTGGTAATAACTTCAATTAATTTGCCTACATCTAGTTTTTTTTGCCAGTGATGGTAATCGATGAGAGATCTGTTCTTATCTCAACTCATGAGCTTTTCATTGCATTTTCCCTCCACTGTCCACTTGTGGAGGGGAGTGATGGAGTGGCTTTGGTGGGTAACTGGCATCCAGTCAGGATCAAACCACTGCAATAAAACAAAGGGCCTTGAGTATTCCCATTCTCTCTCTGGCTCAAATCATATATATGATACAGCCTGTATAAAAATCCGAACAAAACTAAACAAGCAAACAAAAAACCAAACAAAGCCCAACAAACCCCAAATAAACATAAGCACTGAAAGACAATGCACTTGAAAATACACCTCTTGAATCAGTCAGAAAGATTCAGAAAAGGAAAATGAGGGAGGACAAGCCATGAAAACTCAATGCTAGATACCCAACATGCCAAGCAGAAGACAGAGTAATACACCTTGCTTTCTCAGAAAGTTAAAAAAAAAGTAAAAGAAGTAAAAAAAAGTAAAAAAAAGTAAAAAAAAGTAAAAAAAAGTAAAAAAAGTAAAAAAAAGTAAAAAAAGTAAAAAAAAGTAAAAAAAGTAAAAAAAAGTAAAAAAAAGTAAAAAAAGTAAAAAAAAGTAAAAAAANAAAAAAAAATAGCAACAGCAGCAGGGAGCCAATTTAGATCCCTTAATGATCCTCCAAGGCCAACTCTTACACATAACTGCTTCCCCAAAAGCTCCTACCAGACATCAAAACTTTAACTAAATCTGACCTAATAAGTTAAAACAACAAGATCCTAATGATCTCCACCAAGAAAACCTTGATATGTTTTACAGTTTGCTTCAGACACAGCATGACCTCCACCAGAACCCCCAGGGCCTCTGAACCACAAAACAAATCCCCCACCATTATAACAGCACTCAATGCACCACAACATACATTCACACTGATCTGTCAAGACACAAGCAGGAATTTTTACCTGCAATAATATTTCCATACAGAATTTTCCCATGCTCTTGGTAGGTAGCAGTTCTTATCAATAATTTTGCAACAACATTAACATGTTGCTAACAAGTGTAAAACAATTCTGGCTGGAATCTCTTCTTCACAGCTTGCTAATTTTACAGCGTCTTCCATCTTTGTTACGTTTGCAAGAGTTCAACTGATGAAGGCAATGCAGTTTGCCACTTCAATTTATAAATAAAGATGATGGTCACACCAATTCATCTTGCAAACAGTCTGATATTTTCAGACATTCAAATATACCACAACAGCACGGCTGAAATACTGAGGAGCTTCCTCCTATACTCACCTTCATACAAATGTTTCGCTCTGAAGTGGCAAAGAATGCAACTGTGAAGGGCTGTTGCAGTTACACTCATTTCCTGTGTGTGACAAAATCATGACCTGCAAAAGCCGCTCCCTCTATATTTTCTTATTTTTCTTTTAAATCAAGTCTCCATTAAGTGCACAGGTGTATGTTCTAGTGATCTTGAGCCCTACTATGGTGTAATGCTGCAAACACTGCTAGCAATGAACAGTACGGCCCTCATATATTAATTCCAGATGCCAAAATTATTGACAAGGCACATGTACTCACTTCCACAGCCAGTGCAAAAAGGAATGAGAACTTTCTCATTAAAGTCTAGAAAGGGATTCACATGTAATTTTTATGGTTCAACTATGAAATCTGAATTGTAACAGCGTTAACTTACACCAGAGAATTTATACCTCACAAAATCTTAGTTCTGATAAAATTCAGTATCATTTTCACCAAACTTTTAATCAGTTTTAACCTCTAACAGGCACCCCAGGTACAGAAGTGAAACAATTTAACTTAATTTCCTAAAAGTTAAAATTGACACACATCCCTAGCAGCCACATTTAAATCCTCCTTCTTGTTGATTAAACTTGCACCATTAAGTTTTAAAGCTAAGTCTGAATTAGAATCTAACAAAATCAATTTAATTACTTAAGGATATACTTTTAATTTTATACTACTCCTATTAGTGACAGCACCCTAGCAAAGGCATACTGTCAGAGATAACAAAACTATTCCAAAGTTATCTCTGAAAAAAACCCAGTAAGAGAACAGTCTATTTTCTTAAGAAAATGCAAACATTCTAAAAAAAGCATTTTCAATTGTACAGTGAAAAGTTTATCCTTTGGCTACCAAGAAGAAAGTAGAGCATTTGCCCATGGTATTATTATTAGGGAAAGCAAGAAGAAAACACTAACAACTAACAAAACAAGTACTATTTCCTATAATCCTCTTTTTTCCCCTAACTTGAGATAAAACTTCCAGGTAACAGTCTCCACTGCTGTGAGATTAGAGAAGCTTGCAAATTTACATATGAAATTAAGTTTAGATTACAGAACAAAACAGGGTGAGCTAAGGTCACACCAGCAGCCTTAGTTCTGAACTCTAATCCACATTAAGATATTGTCCAACCTTAAACACACAGAGCAACAAAATGCGAAGTTACATTGGATGCAAATCAAAAATACAAACAAGAAGTTTCCAAGTTCAGCTACGGGTGAAATTGCATTACTAAACCCAAATTCTTGTAGATCCCTGCTTTAAGTTTAAAAAATTAACTTTTGTCTACCTTGTCTATTAATGAATCAAACAGATCTGGATCCCAGTAGCAAAACTACCAGTATCTCCAATAAAACGGCATGCATGAGTCTTAAAGAGATAAGTGCATTACCAAAGCAGAGTGAGAAGCTGCCTGCACTGCAAAAAATTTCCACCACCATGATCCTCACCATCCCACCTGTAAACAAAGTTTCCACTTCTCCTTCACAGCCGCACCAAACTTGAGATATACAGCAACACTAACCAGAGCAACCTAAAGAAATCCAGAGACAAGGAACATTTTATACCACCTCTATGTACTTTTAATTTAAAGCAACACAGAAGCCAATGGTATTGAACCGATATTCAAGTCTAGTGCATAACTACAAAGACACCAGAGAAAATGTATTTGACCCCTAATTCTTAGTGCTGATGTCAAGCAATGCCTCGTACATGCTACACCAAGGTACGGCAGTGAACCTTCTGACTCCAAAACCAGAACAAGCAAAAGGAGAAGGAAAGGAGACAATATACTTTTTTTTTCCTGAGTTTTTGGAAGAGCACCACGTCCAAGTTACACTGTTTATTCAGGAACCATAAAATGGTTTGGTTTGGAATAGACATTTAAACATCACCTAGTTCCTACCTCTCCACCGAAAGTGGAAATAGAAACATCTTGCACTGGATCAGGTTACACCAAGCCCCATCCAACCTGGCCTTGAACACTGCCAAGGGATGGGGCATCCACAGCTTCTCTGGGTAACCTGCTCCAGTGCCTCCGCACTCTCACACTAAAGAATATTTTCCTTCTATCCAATCTAAATCTACCCTCTTGCAATTTAAAACTTTTGCCCTTTGTCCTATCACTACAGGGCTTGGTGAAAAGTCTCTCTCCATCTTTCTTATAATCCCTCCTCATATACTGAAAGGCCTCAATGAGGTCTCCCTGGAACCTTCTCTTCTCCAGGCTGAACAGGAGAGGTGTTCCATTCCTCTGATCACTTCTGAGGCGCCCCTCTGGATCTGTTCTACTAGGTCCCTGTCTTTCCTGTGCTGGGTGCCACAGAGCTGGATGCAGTGCTCCAGTCAGGGTCACATGAGAGCAGAAGAGAGGGTGGCAATCACTTGCTTCTTTTTACAAGTTCAGAATACAACTGGCAAACAAAGTAGTGCAATTTTGGAGAGCTAAAGTATAAGAGACCCCAACTCTGGTAAAAAAAATTACATACAACTCTATACCAGTTTCCTGAAGTGCAAAATGGAATTACTACTTTTCTATTTTCGTTTCTTTTTCTAAGTCTCATAGATAAAGAGGAATTTGAAAAACATTACATTATATAAAGGGAAATGTAGTCAATGTTTGATTTAGTTAAAAAAATATGTATTTGATTTTGACCTGTATCATAGAGGTTCACTCTTGTGGCATCAGCGGTTCTGTGGGTAAAAAGAAAAGTGACAGAAAACTACCCACTGGGACACACATTATTTCCTAAATCAGTGCTCTTCCCAGCAGCTAGGATAATGCAACGAGTGTTCAAATCAATGTTCTAGCTCTGTAGTTACATTACAGACTTCAAGTTACAGCATTACAGCAGGGCACATCAACTCAGAACAATTTTATTACCAAGTCATTTAGTCATGTCTGTAACAGGTCTGAACTGCAGCAATATAGAAACATCAACAGTCCATCTGTAGTAGCCCTTCCACCGAAAACCCTACAACTCCCATAATAAAACACAAGTTACTTAAGTAGACATGCTAAACCGGTCTCTATGATTTTCCAGTCATTACACTTTTTCTTACTGAAAATTCTCCTTTAAAAAGCAAGGGAAATTCAGTGGTCTCCCTAACAAACTTTAAAAAAATAGTAGTTTAAGTTTGCACGCTGTATAGATTATAACTCTTATCCAGGCCTCTAAATGTTGGTTCCAACAACCACTTCTTTACATGGAGATTAACTCAAAAAATACAGTAACTAAAAGTTTTCTATTAGTTTATTCTTACCTAAGAAACACACTAGCATCTAAGTACTCTGTTTGAAGCAAGGTCATGTGTTCCTGAACCACACACAGAACTTCCAAGGCCAAATTTTCCAAACTGTTCCTTCTATCAGCTCCGTGCAGCAGGAAGACTGGTATCAACCTGCAGGCTGCTAGGACTGCCTGTGCTTGTCCTCCTGGCATGCCCATCCAAGTGGGACACCCAACCTGTTTTCCTCCTGATGCACACAGACAGACCTTGTTGGACACCACGGGAAGTACCACAGCAGAGCCATGCTGAACAGCAGCACTGATTCAGCCACTTCACACCTTAACCTGATCCTGCCCTCGACAAGTTAGAAGATCCCAGCTGAAAAGGCTATGACTCCGGTATTCACCTATAACACTGACAACCTCTTACTAGGAAATCCCCTCACTTCATGTTCATAATACACCCTTCTCAATATCAAAAATTTCTAAGTGCAAGTGGAGTATCTTTAAATATCTTTAAAACTTTCACCCACTAGGATTTTGTCAGGTTTTCTAATAATTAAAAAAAGCCCAAACTCCAATGCCAAGAGAGAAGACTCCAGGTATTCCCAATTCATGCAACCACTGACACCCTGGATATGACTCATCATTAAGCTGGCCTCTACTGAAATAACTGTGGCTACACAAGCCCAGGCACTACCTAAGAAACTTTACAGATGAAAAGCAGGACTCAGAGGTCTTAACATCTAACTTGTAAGATAACACTTTTAAGCTATCTGAGGTAACTTTCTCAAAGGACTCAGTATCGTTTTTTCATAACAATACAGTTAAAATATAAGATCTTTCACCATGACTAAGAGAAAGTTAAATTCAAAAAGCAGAATCCAAATAAAGATGTGCATCCATTTAGTTTAGAATTTAAGTTATTTAAATTAAAGCAATGAGATTTTCTCAAGCCAAGTCTCAGTAACAGGCCCAGGTTAAAAGGCCAGTTCAAACCAGGGTACAACGGAGTAAGGTGGAAAAAGAATAATTAAGCTAAACTAGCACAACTATTTTGTCAGCCAAGGAGCAGGATGCATATGCCTAATTTAGGTGTTCTCTACATGATCCCTGGATAGGCAATGAAAGTTTCCTACAAGGGGTAGTTCAGATCAGAAGCCTAGTTCAGCTGTTCTGAGTTGTTGTCCAGTTTCTAGGGTCTGTATATAGCCAGATGAGAAAATATGAAGCTGTTAAATGCTAGGCACCAAACCTGGACTTTAGAGTTAGGTATACAAGTTACTCTGGAAATCAAATGTGTCTGCTGTGCCTCCATGGGACAAGGATGTCCAGTGTTTCAACTGTACCTCAAGTATGTGGTGATGACATGACTGTGAAATGTAACCAACCTTAAGACTCAAGGTGACTAAGAAAGACATAAGAAGTTGGACAACAAATACTGAGAAACAAAAGAAGGTGCAAAGCAAAGGGAAAGGACTTCTTTCTAGTGGAGTCACCATCAGAGACACAAACCATGGATGCAGCACAGAGGGACACCTAATTATCAACACACAACATGACAGCAGTTCACCACGAGTGAAAACTACATACTGTGGTACCTGCATCTTACTACATGCCCAGACAGGATGCCTCCGAAACACACTTCATATCAACTAAGTACCAATTCACAATATGGCATTATAAACATTATTTGGCTTAACTCAAGTTACGTGGCCACTAGGTATTTCTGGCTCCATGAACCATTCCTCCCAGTCCTGCCAAAAGGATTTCCAATGCAGACTTTTTCCTCCCTGACTAGCATCAGGGTATGTGTGTGTATTACAGCAGAGGTACACAATTATATATGAGCACATATACCAAGTGAAAGGTTGCTGAGGAAGTCAGTAACAAAACAAATTAAAAGAAAATAACATCAAAGAAGTAAGTCATCTCTGCCCTCTTGGTGCTGACTGACAAGTATACAGATAACCTAGGGTTAAATTCCTTTCTCCTCAAAGGCATAGCTGAAGGATTTAAATACAAAGTGGAGGAGATAGCACAGGAGTCTACAAAGGAAAGAAGTATGTGGAAAGGAAAGAGTATTAGGTGAGATCACAAGGAAGGTTTTAAGGACAGGAAAGTAAGATCACAAGGGCAAAAAAACACGGTGAAGGAAATGGTTACTGGGAGGAAGAAAACTGAAAGGGGAAGGGTAATAGAGGGATAATGATGGTGCTGAAATATAACTTGAAGAGGAAGTAAGACGAATGGGGAAAGGATCCCAATAAGGCCACAGTTAGTTTTCAGTAGTAAAGTAACTGGGAAACAAACAAGGTGATTATTTGCAAAGACAAAAACTGCAGGAGTAGTCATCTGGATGGAGGCAATAAATGCACAAACAGACAGACAAAAGGTTACAGAGGGCACCTTCTCTGGTAAGGCCACAACAGTAGGTGGCAACAAGGGGAAACCTGGTGCACAGTCCTTGAGAGCCAGAAAAACCTGGAGAAGGTGACAAGGATGTAGCAAATAGCCCCCAGCAGCCACGATGGTGCTGGGGACACCGGGGAATCTCTCCGGGTACAACCAAACTGCTCCTGGACAGCCCTGAGCGTCGCTGCGGCCCTGGGTATGGCTGGGATACAATAGGGGGAAAGGAAGCAGCACAGAAAAGGGCAGGGAGGACAGAAAGCAGGTGAACACCCGAAAACAACGTCCCGTGAGGTTATGGACAAAAGCTCACAGGGGGAAAATGAGGGCAGAGGCCTGGGACGAGCCTGGCACGGCTGGGGTGGGCAGTGCCGGGGCCGGGAGGGGCACAGTGAGAGCGCGGGGCTGCGGGGGGAAAGGCAGGGGCAGGCACCGGGGCGGGCCCGGCCATGCGGGGGCCGCGGGCAGGGGCAGGCAGGGAGGGCCGGGGCAGGGAGCGGGCAGG
>VXBX01007075.1:172859-248206 GCA_013400415.1 Scytalopus superciliaris | reverse complement strand
CCCTGCCCTGCGCCGAGCCCTCCCTGAGTGAGGGCAGTGCCAGAGGAGCCGAGGGATGAGCTGCAAGGGGGATGGTTGGCAGGACACTCTGCATGAGCCGGCAGCGTTGAACCATCCGAATCCTGGGCTGCATCAAAAGGAGCATGGCCAGCAGGGCAAAGGAGGTGATTCTGTCCTTTTGCTCTACCCCACCTGGAGTACTGAGTACAGTTCTGGTGTCCCCAACACAGGAAGGACATGGGACCGCTGGACCAAGTCCAGAGAAGGGCCACGGCGTTGATAAGAGGACTGGAGCGCCACCCCTACGATTACAGGCTGGGAAAGCTGGGACTGTCCAGCCCGGAGAGGAGAGGATTGCGTGGAGACAACCTTCCAGTGTCTGAGGGGGGCCTACAAGGAAGCCAGAGAGGGGCTCTTGGTTCAGGAGCTGTAGTGATAGGACAGGGAGTAATGGGTACAATTGAAAGAGGGGAAACTTAAGTTCAGAGCCAGGCTGGATAAGGCCTTGAGCAGGCTGGTCTAGTGGGAGGTGTCCCTGCTGTGATTAGATTATCTTTAGGGTCCATTCCTACCCTTTAACATTCTATGATTCTGTGTGTTTCAGTATGATATCATTAGGCATGATAGGACTTTCCTCCATCCATAACTAAGCACCTACTTTTGTATTTATGAGAAACGTGGGCTTTGAGAGTGGCACCATACTGCATCTGGGAGCCCAAGTGGGTGGTACAGCTGTGTCCTTGCCAAGCAGGTGTTAAACCAAGCTATGAGGCTCCTCTGAGGTACTCATATGAGGAATCATTACCTCAAGGGGCATAAACATTGCTTTGAAACCTTTGATGAAAGCTTGGCTGTTGTAAGAGCATAGAAGTCTTTCTGTAGTTGTGAGTTTCAGAACAGTAACAAAACAACTTGGAAGCAACATTGCAGAGTAAACGGTAGAAATTGAAAACAAGGAAATATTGTTGAGCTGTGAGCTGGTTGGAAGATATGTGAAGGTGTTTGGTCTGACTGATTGAGGGATAAGAAGTTACATGGACCTGTTTGCAATCTGTGAACAAATTTAAGCAAAATTACCTACTGTAGATAATTTAATATATAACGATAAAATGTAAACCTCCTAGCATCACTTATATCTGGATTGAAAGTGGGACAGTTAATTTTTCTTTGTAACAGTATGAAATCAATGATACAAAATCATACCAAAATCAGGACAGGTTTCAGAAAAGTAGTATTTTTGAGTCAGTCCTGTCTTATTTATTCCTGAAGACTGTGGGATTATATTGCTGGAGCAGTGCTGCAAAGGAAAAGAACAATGTTTGCAAAAGATGTCATAAGAAGTTCTTATCCTTTATACTAGTATCAAGAGTTCAACCCTCAAAATGCAGTAGCTTCATGCAAAAAGAAAGAGAAATGGGGAAGCAATAGGAAGAAACAGAAGACTTCTGTTCTCTGCAAAATGCTTCACTTGCATCCTGGTTCTACCAGCTGTATACCTTTTCTGAAAATTGACCTTCTCAAAGCTAATGGTCTTTAGTCATATAAGTACTTGAAAAATTATTTCCCTGTATAATAATGCCTTACTGCAGTACAGCCTACTGAAGTGGACAGAAGCAAAGTCAATGACACAGCCCTTCCAGTAAAACAGTGGTGACTCAGCACCTGAGAAGCCCTGTCTGAGGGACTGGTTTAATGTATGGCAGGGACACTGTCCCAGTTGGCTGGGTAGCATCACGATGCTTATATTAATTTTGCCTATGTAGATGTACTTATAAATACCATTCCTAGGCATGACTGAATCTCTGGCTTGCTAACATACATGAGTTGTGCTAGAGGAGAGTTCATGTTAGTCAACATCAGCATGGCCAGTTCTGCGTGGTGTGTTAGTCTGCGGATATTGAGGGCAAGCAAAACAGTCTGTGGGAGACAGGAAACCAAATCCAAAGAAGGGAGGACTGATCATAAAAGAGAAAGGACTGATTTTGGAGTCTTGTAAAGTTAAGTTTTGCTGCTGTGTTTCACAGCAGTTGTATTTACAAGAGGTAAAGGCATCATTGTTTTAAAAGCCTACAAGGAGACAGGAGAGCCATGGATAAGCAAGGAAAGTGGAAGAGAAATGACAGGAAGGGAAGAAGATACGGTGAGAAGGATGGTCTGAACTGGCACCATCTTGCACCTAAACTGGGTTTTTTAGTTTTTGTGATTAGCTGCAGTACAAGCTTGAGATCTGATGGTTTAGTTTTGAAGGATTGTTTCTCTTTTCACCCTAGGATTGCATTATGCTTTGTATTCACTGTAAAGAGACAAGGCATAGTTCTGATTTTATTCATGGTAGTAGTAGCTTAGCTGGCACTCTGAAAAAGTAGGCCGTGAATAAAGCCTCCCTACACAATTCAGACATGGTGCATAGCACGGCCCCTTCATACAGCTGTTGAAAGTATTCCAGTGTCAGGGTTGCAGAGAGAAAAGGGAATTGAATACCAAAATAAGTATTACCAAATTACTCATAGCAGGATGGCTAATGCATTTTAAATTGTCCAATGGAATTTATGTACTTTGCATGAAAGGAGAGAAGTTTCCCCTACAGACTGAGGCAGCCAAAATTTCAAGGACAGACTTCATGAGAGAAATCCACTCTGTTTTCAGTAAAAAGAGTTTGCAGTGCTGCTGAGAGGGGTCTGGTTTCAAAGTAGCTTGCAGGTTTCACACTTATTGCATCAGCAGTGAATCAGCACACACCAAGCAAGAAAATTATCATGACAATGTTTGCTGTCAGTGCAAGTAGGTAGCTCGGTTGGCAAAGAAGAAAAGCCTGAGTCATTCAAAGACACGGAGTTGTGGTGGCTGTTAGTTTATTACTACTGTCAGGAGTCTGGACTGATGATGTGGGGGGACATTTTCCCTGCTAGTTACATCTAGAGTGATCTGAAAACAGTAGTTACATCACCCTCTCTATACACTCAGGAGGACATGCTTGATATGGGATGGGCAGATGATAACCAGGTTTGGTAAAGGTTATGTGGCTGTATTGAATATCTCTTGCTGTATTGAATATCTCTTGCTTTTTCTGGCAGATCTGTTTTCCTCAGTGTTCTGGTCAAGAATGTATGACTGAGCTCCTAAGTGCTGGTTCCCCATTTAAATGCTTTATTCCTGCTTTTGAGCTGAGCACAGTTTTGTCCCTAGCTCTAAGAGCCTCTGTTTGAACTAGTAAAAGGCAGCAGGCATGTTTTTCCCCTTATTGTTCCTTCCGGGGGGGGGGTTGCAAGCCAAGATACAGGAAATATAAAACAACATGTTTGGAAAAGGGATAAATGGTGGTGTAGACTGCATGAACATACTACAGATTTCTACATTTTTTTTGTTGAGTAGAAATCTGAGTTTCAGGATTGTTCATCCTTGATAGCAAATCAGTCTGTCATCCACATTTGTATAAACTAGCTGAGAAGAGACATCACCTGTGCTTCCAAGTTCAAAGGTGCCTGAAAAAATCTATCAGTGGCAGATGACATGCCAGTGCTGTACTGCTTCTTGTCCTGTGGGAAGGTAAAAAACATTTTACAGAGATCAAATTGTTCTTTGCAAAGGCCAGTCTCTGCATGTGTAAGACAGATAGTGCCAGGTTCATATATGGAATAAAAGGGCAGCCTAGGAATACTACACAAACATGGTAACCTTTGGTTTTAATCTGCTCCTTTTATAGCCACAGGCCAACGTCAGTGCTGTCAGGCGCTCTCCCTGGCTGTATCACCAGCAGGAGGGGTATAATGTGTTCACATACCTGTTTGTACAAGGCACAGGACAGCAGCTTTCCTCAAGACTTCTGATTTTCCTGTTCTCTGCCAGGTGTCTCACCAGGTGTCTGTTTCAGAGGTTTGCAACAGAATTCCAACATTAGAATAGAGAGGAGGAAAAGAGAAGTGTTGAGTTAGAAGGCACCTACAACCGTATTTTGGTCCATGACCACTTTTATCACTTCAAACAGTTCTGATCTTAAGGTAGGATGTGGCTAATTTATGCAAAGTAGTGTCACAAGAAGTAGAGCATCACTGCCCATCCAGAGCAAAGACAATTTATGTCTCTTTGGATGGAAGATGAGCAAATATCCACCTTGTTCCCAACTTCAAGGTATTTAAATTCCAGAATTGAGACTATCTGTTCACACATCTAGAGGCACACATCTGCTCTGGGAATTCATAATGGAAAGAAGATGGTAGTAATTTTTTTTTCCCCCTTACAAAAATTTTTAGATTAAAACCTTTCAATTTGAAATGGTTTCTTTCAGGCTCTGCTATCTGCTGTGGAAAATAATGCACTGAGCCACTGTCTTCTTTTTCCATCCTCTCCTTCCTTGGACTGAAAGTTTCTCTTGGGCCTGAGATCCAAGGCCCAGAATTGATTTAACTCATTAGAGCTCTTTCTTTGTNNNNTTAGAGCTCTTTATTTGTAGAAGTTTTTACAGACTGACAACCTTGGTTATGCTTCTTTTTTTATATATATATTTTATTTTATTTTGAATATCAGCTGATGTGCTGCAAATGAAGCAGAACTCTTAAGTCTCTTTAGTAAAAGTTGTATTCCTTTATTCCTTTTTTTTTTAATTTTCTGTAGTCATTTGATATTTGGTGATGACAAACAGGCAGCTGTTCACAAACACATATAACTAAGCAAACTGATGTTCCATATGAAAGTTTTTCATGCAGGAAAACTGCTCTTTGGGCTTGGCTTGTGAAACTGTTTCTCACAATGTTTCTACCTGAAGGGAGGAGAACAAGGAAGAGCAGTCTCACAGGAGAACAATTTTCCTGCCAGTCACAGCTCAGCTTTTCACACGCAGCAGATTCAAAGCAAGAGTTTATCCTTAGTGCGTGCTTTCTCAGGCTGAAACTTCCAGCTTATCAAGGCTTGCTTTTCTGGGTTTGAGCCCACTTAGATGCTTCACAGGACACACTCTTTTGTAGGGTAATTAGTTTCTGTCTGATCAGCAGTGGTTTAGCCACTGTACACAGAATTCCTACAGTAGGAATGTCTAATAAGGAGCATGGCAGGAGATTGTTCATCATGTATCTAAAGGCTGACAAGCTTGTGATATTTCCTTCAGTGCCATGATACTTCAGAGTTTATATGCTTACAGCTCATAGTTTAGATCTTGTTGCAGTTTTTTGGTAGAAGAAAATATTTATATGGAGGAGGAAATATTTGTATCCTAACTTCTCACTAGCTTGGCAGGTAAAACCAGTGAATTATAACAGTTACAAAGGGGATGGTTTCGAGTAATTCAGTGTATTAGCTGCATTTATCATTGCATTGCATCAATGTAACACAGATGTTGGCAGGAATGGTAAGAAGAGAGGTGGTTTTTAAGGTCAGGAAAACAGGTGATACCTGAAAAGCTCTCAGAAATGTAGCCTGTGCTGCAGAAACCTCTGCAAGTCCCTGCTATTGATATTTGTGGTGTGAGTCCGCGTGTATCTTTGACAGTGACAGGAGCTCAAGTACCTCCTGGGGAACTAAAGGCTGTGAAGAGTGCTCTTTCTATTGAGAGACCCTGGGTACAGGACTGACATTAAGGCCATGAGCAAATATGCCAGTCAGTGCCAAAGGGTCCTTTGCCTGGCAGAGGAAAACTCATCAGTGCTGCCCTTTAGTGAGGACGGAACATGTTTCTCTTAGACAGAAAATATTTCAGTTTATCACCTCTTTTCCCCCATGGCCTGGCTGTTCTCCCACCTAGGGAGGGCACTGACCCTTTCCTTTCGGTACCAACTCAGGACATCTCATGAATTGGCAACAAGCCTTTCCTTCCTGGCTCCTGTTTCCTGCCTTTGCTTATGAACAGCTCTTGCAAGACCATTGGTGCTGCAGTTCCCTCCAGCCTGTTTCCCTTTGCCCTCCACGCAGCTCTGCTGTTTCTAACTGGTGTACTCAGCACAGGCTCTCCATTGCACTTACCAGCGCTCCTGGGATGTGAGGGTTTGTTTGCACTCACCCAGGAAATAGCTGTAAGGATAGACACAGATATAGATACAGATATGTACATTCTTGTGTGTCTGCATCATTTTTTCCTGTATCTTTCCAAGAGATAATTATGCTCATTTTGTACCAGGAGTGGGCAGAGGCAGTAACATTTTCTACTGCTGTTTTCAATGTGAATAATGGTGTTTTGCCTAAAAGAATGGTTCATTCAGACTGACACAAACATGTCCTCGTTTCAGATAGGAGCCCTGCTGGGACTGTCTTCAGTAGCCTACAGCAACATCTCCAATAATACACTGGGTGGCTTTCCCTCTTCCCCAACAGACCACTCAGAAATAAGCCTTATAGGGGAGAGACCAACAAGCCTTCTGAACCCCAAGGATGTGAACAAACTTGCCGATGTGGTATCATCTCAAGCTTTCAGTCTTTACCCTCTATACAGTACCCTTTCCTTCAGTGATATTTAGCTAAGGTGTTTTACACTGAGGTACACAACTGAGTAGGTTATTTGTTTTGCCTGTGTGTTGCTGGGAAAACCTGTTCAAAACAGATTGGGATCCAAGTGCTTTACTGGTTTGTCAGCAACATGAAATTAGGCAGCAATCAGTGAAGTGTTGCATTTGAGATCAATCGTAGTGCTACAACATGTAAACTCCCAAACTAGACATACACTAACATTAATAATTACCAGAAAATTTCTAAACACCCTCTGTAACAAGTGCAGAAGGGATTTCTGAAGTACTATGAGCCTGTCCATAGGAAAGACATCCATTGTGCAAAACCCTGGTGAGAACTCATTGATATCTGTGGTATAAATGGCCTTCTCTACATAGTCTGGATGTCCAGATGAATGTACAGGGATGCCCTGCAGCTGTGCCCAATGGAGCCTGACAGCAGCCTGGGTGCAGAGACTTGGTCTCTGGATTCTAACGGTCTAGTAAAACCAAAACCTTGAATTAATTTGCTATACTGAGGTAGAATAGTCAGTAAATGTCAAAAAATATAGCTTGTATGATTTCTGTCTAGATCAGATAGATTTTAATAATTTGCATAGAAAGAGCTGCCAGAACGCCTTAATGTTTCTATCCCAGAAGTCAGGGAAAACCTAATGGATTTTTATAGCTGAGAGACCTATTCTATAGGCTAATAACAACTACCTTTATACCATTCAAGATAAAAGGAACAGACTTACACTCAGCAGAGCAAGTAATCAGGTTTACCCTAATTCTCTGGTATTTTTTCATAGCCAAGTACTAACCCCAGATAGTAACAGATGATGTATATTTTTTTCCTTAAAAAGGAAGGTAATTTACAAGTCAATTATGAAGGAATTAAAATTGCTGTTCTAAAATAAACCAAGTACATTGTGTTATTTGTGACTGATGCTCTTAGTTATTTGTCATTATGTTTGCTTTTTTTCTTCAGCAATTTACAGTGGTTTCCCACATATCATTGCAAAAGCAGCCCACTTTTATCTCTTCAGTAAACAAAAGACTGCATAAAAAATTGTTAATAATAGTATTAGTATGTTAAAAACCTAGTGCTCCAAAAAGCCATTTTAACTACACTTAAACAATAATTACAGGCAACAATGCCTCTGCTCCCAGAAATTTATCATAGAAACTGTGATATCACTAAACTTGATTAAAATTTTGCATAGTTTAGAATGCCACATACTTAAAGACATAACCAAAACACATCTGCTCCCTTTAGAAATAAACATACAAAAATATCCCTGAAAGCTGAAAATGTGTTCATTTTCCTCTGTTTTTGTATTTTGATTTCTGGAAACACGGTATTCTCATATAACCATTATTACAAATGCACCTGTCTGTATGAACCACATGTACTCCAGTAATACAACACAGCAAGAGAGCAAGAGCTGCATGTTTGGGCCCAGATACCATATCCAGATTAAGTGTTATGCCACTACACACCCCTTGGCACCATGCAAGTCAGTTTTTAAGTCCTG
Source organism: Scytalopus superciliaris (assembly GCA_013400415.1). Lineage (NCBI taxonomy): Eukaryota > Metazoa > Chordata > Aves > Passeriformes > Rhinocryptidae > Scytalopus > Scytalopus superciliaris. The sequence goes on along the minus strand of VXBX01007075.1, from coordinate 240,258 downwards.
CTATCTTTTTTTTTTCTGCTGAAGACACAAAATAGCATAAACTTTGACCTTTTAATACAAGCTTGGCTAGAGGCTTGGGAAGGATTATCTTTAATATCACGGCAATTTTGTTCAATCAGAGTAAGAGACTGATGGTCAGAAAGTACACTACCCCCCCCACCCCGGCACCATTTAAGGCTATCAGTCAAGATCTTGCTATGTCAGTAAGGAAAATAATGTTAAATAGTACAAGTGATTCCCAAGGCAACTAATCCCTAAGGGACAACATATGAAAACATTTGAAATTAATGATATTAAGGTCAGTAAATCACATAGATGCACTGTACACCCTCACAGCACACACTGTGAATGGTTAATTCACAACCTGTAAAGTTGTAGGGCAAACAGACCAGCTGCTGGGCTACAGACATCTTATTTTTCACCTGTTCTTACCACTTAATATGATACTGATTGTTCCTTTGGTTTCCATGCTATGGAAGATGACATGATAAAACTGGGGCTAATGATTACCAAGATGCTCTAGACAATGTGTGCTGGACTTACTGCTCAGGGTTTGGGTTTTTTTGGCCTTACCATGTTCCAGAAAACACTTGATGAAAGCTTGTGTTCAATAAATTGTCTAAACTTGAATATTTACCACACTTTAGAACACATAAGTGAATAAAATGCTACATGTGACTTAGTTTTCCATGTGAATGGTCTTGGATTTGCCTCAAATTTAATGTCAACCTCATTGGTCCGTGTCTAACAATAACTGATGCATCACTGTAACCAAACTCTACCACAAAAGAGGTTCTGTGTACACAAGCTGGGCATCTGGTGCAGACGTGCTTGAGATGCTAAATATTGCTGCTCTTTGACATAAATGTGAAAAACTTTTTCATTAATTTAAAACATCCAAAATACCATTATTTAAAATTGGAAATGCAACTGAGATGTATTTCAGTAGCAGAAGACTACCATTCTTTGCTTGCCAGTAGACTACACCGTATTCCAGAAATTTCCAGAAAAGCTACTGATGGCCAAATGGAGATATTTTTAAGTGTGAACCTACATTTGTGCACCACTTATTTTACTGACATGAAGCTAGGTATTGCTTTGACTTTCAAAATATTCAGAAGCGAGCACTTAAAGAAAGTACTACTTAATATCTGTTAAACTGATCTCCTGTGAGCCAAACATTTTCATTTGTTCTTTAAGTGACTCAATCACCATCACTAAAGCCTCCATTAGTTCAGAGCTGTGATCTGTTCTCAGTTAACTTCTGATTAAATAAACAGTAAAAATATCCTAACTTCTAACGAAGTGAGTCCTATATCAGTTTTCTTTTTTTTTTTTTTCCGAAGTAATACTCATCTCCCTAATAAATATCATGTGAAGTCAAGTGATTCCCATTTTGTAAGACCTCTCAATTTTTGTGGATTTAAGGAACTTTACGAATCTATTATTACTGTAACTGTTTCACATTAGGCTCATGCCTTCTTGTTAAGATTTTGAAAATTTAATCAAAGGTAACAGTTACAGACTGTACAGATTTTCCCCTGTTTAGTTTGGACAGCCATTTTTAATAAAGCCTTACAAATGAACTGAATCAGAGACATCAGAGTCCTGGCTACTTCACGTTGGTGAGGCTGGTCAGAAGGCTTGTGTGATCTTCTTCAAGGACATGTGTTGGCTCTTGTTTTGGTTTGCCATGCTTGACATCTCTACCATCCAAAATACCAGGCATCAGAAATGTGTATCATTAAATTCTTGCTAAATAAAAGCTGTGCTGTAAATGCAGCGGTGCTGGCAGGGGAGAAATTGATGGGCAGGTGCTGAGCTCTGGCTGCAGCAGGTGGTGTAGTCCATGTGTGCCATTAGCCATGTGCATGTTGGTGAGGGGACTTGGGGAAGAAATGGGACTCCTGTCCTCTCTGTTGCTCCCATATGCTGGTTATTAGGATATTCTCATCAAAGTGGTCACTAATGGACCAATGTTGCTCTATTGGTAGTCAGTGATGCCCAGAATGTGTGGCATATGGGCTTCCAAAGATAGTGGTTAAGGGGGAGGAGGAGGAAAAGAATCTTTCAATAATGGTATCTTAACAAGCACAGTTTCTATTTCAGCATAGCTGGAGGGTTTTGAATTGTCCCACTTTTAACCTGGAAAAGTATTGTATAGCATAGAACAGCTTTTCAGAGCTGGGCTTGGTGTACTGCTCCATACTTGTGCAGCCAAACTGCATTTTTAGAGGTGCTGAGAAAAGCTGAGTTTCTGTGTGCACTGTAGGTATTCAGCACTGAAGGTGATTACTGAAGTGCCTAATATTTATGGCTCCAAGTTTGAAACTGTGATCCTTTGTCACAAAAGCACCAAAACTTAGTATGATTGTTCTTCCATGACTTTATGACTTTGGTTGCAATGTGCTCCATACAGCTGTTGTGTCTTTTCTTTGCATCTGAGTGTCACTAGTGGGAAGTGCAGAGTTCTATGAAGTGAGTTTTTACAGCATCTCATGATGGATTCTAAAGACTTGACTTCTCTTAGAGGTGTCTGCCAGAGAAAACTGATCAATGAAGGTGTTGAAGGCATAGTGCCTGTAGCAGGTGCAGTCTGAATTTCCATAAAGTACAAAATACCAGAAGTATTTACAAAAATATTACATAACAGAAAACAATCAGCTGGTCAGATGGAAGCCATCAACATGCCAAAATAAACCAACAGCAGAAACACCACACCAGTTACAACTAACCAGGCATGTTAATACTTCAGTTTATTTTATAAAACCCTGGTAAGGGAGAATCTAAGAAGCTCTCAGTGATAATTTTGTGCAAATCTCTTCCAAGTAGATCCATGTTGGAGGGAGGTACTATTTTGGTAAGTGAAACTGCAAGAGGCCCTGAAATTCTACGCATCCTGTTTTTCAAAAAGATGAAGGCAAGTACACAGAGAGATTTCCCAAAGCACATAGATTTCAAGCCCTTCATGTACTAAACAGAAGTAAGGTATGGACATGCTGTTAAAAATACTACCCAAACTGTGATTTTCAAGTTGAAATAGATAAATTCCTTTTCAAAAGCCTGCAGGAGCTGCTTCCCTCCCTCTCATTTGTTTCTTTACTAGCTCTACAGAGTTTGCTCTGGGAAAATACAATAAATACAGAAACCTTCAGTACTGAAAGCCTTCAAAAAAATACAGCGAATCAGAGGAAAAATGTATTAGGTCCATTAACAAGTGATGTCCTGGTAGGTGGAGTCAGCACAGAGAGCAGTACATGTTGAAGTAACACACCATTCACCTGAACTGCAGCACGCTCCCAGCTGGACAGAGATGGGCAGTGAGCTGGGATTGAAAATCACAGGCCTTTCAATACCAAATACTGCTCACTGCTTCTATGTTTAAATATTGTTACAAAGCAAGTATTTATGAGCTTAAACACCACAGACTGTGCATAGTTTACTAGATGCAGAAATGCACTTCAGGGAGTTCTCAGCTACTTGGCGAATTGAGATTGTTCCCTGTTCTACAGCTGTCGATGAACTGGCCAGGCTCCCTAATCCCCGTTTTAGCCAGCGGTTACTGGGAGTTTAAGGGAAACAACTGCCAGCAGAAGTTGAATGTAGACAGAGTGTAGAGGAATAGCTTGGACAAAGCACCCTACCTTCATGCTGATAATGAAGTAATGTAAATCCACCAACCCTGCCCAGCAAGGAACCCACTCAAGCCCCACAGTTCTCCTACCCTGTTCTGGCTCTGTGGAATAACATCAAAGCTGGGAAGGGGAACAGCAGTTCGTCACCAGAATAGAACAGGTACTGTTGGCCTGTGAAGCCACCCCTACTTTTCCTTTTCATGAGCAGGTTGAAGCCTTCTTCACTTGGTTATGAGCTCTCTCTCTCCTGCTGGGTCTAGCACAGTCAGACAAGAAAACAGTGACATCTGCACAGCTGTTAAACATGCCCAGAGAAGAAATTCTGTTTCAAACAGAAGAAGCTGAAAAATTATGATCCTACCTCAGAAAAACACTGTTACTGCATTAAGTTAAATGTTAATATTAAAAGTGTATAGTAATATTGTTACATGAATAAATATCGATGTTATGTTTCTGCATTTTAAAAGACATTTAAAAGTTGCTCGATTACTGTTGCACAGAAAACACAGATTCTACTGCAATTGCTTTATAATATGGTAACCCTCATAGGTACTGAGTAGTGAGGATTTTGGCTGTGAAAAGCTGAGGAGTCCAAAAGTCATCACAGCCAAGCTGTGTAGTAATCATGACGTTTTTAAATAAGGGCTGATGTCATTCTTTGTAACTTTCTCAGTCTTTTAATTTCTATTATTGGAAAAGCAATTAAAGTCACCATATACATTTCCTTTTCCCCTTTTCTGCATTTTCTTTTATCTTTCTTCAATAATCTTTCTTTTTCATGTCCTCATAATTTTTTTTTCATTATTTTTAATCCTAAACTTTTTAAAAGGCCAAATAACCTTTTCTATTAAAAAGCAAAACAAAACAAACCAGCAAAACTAGGTCTGGATATTTCTCACTCATTTTCTGGGTATTTTAATTTCCAAACATTCTCTTACGGAATTTGGAATTAGTCTTTTGCACTTCTGCTCACTCATATTTATCTTTTCCAGTTATCAGTGACTCGTTTTACTGCCTCTTAGCCTTCCAAATTTGTTTAACTCTGGTTTTCCTTTGAGAATCACGAATGATATCACTGAGAACACGACAGAAAATGTTCAGGTTAACTTCGAAGACTGAAAGACAATGCTTGGAACATGAAAAAGAGAAGACATCACTGGTGTGAAGGATAGGCTCAGGGGACAGTTTCAGTTGATCAAAAAGTCTTTGATCTTGGAGAACCTCAAACAGAAGATAAGCAATATACAAATGTAATGGCTGTACTTATTAATGCCTTTGGTGAATCAGGTTAATACCCACAGTTCCATCTTACAGTTAAACAGACAAAAGAAAAATCCTATCCCTGGTCTTAAACTTGATATTGATTTAGACTTTATATGCTTATATAAGATTTCTCACAGCAAATTTCATTAAAACAGAAAACAAGGTTTACAAAGCTGAACTTCTAATTGTGCTAAGATATATCCTGATTTAGAAACCTGAAAAAAACCCCAGCATACTGATTACCCACAGTGTTTGCATAGCTCAAATACAATAGGAAAACTCAGTGGCTCTGGTAAGCAGACCAACTCTATCAGGGTAGCTAAACTTAAGCCATCAGTTTTGAAATGCTTATGTGCAAGATCTTGCTCAAGTCTCATAGGAAACCTGGGAGAGCCATCATTCGAATCTGGGATTTTCAGCCATCAGCTCTTTTCATTAATTTTGTGTTAGTCTTTTTTTTTTTAATTCCACCTAGTGCAGTGGCCTTATAAAATACAAACAGGCAAATAATGCTGTATGTGGCATGCCCAAGATTTCACAGGGTGTCTCTGCTGTAAGCCCTGTTTCAGGTTGCACTTCTGCAGAAGTATCATTACAGACGCTAAAGGCAGAGGCCTGTAAGAATGTGGCTGGGTCTGTTTTCAGTTTAGGTCAGTGCCATCTGAAAGCTAGATTAAATCTAGGCATATGCAATAACCTCTTCTGGCATTGCCTATAGCTGGCACCAATAACTCCTTCAAATTCCTTCCCAGATCTCAAAAATATGGTGAAAAGACAGTGTCTGCTTATGAAAGGCAGAAGTGAGGTCCAGAGAAGTGAGGTGGTTGGCTTGTGCTGCAGCCAGAAACAGCCAGAGAATGTTCTTGCCGTGCTGCTGTGGGGCCGTGGTGCCCAAGACCCCAGGGTGGCTGCCTGGAGAAGGGGAATGGCAGCAGTAGTGAGAGACCAGTGTGCAGACAGGACAGCTCAGGGAGGACTCACCTTCGGTGTTGCGGCTGCAGAAGGACACGGTGTCACCTTTCCAGAGTACAGCAGGGCCTGTGTGAAGCTGACCTGAGGAGGAGGAGGGTCAGAGGCAGGGGAGTTCCTCTCCAAGGTTGTGTTCTTGCTGTTCAGCAATGGCATGCTTGTTAGGCTGTAGCAGTAGTGGAGGGGGCAGCAGAAGCAGGTACAACCTGAGGCCATTAAGCTGTTCTGGGGGATTGAGATTGCAGGATGTGAGAGTGAAAAAAAGACTTAACACATCAAAATAGTGCCCTCTTAATTTGAACTGGCTTTCTAATCAGATTCACTGTAGAGAAGGAAGAACAAATTTATTGCTTGGGGATTACTATAAATCAATTCAAGTAATGTTTAGAAAATACTGTGAAAGATGCTCAAAGAAACTGAAGTATTCAACTGCAGGATTCCTGTCTGGTTTTATATTTTACAACGTTTACTGCATTTGTTGTGATTTATAAGTGAAAAATTATCAGAATAAGCTATATATGATCCATCAGCTATGAGGATAAACCTGATACCTCTTCTGGGGTGCTTGTTTTTATTGGCAGGAGTGTTTTGTAATGACCCAAGTATCCCAAGCAGGGCAGGTGTTGGGACTGCTATCATGCCTAGGCAATGCGGGACAGGCTATGACTGTGATTTGATTGACACTCTAAGTATGGGTAGGATTTAAGTCCATGTGTCAGACATCGTGGGTTTGGTTTTGCTCCCTCCCTCTGGCATGTTATAAATAGAAATAAATGTAATCTTATAAATACAAATAAAAGCTAGCACAGAAATTATGAGATCGTAAAGATTTTTTATATGTGTGTATATATATACATATATGTATATATGTGTATAGATAGATAGATAACACACATTTCATACAATCTTTCATGTTTGTCCCCACAAAGACATGCTACAGCTTACTGGTAAGGCCACAGCTGTCTTCTTCGAGACACAAACCATATTGATCTGTTCTTCACTCTTTCCACATAGATGTTAACATTTCAATAAGCTCATGTTTGAAAAGGCTTGCAAACACACCTTTCCTCTTCCCTTCCCCACCCCTGCACTGCCCTTCCCTCCCCTGCCAAGCTGCTGCTTTTGCTTCACAGCAGGCACGGTGTTGTGTCTCCAGCTGGAAATGGGAAGTCAAATGACAATTTTTAAAGAAGTGAAACAACCCACATACTGGACTGTCTCCCAGCCTCTGTGCCCCTCGGTGGTACTTGAGACATTCACAGTGTCTTAGTCCAGCTACATGTCAGCTTTCTCAGAAGCGTGGTGTTTCTAGGCCAAGCCTGGCTAAGCAGAAGAAATTGCCATGGTGAATGGCAATTACAGGTGTGCACATCCATTTTAATAGATCTGGAAAGCTCCTCAAGTGAAAGAGCCTGGGGAGAGGGTTAATATCCCAGGTTTTTTGAAAAATGGTTCTCATTCTTGAGGCATTGCTGAATCTAACACTGACCTTTCCAGTTCCCCAATTCTAATGGCATGTATTGTAACTAGCTATGAATCTGATCTTAAAGAAGAATAAAAAAGGAAAACACACTCATAAATCAGAGAACAAATTAATGCTTAAACAAATAAATGCCATGTAAAATAAGCTATTTCATCAGTCATTCTCCTGGGCAAGCTTTTAAAGAATTCAATGAAACTGTAATGGTATCTCACCAAGCTCAGTTCAGTTCTTGATATGGAAAATCTTTTGCATATAAGCATGTCTCTTCACACTTCTGAAGAAAAATAAACTGAAAAGAGTAAAAAAAAAAGTCCCCACCCTCCACAACTCCCAAGCTCTACAACAACAAAAAAAGGAATTCTTTATCTTTACCACACAAGTACTTTGAAATCCATTTGCCTGGCAAATAACACAGTTTATTCATCCAGTCTGTTGCACAAGTTGCGTAAGTCCGGTCCTTGATATGCCAAGTGCACCAGAAGGTACTGACAGCAATAAACATTCCCCAGTTGGAGTACAGTGAAAGCTCTTGCTGATCACACTGTATACTGCAGAGCTTTCACTTCCTTACGTTTGTCTCAAGGTGGTCTAGAAATTGCTATGTTCATATTCTAGTTGTGTTTGGGAACAGAAACCAAACTGTTAGTTTTAGTATTTGCACTTAATTTGTTCCAGAATCACTGGTCCTTAAGTTTATGTCACATGAGTACCTGCACAGTTATTAACTGAAAAAACTGCAAGAAGTTTTTAGATTTAGTTGTTTCTAATGTTAGCCAATATTTTGTAACATAAAATGTTGAGATCTTTTAAAACAAAAACAAACCCATAATTCTCAGTATCATTACTTTAAAGAGAATGCATTCATTCAACCTGAAGATCATTAGTGGTTGACTTCAACACCTTAAACCAGGTGGACATCCTCCATCATGCACAACTGGGTACCAGAACTCTTCTTTCTTTGTCTCACTTCCAGACACTGACACAGGATGGGAAGCAACCGGAAATGTTCTGGTGAAAATAATAGACTAAGTCTTCCTGTTGACATGGAGATAGGGGTGAATCAAAGTCACTACACTTAAAATCCTGTCAGAAAGTGTACCTGCTTAATAAATCATGAGCCAGTCCTTCGTCAAAACAGCACAGTTTGGGGAGGAATAATTTCAAGTCTCCATGCTTCGTGTTTGGTTGTCAATTCATTTCACAGTTTAACAAACACTAGGAAATGGAAGGAATTAGTTCAGGTATGTGCCCAGCCAGCCCCTGGGCAAAGGACACAGTGGCTAATCCTGTGGCCAGGGCTGTCTCTGCAGATGCTCTTTCACTGTCTCCTCTTGACTTCTGACTGGAGACCTGTCCCATACAGCTGTTAGGCAGCTATAAAAGGTCTTATTTTCCCCATAGGTTCATGTTCCTTCCTCTCTGGGAAAACCTGCCTTTGATTTTATGCAAGCTGGATGTGTGCTTTTTTCCCCTGTTATCCAGAATAATGAATTCTCAACTACAGGTTTAACTAAAATTGAAGAAAAAAAAAGGAATTTTCAGTAGTAACCCTGACACAAGAGTTGTTTCTCAGGATGCTACATAAAATAAAAACAAATTACCAGCAATATTCAAAACAAATGCAAAAGTCTCATATAGGACAATTGTTTTTCATATGGGATTCAGGATGAATATATGGCATTTTGCACACAGAAACACGGATATGTGTATATGTGCATATGTGTATTTACCATTAATAATTTTTCAGTGTATTTTCAGTCCTTATATCATGGAAAAATAGAGGATGAATAGAAAGATGATCAGCAGGGAAAGGCAAACATGGGCCTATATCCACTTATTTCTTCTAATAGCAAGCTGTCAGTCAGATGCAAATAATGTATCTGTACTTTGCATACACACTTCCGCAGAGGCAAGTACAAGACTTTGTGGTTTAATTCCCTCAGAGCATAATCTCCATGAAGATCTACTCACTGTACCTAAATGACCTTTTGTAAGTACAGAGTAAGATGATGATGTTTTAAAATTTATGTATTTATTTATTTTATTGCAGGGGGATATCCTGGAAGTATTTTATTAAATTTCGTCTTCCAAGATAAAAGGAATAATGAAGTCTTTCCTTTCCTTGGGTTAATTCATTGGTCTGGCAACAGGTAGCAAGAACTCCTGCTCTCGCTGCAAGTACTCTGCACAGCAAATATTTGCCTTCAAAATGAAGCAGCATCAGTGCCAGGTCATCCTGTGCTGCAAGGGACAAGAAGAAAATCTGACCATGGGCCATTCTGCAACCCTTTTCCGCCCTTCCTGGTTTCATTGACATGAGCTAGAGGCTATTCAGTATGCCCTGCTTGCAAAATACATGATGGTCTCTTTTTGGTTACTGTCGTGTGGAAGAAATAAACAGTTTTCCCAAACCACGGGAAGCTTCTCTGGGAGGAATCCAGGGCGGGGTGAGACATCAGAGGCATTTTGCTGATGTCACTTGTTTTGTTGACAACCCATTGTCACTTCATGACTCCACACTATGTTTAACTTCAGTTTATAAATGCATGCAGAGCAATGATCCCTAAAACTGCCCTTGCACAGGACCATGCTAAATACATGGCTGGCTGTATAATTGAGAAACAGCAGCTGATTGATTGGTTCAGTAGCAGCTTATGTGTCACTGGTTTAATTGAAGCAATAAGAGTGATGCAAAGTGCTTCCTTAAGATATTTCTAGAAGTTTTTAAAGTAAAACTTGATTGTGCTTAGTAAACTAAAATTCTGTGGGTAATCTTTTTAAACTGGGCAAGACCTGCCTGCATTGTGTCATCTGTCAGGGCAAAAGCTGGCTTTGATGGTCTGTAATGGGAACATCATGGTCTCTAGAACACAGTCCTACAAAGTGTTTTTTCATCACTGCTGGAGCTGGTGCATTGCTTTTGGTTGTGAGACCATCTGCTTGTAAGTAATTGGCTGAAATTGTCCATTCTGTGTCCAGCTTTTGTGTACGTGTATTTCAATATATGCAAGTGCACAAATCTTTGTGCACACGTCTATACACACATATGTGTGTTCTATATTTATATGAACACACACAAAGGCACACAGCATTTACAGTATGTTCTATGCAAACAGAATTCTATGATTCTGTAGAAACATAGGATGGCTTGGGTTGGAATAGATCTTAAAGATCATCTAGTTCCAACACTCCTGCTGTGAGCAGGAACACTATCCCAGGTTGCTCAGTGTTCAGTCCAGCCTGGCCTTGAACATTTCCAGGACAGGACATCCACAACTTCCTGGGCAACCTGTTTCAGTGCCTCAGCACCCTCACATAAAAACACAGAAAATAAAAATAAATAATTTCTTCCTGATATCTAATCTAAACCTACTCTCATTCTGTTTGAATCAATTTCCCCCTTGTCCTGTCAATACATATTCTTGCAAATAGTCTCTCTCCATCTCTCTTGTAGGTTCCCCTCAGGTATTGAAAGGCCACAATTAGGTTACCTCAAGGCCTTCTCTTTTCCAGCCTGAATAAACCCAGTTCTCTCAGCCTTTCCTTGTAGGAGAGGTGCTCCATCCCTCTAATCATCCTGGTGCCCCTCCTCTGGACTCTCTCCAACAGGTCCATGTCCTTCCTGTTCTGGGGACCCCAGAGCTGGACACAGCATTCCAGGTGGGATCTAACAAGAGAGGAGTAGAGAGGGAGAATCCTCTCTCTCAATCTGTTGGCCATGGTTCTTTTGATGCATCCCAGGATATGCTTGGCTTTTACAGAGAGGTCATTTTAGTGTTAGCCAAAATACTTGGGACATTTTACAGAACAGAATGAGAGAGAAATCCTTTGCTTTGTTCATATGTCAGAGATATGGTGGCATTTTCTATGAGATCTCTGATGTATGATCTCCACTTACTACACATTCTGCCCTCTTCAGCTCCCTTGGCTTCCCAGTTTAACAGATTAACTGGGGAATATGTGCAATAGACTGTGCTGTCAAGATTTGGTGTGTCTAGGCAATAGTCTTTCAAGCAGGATGCACAGCCCTTTGACTTATCATAGGACTGTAGAATGGTTTGGGTTGAAAGGGACCTTATAGTTTCAACTCTGCTGCCACGAGCAGGGATACCTTTCACCAGACCAGGTTGCTCAAAGCCCCATCCAGCCTGCCCTTCTAATGGGTTTTTGGCCCAAATATGCTGCTGAGCAACTCCATGATGTCCCAGTATAAGCAGCTGTACAATTTAGAAACAGAAACCAAGCTGATGAGAGAACCTCATGGATCACAGCTTGAACATTGATGGATAATTAGGCATGCTGTAGATTAGCTCAAAGTCGTCCAAATGCCAGCAGCGCCTCCTGTATAACTAGCAACCCTTCTGTAAAAATATTGCTCTATTGCTTGTTTGCTTTCAGTAGCTCTTTCTCATCAGTTCTGGTCTAATGCACTTATCAAGACTGCCACACATTAGAAAAATAGCCACCAGATCATGGCTGAACTACCACGGTATTTGCCCAGGAGGTTCTCTCATGCATTATACGTGAAGTTTAAATAAAAGTCTCAGAGAGGATGCACATTGTTCACAACCTTTCCTGAAATTTCTTCGAATTGTTTGAGCAGTAACAAGAGCCTGATTACTTCTACACCAGCCCACCTTTTTAACCCAAAGGAACAATTTACATGGAAGTTAACTTTACAGAATAGACTAGAGTAAAAGCACTCCCAGGTAGTTGATATAATCAGGACAAAATATCCTTGCAATTCTTGAAAGGTGGAAGGCAAATTACTGTGTGCTTTAGAGCTTATCTTCAAAATCTTGTATCTCCCTTTCACTCAGAACCCATTCCTACAGTAAAGCTCTGAGGGGATGAATTTTGTGCGAAGGCTTCCACGGTGTCTGTTGTGACAGGACATGTGGTTTCTGTACCTTCCCTAAAGCTGATTCATCTGGAACAGAAAAGCATTTGAATTCTCAGAAAGACTGGCCCAGTAAGAGAAGGGGTGTTTAGCAGGAAACATGATGTAAAAAGCTGGTTCTATAAATTTGTGGACATTTTTAATATAGTCAATTGTTAAAAAAATATTAAAGACATTAAGTATACTTACTTTTAAATAATGCAACATAATACAGTGTAACATAATGGAATCTGTAGTATGTATTATATTCAGCCTGTATAATATGTAATAAAGTGTGTGGTATATCTAATGTATAATATGCTGTATTTGATACATATAATCTATCACATACTATGTATGTATACAGATATAGTATCTATAGTATCTAGCGTGCGTATCTATCTATCTATCTATCTATAGTGTATAAATATATGTACACTTTTAATGACAGAATTGATCCTGATTTACCCAGGATGCCTATCCCTCCTGCCCACATCCCTCTTTTCCTAGCAGTCCTTCCAAGTTTCCATAATGACTGCTCAGGGCTTTTGGAGTGATAAGCGGGAATTCTGATGCGTATTTGCAATGAACGGCAGGAAAATTTCTGTTGCTAATTCTTTCGGTAATAATAAAAAACTACTTTTAAGTGAACTTTAATGCTAATCTTACATGTCTGTATTAGTGGTATAACCATATAAAAAAACCCAACCCTAGAGACATTTAAAAGTATTCAGTAGTAGATATTTAGTAGATCAGTAGATATTTAAAAATATTCAGAATATTCAGGGATTATCAGGTGCAAAAAGGTATTTTTAATTCAGCATATTAGCTGTTGATCTAAAGTTTATGCTACTTGATATCAATGGTTTTAATGCTTTTTAAAAAAATTTTATTCTGCAACTAGCACTTAACTTCCGTCTTATAAATTCTCTTAATTCTTCCAGGTCAGAGGGAAAGTCCTTTGAATGTTAGACAAGTACAGCACCTTTAAAAGCCAAGCTGCAAGAGAAATAATTGAATTTAGCAGGAGCTACAGTTTCTGAATTATTGTGTGATAAATCACAAAAAGGCCCATGATAACTGCTCAATAATTCATTCTTCAACTACATCCACATAGCACAGCAAAATATTTAGTTCATGAGATGGCAACAATATCTCATGATCTTTGCACAAATACAGTTTAAACTTGCACAGTTTGAAATAATTTACAGGCTTTGGAAAATCGGTATTGCAGAATAACTACATTACAGATTAAAAAAAATAATAGAAGTATCTGTGCAGATGTAGGTTTCGTGTTTAATCTTGGATCTCTCCCACTTCTATGTATGTTCCTCTGCGTCCCAGGTCAGTGATGATGCTATCAGTAATGCAACCTGTAAGTTCATGATGACTGTAAAGCTTTGATATACTCTAAAATCATTACATTATCATAGTTATTAAATTATTACAATGCTTTTATGAAGGCTGATGTATATTTACCTTTTGATATGAGTAAGAATGTCTTTTTATTAACACTCAGTCCTGTATACTTAGCCAAGGACGCTGAACTCTGACTGCATTCTTGCCGTGCTCTCTGGTGTTAATAGCCATGCTCCAGACCAAAACAAGCCCTCAGCTACATCCAAACACCTTTGCTCTCTGTGTTAGGTTTGCACACACCCTGGACGAACCTGCACTTGGGCAATTGCTTGCAGTTCTCCTGAGGAGCTGCAGGAGAGAGTTACTGCCTGGCGTAATTCTGCCATTAAAAGCAGTAGATGCGCTTTGACGTGCTCTAGGAGCAGAACAGTCACAGAAAAGGTGCTCCTTTTACACAGTTGAAGACAAGATAAATCCACACTTTCAGACAAATTTTGGCGCTGCTGTAATTGGTTCTCAGTGCTCTGCTTATGTAAATCAGCTACTGCAACCTGTTCAACCAGTCCTTAAGTAATCCCATTACCTACGGAAGTGAGGAGCTGTCGGTGCATTTCCACATCATTTCGTTAAATAATGCTCTGGTCAGTCTCACAGCTCACCTGCTGTGCCTCTCACCTACCAGAGCTGCTTCACTCTGCAACCTTGCCCAGAATAGAACAGGCTTCAGCTGAGGTAGCACTGCAAATACTTGATATGATTCCTTTCTGCAAGGGAAGGTGATGGTTGGAGAGCATAAGCTGAACTCGATATTTCTTTAAAGTATCTAAAAGCAAGGAAAGCCAAGGACTTGGACATATGCTGGACTGCCTGCAGCTTCCATATGGACCGTTTACTTTAGAGTTGGACTTGATGATCCTTGTGGGTCCCTTCCAACTCAGATTATTATGTGAAACTGTGATGCTTTGAACATGAAGAATCAGCAGCACATGCATCAGTCATTTGTAGAAGCACACTGAAGACTGCAAATATTTCATGCCATGCTGGGGACATCACCCAGGCTGGGCTGGGACAGCTCAGGACTTCAGGGCAGGAGATTTCATAACTCCCTGCAGAACATCATGTGGTTGTGCCCTGTGATTTGACTGCTGCTGTTAACCAGTTTATCTGTGTTGGTAGCTGGTTTAGGTATGTCTGTACATACTGCCCTCTGCCAACTTCGTCCGGGCTTGCCCCGGCCAAGGCTAGAAAGCGTCCCAGGGCTAAAGGGGGTGGGGCCAGTTCCGCGCACGCTGAGCTCCACGTAATAAATCCATTCGCGCAGGCATAAAAAGCATCGTCGTTCGCGACGGCTAGCCACAACAACAACATACTGCCCTGAGGGTAAAAAGGAGAATAGGAAGGAGAAGGGTAGGAAGAGGAGAACTGGACATATCAGAAAATCAACTGAAAAGATGTGGGATTTTTTGTGGATTTATGATTTCGGAAAACTTCGTTGACAAGGTGAGACAGTATTTCCTATTGCGGCATTGCCATTTGATCCTGCTCACTTGGTGGGAGCACTTTGTTTCCCATATGCCCCCAAAGGGCTTGAGTCTTGAGTCTGCACTAATTTATATCAACTGCCTTGGACATTTTTACTTTTCATGTACTTTACTTTTCGTTTAGTTTTCTAGAGTAACAGAACTTATCACCTTAACAAAACATAACTCCTTGGTGTCTCAGAAAAATTTAAATACCTATTGGCAGGAAAGCTTTATATAAAAGCAACTGAGATTGGATTATGTTCCTGTTTAGGTTTTACCCAGTGGAAGAAGTTCAAATTAATGGGTATTCTATTTAACAGAAATATTTTACAACTGAAAAAGAACTTTTTGATCTGATGAAAAAAATTAAGGTGGTCATAAATTGTTTATAAATAAAAGTAACCTCATCTTACAGGAAATTAAATTTTGTTAAATGTTAATAATGCCATAAGAGAAAGTCCAACAGCCTTTTCTAAAAATCACTTATGCTGTAACCGTCTTCTAGTTTCCATCCCTGCGTACCCTCTTCTTAATTCTTTTACTTGCCTTCAGAACACTTTTGGTGACAAACTTGCTCTTTGCTTGCAAGTCTGTGTTGCTCCCCTGAAGGTCACTACCCCTCACACCTTCCATCAGTCTTTTATACAGGTCTTCTCTTCCATCCTAATGCCTCCCCTGCTTGCTAGTTTTGAGTGCTGTGTGATTTTTTGCTATGCCCTGGCTCAAAAGCATTCACAGAGGTAAAGACCAGGACTCCCCTACAGCTGCCTGGTGTGCCCTGGTCACCTGGCAATAGCCATCTCTCAGCTGGGTCAGGGAAAAGTGACCCGGACTCAGGTCAAGCAGGGAGACTGGTAAGATCTGTGTGTTTCTAATACAGTACACAATAATTTTAGATCAGTAATGCTATTTTCAATGGATCAGAGCATTTCTAAAGACACCTAATCCCCACGGCTCATTGAGGCAAGTCAAGAAAGAGTCAGATACACCATTGTTTTGCTCAGGACTATTGGTCTGAGGAAGTCAGAGATGAGCCACTATAATGAGGAGACAGAAAGGATGTCTTTCCAAGACAAAACAAGCAAATAAAGCTTTAATCCCCTCAGGATAGCTGAAAGCCATCAAAAGGTTCATGTTGTGACAAGCATCTAGAAGAGCTCAATCAGTGTGTATGCAGGTGGAGAGTTTGTCAGTCATTTGTAGATGGTTCAGAGAATGGTTTGCTTCCTTGTGATGTGTCTCCTCTTCTTCCCCACCTTTGCAGGCTTCCTTCTGTGACTCAGACACCAAATGCTTTTTGAATTGGGAGATAACATGGTGGCAATTTCATCCACACGTGCTGGTGGCCTATGGCCCACTCTGTGCTGCTGCCAACAGTGCACACAAAACGTCAAATGATCCCATCAGAGCGTATTGTCAGAGGAACACAGGATTCCTCACTCCATCCTGGCTGGTTTTCCTCCTGTTGAAGCCAACTCCCCCCAGTGGGAGGACTTCAGAGTCAAGCCTGTAAAGAATTCACTGCTTAAGCTGCCCCTTGCTTTCCCATCAGTGCGTGCCAGCGTACTATAATCAGGAAAGCAACGCTCGGTGTTGCAGGAGATAATTTCTGGAATTAATCATCATGGGGTAATTCTGGGGGAACTGTTTTCACCTTTTCAAATTATGGGCGTTGTGGGGGCAAGTAGAAAAAAAACAAAGCCCAAAAACCCTGCCAATACAAACTTTCACGTAAGTCTGTGTGTGCAAATTCCAGGTTTTTGTAAACTGTCAATTTCCGAAAACTTCTTGTAGCTTTATGACAGACTGAATTGTTTGCCTTCAGGGGACCTCTTCAGGGCAGCTTTAACGAGAAAGGGAAGAAAAGACCTTTTCCCTGCTAAAAAACAGCCAGCCTGGCAAAACTGGCAAGTGTGGTGGCAAGGGACCCCAAACACATCTGAAAACCGAAATGGGGACATTCAACTCAGAAAGTGGGTCCATTGTTTCCTTTCCCCATAAATAAGGTTTCTGTATGTATGATCACCCTGTCAGATGTCTGGTTTTTCAGGTGCTGCTCCTGTCTTGTCAAGTTTTCACTACTGTTTGCTTCAGCCTGCAGCTGCACAGAAACACCTGACATTATTTTTTTTGTGTAGACAGTGCCATCTAGTCCCTGACCAAATAGGCTAGAGACGGATCTTTTGTGTTCCTGAAATGCTGTTTTATATTGTAGGAAAAGCTTTAGGAACAGCTTCTGTTTGGGCCAACATTCAAGCCTTTCTGCATTTTCTCTTGTCCTTATCTCATCTACATCCATTCATCTGTTGGCTTGACTTACATTTCTTAGAGGTGCAGAAGACTAAAGGTCTTTTATCTCTTTAGCTGGCATGTCATTTTAGTTAGAGGCAACCATTCTCCGTCCTACCAGACTTTACATTCACTTGTTTTTATCCTCCTCCCAGGACTGTTACTGATTTACTCCAAAGGATAACCTGGCATGCTCTGGTGACTGGCCAGACAGCAGCTATAGTAAGCAAACAGCTTGAAGCTATGAGAAACAAAGTAAACGGTTTTATTACAAGCAAATGAATTTGAATAGAGGATATTAACTTAGAATTACCTTTTTGTTATTATCTCATTTTTACAAACCTCTAGGCGTATCGCGGAGTTGTCAGATGTCTCCTCCCACTTGGAGCTGACATAAGGGACTCACTCGGACGGGATCAGGGAAAACGCCTTTGAATATTGGTAAAGAAACCCCATGCCTCACATGGTTGGTCCTGGAGGCCGCCATAGTGTCCGAGACCCCCCCTCCCACCACAGCACAACCAACCAGGGAGGGGGGAACGCCTCTTCTGTTACACGAATAAGGCGGGACCTTAGGAACTTTTAAAAGGCGCGATTTTTGAATTAAGAGGTGTGCTCTCGGGACCCTCGGGACCTGGGCACCCGGTGCGCGCTGTATTAGAATTTTCCTTGCTTGTTATATTTCTTTGTTTCATAGATTATTTTTTCCGTTTTCTAAATTTAATAAATGAGATTTTTCTCACAAAGCCCATTACATCACTCAAAAAATATAGACCATGTCTTCTCAGCAGATAATCATCAGTGTGATGGCTTGTGGCCTTGGCATGGCAAGGAGCTGAACATGTATGCTGGGAACTCTAGCAAGAAACCAGCAAAGGTAAAGAAGGGCATTCCAACCTGCTGCCACCCCCCTCCTCTGCCTTCTCCAGCAGCACAGGAGAGCCTGCCACTCAGCAGAGATGCTCCTGCCATGGCTGGTGTCTTGGGGGCCTTCCCCACGGTGCCCTGCTTCTCTGCTGGAGTCCCTAAGGTTGGAGAAGCTGCACTTCCCAGTGGAGAACAGCCACAGTTGTTACAAACCCTGGGAGACCTGCCCTGCTGAGCACCTGCAGAAGTTTTCATTATCATGACACTGAACCTGGTGAGGTCATATTCCTATTCGGATGACTGTGGACTTTTACTATATTTTTCTTTCAGGGATTTTCACTGACAAAAGCTCAAAACCTTTATTGGAAACTGAACCTTCTCAGGGAAATGCTATTTTGAATGAATCCTGCTTTCTTGGAAAACGCTTCAGTCTAACTCTTAAAAAGTTTCCTTTCTGCGATTCTTTGACAAGGAATATAGTTATCATCAGTATCTGAACGAAACTATTAGCTCCTGATTTAACATCTGTTGAGGTGGATGGGGCAGTTCACACATCCCATGTGATTCAGGATATGTGAAAACATCAGGCTGGCTCTAGCTACCAGCTCATCATGCTAGTGAGTGCTAGTGCTGGTTAGCAGCTCCACTCAGGTGCCACTTCCTACGCTCCATCCTGTTCCTCAACCAAATAAACCTCGCACAGGAAAGCAGCTTTGAAGGAGGTTGCTACACACAAGAGGCTCTGGGCCACATGTGATGTCTTGTTTATTCCTCAAGTCAATAAACTTTGATCTGGATACTCACTATGTTTTTTAGAGTTGATATGAGTAAGGGTAAGCAGGGAGGTTGATGTGTTTCCTAAATGGAGCAGCCCTATTGCACAAACAACATATTTGGTTTTGAATGGACCTGTTATTCTCCAGAAAATAGTGTACTATCCATACTACAGCACTATGCACTTTGGGGTGACAGGACTGAGATAAGGTGGTTATTTATGTTCTACAAAATCACAGAAAAAAAGAAAATGTCTGAGTATCAGCGTTTCAACAATCATACTTTAGGAACTGTAAGTTAATAAAGCTGGATGCATGATGTTTCAATAACAGCATGTGATGTTTTCAATATGACTGGCATTTAGTTTGGTTTTCAACAATTGCTAATTTAAGAGTGACTATATAAAATGTATTTTGCCTGTGGAAGAAGCCATTTCACTGATCAGAATATGCTGAGTTAATACATAATGATCCAGCTTTCCAGTTAGGGGTATAAGGGATATTTTAAGATCCAACTTTGGTGTATTTCCCTCAGGCAGCATATAAAGATTTCCTTCTCTTTGCTGAAGATGTTTGGCAATAACTCCCTCCTTATATATGGATATAGAGTATTTCACACAAGTAGCTCATGATCTTGTACCGTTCATAGTTGTAACAGGGAATGTGTAACAACAACTAAAGGTACCCCAGGTCCAGCTGAAAAGTCACCCAGTGCCCAGCTTGGGCTAGCCTGTAAAACACCCAGGTCCACAGAAAGCCACTTAGACCGTGGTGCTTTAACACAGAAACTGGTACTATACAAGATGCATTTGTGCACGTTTCAGTTTGTTATCTGCAGGCAGGCAGCACCAGCTTTAGTGCAACACCCTGAAAACACCAGTAGCTATTTTTCCAACCAAGAGAATTCGAGAAGAGGTGCAATGGTCCCGTGAGAAGCCCCAGAGCCACAAGTGACCAGGGAAGAATAATGGGGGCATAGAGACCGTTTATGGTCTGTACACTTGACTCCAGCCTGCTGTTTGAGCAGCACAGCAAACAGCAGTGCTGAAGCCTTCCCTCTCGTGCCCCTGCTCTCAGATAGCCAAGCTGTTGGATGCTGTGGGTGTGCAGTCACACAAGGGGCATCGGTGCCAGTTTAAGCTTGCCTTGAGATGATAAACTCTGAACCAACCTGGGAACAAAACAAAGACATTCTTTCCAGTGCTGTTGAGAGGAGACCTGTGGTGCTTCTGCTGACCCCTGCAGCTGGTCTCCCAGCTTTGGGTCAGTCCCAGGGAGGATCTGACATGGTCTGAGATACCCGAAGTCCTTGTATTGTAAACCTGTCTTCCCGCAGGCAGACACATCCCGCCATCCAGATTTGATGTTCTTGCACTTGCGATTTGTTCTCATGAGCAGTAGATGGCACTCTTTAGATTAACGTGCTCTAAGTAAATTTTGTATTTTATATTAATAAAAACAGGCACATGTGCACACACACACACACACACACACACACACACACGTATTTGTTTCTCCGAAAAATATATGAACCAGAAAAATCTGTTTATCTGAAATTTTTCTTTAGGCACCATTAAAAACAAACAAACAAAAAGTTCAGAAACAGAGTGAGAACAAGGTCTAATCTAGAGTTTCCAGGATTTTGCCATTGCACTGTGCTATTTCCAATGTTCCCATTCCTCTTTTTAACTCTCTAGTGTAAACAGACACCAGTTCTTTCCATCTTCCCCTTCAATAACACCTTTCAAGACCGCTAAATTACCTGTACAGACGACCATCCAGTGCCAACCTGAGAACTGGCCTTTCTTACAGCCTCTCCCCAGCATGCTCCCAATATAATAATGGGATGGGACAATAAATTTTCTCGCACCTCTTTTTAAAGCAGGAAAGCACAATTTCACACCAGAGCTGCCTGCAACAAGACAGTCCTTCTACTTGGTCTCTGCTTTCCTGTTTCCCATTTTATCTTCTTTCCCTGGTCCCTCCAGGGAGCTCCACCAAGGCTCTGCTGGTGGGCTTTGTCTTGCTCAGGTCCAGGGAAACTCCAACATTCAGCTCTTGCTCCCTGTGCTTATACAGAAGCTCTGTGTTTGTTAGAATTCACACCACTGCTGGTAAAGTAAACCATGTGCTGCTTTTGCCTGGCTTTATTTTGTTTTTTGTATTTTTGCTTGTTTTTTTTTTTTTTTTTTAATAAATTTAATTTATGTTCATTCCTGAAATTGTCTTTCAAGGGGCTTTTCTGCATTCACAACAAGATCCACCTGTGGATCTTGTCATTCTGCTGAGGTCCTGGCCAGGCTGAGATGTGCAACTGATGTGCTGTAACTGCTGCCAGGAAATCCAGAGAGCAGGTGGGCAGACAGTCAATGTTTTTCTGTAGTGGAAGCTGTGGAACTTCTCTAGGAATTGCTGCACAGTAATACAGCAGTGAATGTTTGTATGGCAGGGTTAAGAAAGACCATAATTTGACACTACAGCAAATCCTTTATGCAGATCATGTTGCAGGGTGCCATCCATGCTGTGCCTGTGCTGGGAAGGCAGAGACTGTCACAACAGCTCACAGGAGAACAAACTCAGACTCTTGATTCACTCACAAACCCTCAGAACTGGGTGCTCTGTTGTACAGCAGGAAATACTTTGGAAGAAAATGGCTCATGGTGCTTCTTTAGAAACAATCTGCTTCGAGGCTCTGCTGGCAATTTGAATCCACTGGGTTTAATTCTGCCATGTAGATTTACAGACAGGAAGCTTATAGAAATGAAAACAGAAGTTGGTCAGTATGTTTTGTGCACCAGGTTTTCCCTCTTTTCTCCTTAATAACTCTTGTAGGAGACAGAAGGGAAGAGAACCTTGTCCCAGATCGGAGCCAGTCAGTCAGTGCACAAAAGATAACAGTCAGATATTTTTATTTTAGCACATTAATTTCTGATGGTTATTTAGTTACTGGAAGCTTTCAGAATGTATTTTCAGCTTAGACTATTTTTTTAAAAATCAGCTTTAATTAGCTATTTTTATCACCAAATTTGTCTTCAGCCTTCCTTTAAGCCTTTTTTTCAGAACAGTAGAAAGTATTCCGCTCCAAATCCATTACTCACAAAAGTAGCCCTTTATCCACCTACATGCATAGGCATCTGGAAATGGAGAAAAGCCAGTAATGGTGACCCACCTACAACATCCCAGCATGAAGCCACTGAAGGATTTGGAGATTAACAGGTTTATTCAGCACAATGCTGCAAAGGGACTTCTGAGGCTTTGTGTTCAATGGGATTTAAAATGCAGCTTTACCACAGACCCTATAAATCAAATCAAGTAGCTAAACTCCTTGCTTTTACCCTTCCCTTCCCTGTATCCTGCTGAGACACTTAGCAATTTGAACCTGCTGTATCTATGCAGTTCTTTGTTTCAACTTAGTGACCAAACCGTCAGCAACAAGACTGTGGCAACCTTTCTTCCAGCTTGTGAAGATTCCTTTCCTAATACTCTTGGGGAAAAAAAGGTGTCAGAAGGACCTGACCTCCCCAGATAAGCAGGCATTGCAATGATGCATTTTCAGCATCGATGAACTTCACAGCTGTTGGAAGAGAGAGGAGTAGCTGAAACTCTTCAGGACCTTTAGGATTTTCAACTGTGTCATCTAAAGACAGAAGATGAGGCATGTTGGCTGCAGTTCAGGGACAAGCAGTGTTTAATCTGCTGTGTGCTTGAGGGTACTATCACAATGGAAGTGTACAAAACACTGTGTGTGGCATGAGGGAGTAGCACAAAGGTTAGTGGGAGAACTGAAGTTGCAAGAGTTGCTGTCTTTTGCTCTCCTGGGGCATTTGAGTCCACAAACCCCTGTAGGGTACTGCCATACTTGTGGGACTCAGACAAAACTGGTCATCAGGATAAGGAAAACCTTTCCTCTGGGAAGAGACTTCTGCAGGAATACATCATGAAACACCACAGAGGTAATCCAGGGTAAACAGGAATGGAGAGGTTTGGAGAGGTCAAGTGCCTCTGGCTTTTCTTGGTTTGTGTGGGATCAGAACTCACAGCCAGGAGTTTGAGCTACCACTGCCTACAGTTCTTCCTTGATGTGAATATACCAAAAGTGCTTTTCCACCACACAGGTTTCATCCAAAACCAAACTAGCACAAGGGAACTTCTGAAAACAAAAGAAAGCAAAACAATCTCTTAGCTTTGATTGGTGATTCAGAACAGAAGCAAAGCAGGTGCTTTCCCTTGTTTGCATTGCGTTCCCAGGCCAGACCCTTCCTTTCATCCTTGCTCTCTGTTCAACAACTTTCCAGGCCCTCCTGGGTTGCAGCAAACCTAACAAAGACTCTTTCACGGCCCTAGGAAAAAACCCTTCTTTCTGTCATCCCTGAAACCTCTTGTCTTGCTCTTCCTCCAGGAAGCCTTCTGTGCTGCCTCTCCCTGCTTTGCACCGCAGCGTGTCCCCCTGGGTAGGTCACCTGGCACAGCTGTTGGGACAGAGGGGACCTGCCCCTGCCCCTGCCCCTCAGGAGCTGCTGCTGTTCAGGCTGGGGCTGGCAGGGCGAGGTGCCACGCTGTTGGGGGGGAAACAGCACTCAGCTCCAAAGCAAAGGTCTGCCTGTCTCTCATGCCAGCAGCATGACTATCCACAAACACTGACAGGTGAGGGAGTCACAGACAAAAAATAATTCTCTAATACATGTGCAACATGGGATCAAACTACAAATCTTGTTAGGTGGTGGCAGGAAGGATTAGTCAGAAGTCAAGTCACACAGGGTGGCAGATTTATGTGGGTATTGGGGCTATGCAGTCTGTCCTCAGTATAGCATAAAATG
The DNA here is from genome assembly GCA_013400415.1 of Scytalopus superciliaris. Taxonomy (NCBI): domain Eukaryota; kingdom Metazoa; phylum Chordata; class Aves; order Passeriformes; family Rhinocryptidae; genus Scytalopus; species Scytalopus superciliaris. The sequence goes on along the minus strand of VXBX01007075.1, from coordinate 216,401 downwards.
CAGAGATCTTTCTGAGCACATGCAGAGATGTAATTGAAACTGTGCAGGACACAAACTGAATTTGAGAGATTTCTTTTGAATCTCTGCTTTAAGGCGTGGTGAGGTTGCTTCATTAGCAAGCAGGGATAAAATAATCTCCCTTTCTTGCTCACTTGCTAGCTGTTTCTTTTGTTGTTGTTGTTGTTGTTAATAGTACAGCAATTAATTGTTTTTTGAAAGGACTACAGCAGTCAGGAGATCCCACTCATTCTGCACAAGCACATGGGAAGCAGGGATGAAGAAGATGACTAAACATAAAAACACTTCTGGTCCAAAAAGTCCTTTAAGTGCATATGGTTGGCAGCTGAGAGGCTCTTCTGAGGCAGTGGCACAAGTACACTGTGCCATGGACCCACCTGGTTATCACTGTCCATAGATACCTGCTTTTAGGCATGACAAAACCAGGCTGTGACATGAGATGTACCTTTGATCTGACCTACCCTGAGCTACATCACTCAAAGGCAGCTCCTGACATTCCTCCTTCCAGTTGTAGAGAGTGAGAAGGTCTCCCCTGAGCCTCCTCCTCTCCAGGCTCCACAACCCCAGCTCCTTCAGCTGCTCCTCACAGCACTTGCGCTCCAGACCCTTCCCCAGACTCCCTGCCCTTCCCTGGACACACTCCAGCCCCTCAACATCCTTCCCAAACTGAGGGGCCAGAACTGGACACAGCACTCTAGGTGTGGCCTCAGCAGTGCCCAGTGCAGAGGCACAGTCCCTTCCCTGCCCCTGCTGGCCACACTGTTGCTCACCCAGGCCAGGATGCCATTGGCCTTCTTGGCCCGCTGGGCACAGCTGGCTCATGTCCAGCTGCTGCCCAGCAGTGCCCCCAGGTCCCTTCCTGCCTGGGCCCTCTCCAGCCACTCTGTCCCCAGCCTGTGGCGCTCATGGTGGCCAAACTGCAGGACCTGGCCCTTGGTCTTGTTGAATCTCACACCGTTGCATTCGGCCTATCCATCCAGCCTGTCCAGCCAGCTGAGTGCTTTCACTAGGAAAACCCAAAACCCTGCACAAAGAGGCAGCAGGCCTTTCTATTGGAGCAGGTACCCAGTGCTTTGTGAGAACAACAACGTGGTTTTCTGTTCCACAGGAAGCACTGGCATGTCTCCAGTGCCCACAGATGTCACTGGGCTGCACGCAGAGCAAGCACTGGCAGAAGCAGGAGAAGCAGGAGAAGCAGAAGGAGAAGCAGGAGCACTGTCCCACCATGTGCCACAGAGCTGCTGCTGGTCTGCGTGGGGCCAGGCAGAGAATGGCTGCACCAAGAGCAGCCCCTTGGGTGGCTGTTCCTCTGATGAGTAGCATCATGAGCAATACTAGTTGTTATTTAAATGCACAAGGTTTGTCTTGGGAGGGATGAATGTGCTCCACCTGGACAAGAAATATGTGTACAGAATGTGTGGGGAAGGAGCCATGAGTCTGCACGTGTGGCACACCAACTCTTGCTCTGAAGAGTCATGCTTCCCTAGTTTCCCCCCTTAAATAAACAATATTTGCATGTGCACTGGTAGCATTAGTCTGAATTCTTACTATTAATTTAATGAAATCTTTTAAAAAATCTCCAGCCAGTCAGTAGTGCTACCAGTCACTTTTGTTTCCAAACAAAACTGGATCCCAATTATTCAGGAGAATAGACTCCCCCATCCCCTCCCTGGAGTCACTGTACACAGACATCTGAAGAGCCCTCTGCACTTCTCAGGCTCTTACACACAGTCTGTAGAGGTTTGGGGTTTTTTGTTAAATGAAGATGTCAATTATTCAAAAGGAACTCCACAGGAACACACACAAAAAACCAGTCCTCATCTGGCAAGGCTCTTTTAATGTTGTACTTTTACCAAACCACAGTACATACTTCAAATAAGGCCTAACAGATTATACTCTTTATAAATTTACAAACAGTTTATTCTCCTTAAAGAGATCATATTACTTTTATCAGTCTTGTGTATTTCAATGAATTATATGTTTATTCAAGCATAACATAGCAAATGTAGCCATAAATCTTGTAGACTAAGTGTCTATAACAGAGGAATCTCAGATACACTATACTTTCAGATTAGGATTTTTTAATATACACATTTTTGTTTAAGTAGGGTAATCATTATACCCTGGTTATGTGTCCCATGGGAAAATTGTGCTCAAGAAAGAAACCTGTGGTCTAGAGTAACTGCAAACAGACAAGGTCTTGGTTCACCTGTCAGGAAACTGGGCCACCTTTGTAGGCACATAACCCTGGCATTGGCTTTCAACCTGGTTTGGACTGAAAGGGTGAGGGACTGCTTTTGCTTTCCCAATAGCTAATGGCCCTGGTCTTCTCCTGGGTACAGACTGCTCCACAACAGCAGGAATGAGATCAGTAAGAAAGGACAACTGCATTTCTATCTCTAACCAACAGCCCATGTTATTGAGACCTGGCTGGCTGGCAGAGACGGATTACTCAGATATGGCACACAAACAGTTCTTAAAAAAAAAGAAAAAAAGGGAGTAAAAAAAGAGAGGAAGTAAAATTATCTGCCTCAGCAGCGATTTTCACAGTCTCTTGCTACTGCTGTGCATATGAATCTAATTCTGAGCATTCATTCATGTCCTAGTCTCTGCTGACCCCCAGACCCATAGACCAGCTGTTGCTGGCTTGCTGTCCTGTCAAGCAAAGCTAGAGAAATAGGAGCACCTCCCTATGCTGTGAAAACCCCCAACAGCTTGCTAAAGAAACTGTGTTCTGAGGACCTCACACTGATCAGCATCACGGGCTGTACAAGGCAGGTGTTTCTAAAGTGTTGTGTGGCACTGATGGCTTCAATCCACCTCTCAAGACTGAGAAGTTCCTGCTTGAGCCCAATGTGTCCCTGCCAGAGAACCAATGAGGAAAAAAATAAAAAAAAGACACTGGGACAAAACCCAATCCAAATCATGCAAATTATAGTTGAATAATAAAAATCCAAATCCAAGCCCATACCCCAAGTCTCCCTTGCAACAGAGACAGCTGATTGCTTTCTAAACTGCAGAACCAACCATTTCTGTAGCTCCTAAATAACAAGTTCGGCAATAATTACCATGCACAAAGTAAAGGCCACTTATAAAACATCTCCATAAAAATATCTATTTATCTCTATATCTCTATTTATATGTCAGTAAGAAGTGTAAGACTGAGCACACCCCAAGCACTCCATAACGGGGGGGGTGGGGGGGGAATCTATGTAATCCCCACAAAATTAAGCACTCTTAGGGTTGGCATCCACATGTAGGATTAAGTCAGTACAGATAATTTCCATCAGGCTTCTGCTAATTAGCATTAGTTGACTGGGATAGCAGGGGTTTTGGGGAGCTGAAGCCTTTCAGGAATATTGTGCCAGAGGAACTCCCTGGACTCAGGCTGTTCAGTGTGTGCATCGGTTCACTAGGACTGAAGACAATTTATGTGATACCTGCCCAGACAGCCCACTGATAGGTCTTGATCTACTCAAGATCAGAGGAAAAGAAAAATCCTCATTCCTTGTGTATGACTGAGACTGACCATTCAAAGCAGACCTCTGGAAAGCCCTGTGCTTCAGAGTTAATGGGAATCAAGTGATGCCTTAGCCTTCTTTATTCAAGTGACTCTGATCCCTTATCTTAAGCAGCTGGAGCTTCAAAAGATCAGACACAATGCAGGAGATGCAATGGGGTGAGTGTAATATCTCAGCTTTCTAAATACAGGAACATTTTTTTTCCCTCTCCAAGATGCTGATCCAATGAAAATAAAATTCTTTAATAACAAATGTTGGGAATTTTCTTGATGTGCTCATAAGTGAAATCAGTGGGAGTACTGACTTGTTACCCTTGTTGAGCTGGACCTTTAACACTGCAAGAGACTAAGACCAATAGAGCCTTTTAGAATGTAATTTTTTGTGTCCTAATTTGGAGACTACCAGTGGCCTTGTATAGCTGCTACAAAAGCACAAGGCAAGGGGGGATGTCTGAGAGCTACTCCTGACATCTTGTGGCCCTAAGGAAAATAGATGCTGGCTTTTGCTAGACATTAATTTTATTATTGATATCTCCTGGGAAAATCTGAACTAAGCAATAGAAAGTAAGTATGCTTAATGGAATGAGGTGCAGCTGCCTTTTTTCAGACTCTTTGCCAGAGAGTGCTGTGATTTTGAAAGAAATACAAACAAGTTATAAAATAATGCCTCAGATGGCAGAAACCAAAGTTGTACTTTCAGTCACTGAGTCCTATGAACAAATGAAAACCAGCTACAAATATACCAGATGACAGGAACATAGTGGTATATAACCCTTTCACTACAAAGGTGACATTTTAGGAAGGTGGAAGGCTGCACCATGGTCCAATTAGAAAGCACTGCTGGGAAGAAGTTTAAAGATCAAAGGCAATAAACTTATCAGAAAGAGAGAACACTCCTAAAGTGGAGAAAGAGATGGGAAAAAATCCAGAACTGTCAGCAAATATCTTTCCTTGCAGTGGGTAGGGGGTTTTAGAAAAAAGGAAACAGATGTGTACAGAGATCTTACTCCTGTACCACGTACTGTGTAATGAAAGGGACTTGATACTGTGTTCCAAAGTGTGCAGCAAAGGGAATTTCTCTTTGTTACCTTGTCCTGTTGCAATAGTTTCTGTTTCAGGGATGAAGGTCTTGCTAGTGCAAGTCGCACAAGAAAACTCTGCAGACAGATCTTGATTTTATAACAGAAATAAATTACAACCAGCTGCTGGTACTGTGTCCAGTGCTTTATGATGGCAAGCCATAGATGTATTTTTAAACATTTACCTAAAGGAGTTTTTTAAGACAAAGCAGTACAGGGCTATTTGTTCAGCTTGTGAATGATGTATTGACTGTGCCAAGGTCAGACTCCTTCAGTGACACATGCACTGTAAGCATGAGAATGTGCAGTTTAGAGAATAAACATTAGCACTCAGGGGATAGATACCTTCTCCTCATTCAGCCAAGTTTATTGATCTTATATACCTCCACATGGGTTTAAAAAATAATATGTAACTTGGCTGGTTGCTCCATTGCTAACCAAAGCCATGGCATGTAGGAGAGCTGTTAGGCTGCAAATTTTCGAGATGAAGCTTGCTTCCATCTGACATGAGTCATCTGAATGATTTGTTTTCTGGCTGATTCAAGAGTTTGCTGACTTGCTCCAGTGACTCTCAGTCTGTCTTAAATAAGAGCCTGTTGGTAACTTACTGCCCTGAAAATGGAGTCAGTGGAGGGGTAAGGGGGAGACACATCACTGGACAGGATGCTAGATTATCTTGTTTAGGTTCCCTTTCAACCAGTGATGTTCTGTAAGATGGGGGAAAGATGACAACAGACAGGGATACGCACATCTGAGAACACATCTGAGAATTGTCTTGTAAACAAAGACAGGACAGCAGGTAGAAGAGCCTGGGACTTCTGACTGTGACCTCAATAGCAGCTATGGGCAGCTTGCTTAAGTTTCACATTTTCCACTGTATTCTTGCAACAGCCCATTATAAAATGTGAAAGATGGGAGAAGTTCAAATATTTTGGCCAAAAAGGTAACAAACACATGGTAATGTATAACTAACTGTAGCACTGTACAGACCTCAAACCCCTAACTGGAAGGCAAGAAACTCTTTCTGGTACAGTTTCTTGTTTCACATGCTACATATTTTCCTCAAATGGCTTCTGCTTTAGTGTCATTCCAGTAGTTTGCTTTTCTTACCTGTCAGGAAATGTCACCTACCTGCCTTGACGTGGGCTTTTCACTAAATTAGAATTTCTTAGAGTGGCTCTTTGCTAGAATCCAGAATGCCAGTTGTTGAATATTATCAGTATAAACACCTCTAAATTCTAATAATTAATATGGTGATAGTACATCTCTGACCCTTGGAGACAGCAGAATTCATGGTATTAAATCTGAGGAATAAACCATTTGCTCTTCCCTAATACTGTTACATATCAAGCAACACCATTAATCTATGGCAAAGGGTACACACTTTTATGTTTGCTGTTTTATCCAAATGCTTTTCCATTAAAGAACAAACAGCAGTGGGACCACAAGTAAACATTATTGGAAGTTGTTACATCACAGAAGAAATGGAATGCACTCAATTACTTACTTGCTTATATACATATTTGCAGAGGGTATCTTGCCCCCTTTTAACAGAAGCAATTCTGGTTGTGCTTAACTAATTGCTTAGCAGTTCTCATATGATATTTTAAAAACAGAAAACTAGTGAAGCAATTCGCAGTTAAAGAACCCGTTGATACAATTTTTTTTTTTTTTTTTTTTTTTTTTTTTTTTAACACTAAATGACTTTTTAAAAAGACTTCTTGTGTAAAGAAGCCACAAATTGGCAACTTTTCTTTCTGGTTCTTAAGTTGTTGGCATAAGCAGGGTTTTGAGCACAGTGCTTCAAGAAGATGAGTGCTCATATGTGGAAGTCAGAGTTAAAAGAACTGTGTTACAGATTGTTAAAGAAATGCCTTTCTGTAACCAGGTCCAAGTCTTGTCTCATTTGAGGCACCATATGTACCTGCTATTGTAGGGCACAGTCTGAGTTTACCTTCAAAATTGCACTTAATTATAAGTGAGTGATTTTGCTAGCACTGCAGATGCCTGGATTTGAAGCAAGTTTGCCGCCTTACCCACCCACGTTATGGCAGTAATTACCCAGGTGGGGTAGACACTGTACCCCCAACAGCCTCAGGTGTTAGAGGTGCATGTGCACACCCACACACTTCTGGCTGCAGTGAGACACACGGTGACAGCAAGAAGCAAAGACTTCGTGTCACAGTGGCTCAAGTATCAGGAAAGCTTCACACTTGAACTTGCACTCCCCTCTCTTTGTTCTAGAGCTTTTCCATAAAAATGAAAAATACTCCCTACAAAGTGTGGCTCTCCCTGTAGGGCTTACAAGCAGTCAGTACAAATGAACAGTCAAAACATGGTCACATGGTATCACACCAGGACTTTGCCACTTTTATATTCCACAAAGTAAGTTAAGGTCTTGGATGGATCCAAGGATTTGGTTAAGGCAAGTCACACTGTAGACAGAAAAACAGGGTGGGACAAGCACAGTCCCTCTGACTCATGTGGTTGCTGCACTGATGCTTCTTTACCTAGATTTCACACTCTCTCATTCAAGAGCATCTAACATAGCTCTTTTATAAAATGCTTCATGTCATAAAAATGTTTTAAAGCCTGATAAAGTAGTTTATTAAAAGGAACAGACACGAGTCTGTTGAGCTGGGCATAAATGTTTTTTGATGATTTCAGTAAAAGGCTCTCATTCATAAAAGAAAGCACAGAGTTACAGTAGGAAAGGAAGGTAAACAACCCACACTCAGTGACTTGTAGTGTGTAACCCTTGTGAAGCTGGCAGTGCCAGAGTCTGCAGTAACAAATGTGAACAGAAGCGATGGCAGACTGCTTGCTGCTATCTGCAAAGTGATCAGAAATGGAAAGAATGCAGAAAGGCAGTAATTTAATTTCCATCCCAACCCTGCTCTCAGATCCTCAGCCCACCTCAACAAGTATAGATGTATACTCCGTAACAGGCAACCCTGATGCAGGAGGAACATTCTTGCACTTCAGTAAACCTTCCCTAGTTTTAGCACCCTTTCTTCTTATGCATAACTGCATTCTGAAATCCCTTTTGTCATGTACTGTAGGATTTTTTCAAGAGGCCTTCCCAACTTCTGTCCTTTCCAAATTGATTTCCTGGTACTAGAAAAGGAAAAAATACAGACAATGATCAGAATATACAAAGCATGAGGGAACAGCTGTTAGGGAGATTAAAACTATTTAAAAATTTCTCCCACTCTCTCCCATGTTTACCAATCTGATTTCTAACAGAACTTCAGTTAAAAGGAAAGACATTCATAGAAGATGTTATGCACACAAACACGTCCTTCTTTCATTCTAATTTATATGCTGTTGCTTTTAGAAGGCAAGATTTGTTTCATTTCTCTAGGATAGATAATGACATCTGATTAACAGAACTTAGGTTCTGCTTTTCAAAAATGACACCCTTTCAGAATCACCATGCTTGATGGAATGTAAAATCATTCATGGAAGAAACCATATTAATAGCTGTTGCTTGTCAAACTGAGACAGCTTCACATTTCAACAGATATCCTGGAAATTAGATGCACCTGCCATTAAAGGACACTGTTTTAATTATACTGAATTCTTATCAGTACAATAAACTTGTACATATACACCACTGCTTTGGCAGTCTTAATAAATTATTTATCCTTTCACATACATCATGATACCTAGAGCATGATAGTTAAATGCTGCCATACCTTTGAAGTGGTAACTGTTAGAAGAGATATAAAATGTACAGGTGACATTCTTTAAGACACAAAAAATACAAAGCAAAAATGCTCCAGTACCAATTAAAGATACACATTTCTAATTAATACATCTGAATTTTTCTACCAGCAAATATAAAATAAGCAGTGTGTTAAAGACTTGATTCAAAGCCGCCATGCTGGATTGCAGATTTCCCTTGAGGCTGGGTTGACACGAAAATAAGTTCTCCACTGTTTTGGCTCTTTGGAGCAACATGGTGGTCTGTATGTGTTGCGAATGAGACTCCAAAACACTGCTTTCATTATTTCACTAACGCTGAGAGCCCTAATCTCCAGCCCAGGCTTGCTCTCCCCACTGTTGGTGGCAGCTTTGCCATCGTTTCCTGCAGGATCAGGAACGAGTCTTTCAGAAACACAACTGGGTCAGTTCAGTTCCCAAATGAGTACAGGAAGCTACATTTTTCTGCACAGTTCAAATAGGTGAAACAGCTAAAAAACAGGTGAAAAAAGAGCAATTATTTTAATACTTTTTTGTGCAAAGTACAGAGTTTTATGAAAGCGGGACCCACTCTCCCCTCCAGGAGATTTTGCCACTACAGGTGTAAGGGTAATACCAGCTAAACAACATTGGATTTTTGGCACAAGTAAGACTGGGTGAAATAAACCATGGATGTTGTTTCAGCCTTCAATGATAGACTTGCAGAGGAAGAGATCCTCAGAATAGATATAGTGCTAGCAAAACACACAGGCTACTTCTCCGAGGCTGCTCGTGCTTCACTGCCAGGCTGTGGAATGACCACTGCGTGTAATTAAACATACACCATTCTCAGAAATGAAATACAAAGCAGACAGGCAGGAATTCACCTGAAGTCACCAAAGGCCTATACAGAGACCAGCTGTTAGCTGATATCATGTCTAAGGTCCAGTTTAAGAAGAAACAAGAATTCTAATAATTAAAGGTTTCTAGAGTTATGAAAGTGACTGTATCATGAAAATAAGACACAACTGAAGATTATCAGCATTTTAACACAGTACTAATGAATTCCACGTGTCAAAAAGAGAAACTTTCAAAAGGTCCATGGTGTCCAGTCAATGGAGAGGTGCAGATGCTTGTGACTTGATTTCAGAAATTTAAACTCTGTTTTTCAAATTTAAGACACTAATTTATAGCTATTGCTTATGCAATGGTCAAAGGTTATCTTCCAGAAATCCTTGCTTGCAGGGTAGCCAATCTTTTAGAAAGAGCAGATGACACGGGCCTCACTACCATAACCCAGAGACAACTGTCCCTCTCTTTGCCAAGGACTTGGTTACACATGGAGACCAAGCCGTCCTTCCCTTCTGATGCCATGCTCAGGCACTGGCAAACTTGAACTATGGCTATGAAATCTGTCTTTCCCACATACAGCAGCAGAGAACTCTGGTCTCTCAGGATACCCAAGTCTGATCTTCCTCATAGACATTAAATTCAGATTAGTAATTTTTTTTCTGCAAACCAAATCCTAATCTGTTCAAACTCTACTCACTTCTCTTGGTAACTTGAAGTTGAAGGCTAGCATATTTTTCAGAGTGGACTAAAATACCATTAAAATCAAATTAAATATAAAATAATGTAGAAAAGATAATGCCTTTTCAATCTTACAAAGACATCTGTGATTGCTACGTGGTTTGCTGAAGAGTGGTGTGGGGTAGAGTCATCCCCTGCTGATATTCTTCAAGGAGCAAAGACTTATCTTACACCCATGATTTTACAAGAATAAGGACTCATCTGCTTGACTGCAGACAAGAGAGGGAGAGGTTAATACTGGAGTCAAGGCAAAACACTGCAGAGTACAAGAGTGACAGAGGTAATTTTTATGCCTACCTGAACCTCTCTGCCACACGTTACCTGAGAGACAGTAATTTCTTTTGAAACTGGCAAATTCTTTCTATGCTAATTCCAAACTCATAAATGGAAGAAATTAAGAGATTTTATCTGCTCTGATACCTATGTTCAATGAATCCGGAAGAGGACTTTAGGCTACCATCCTCAAAACCCAAACTATCTGGCCTTGTCTGTCTGACAAACTGTGCTTATCAATTTCTTGTCTGGTAAGACTCCAGTATTTTCTTCCTCCTAGGTGATTTTTTTTTTCCTTTTTTTTTCTTTTTCACTCTAAAGCATCAACTGCAATAGTTGTGTAAAAGTAGTAGAAAGTGTAGTAGATTGCAAACTTAGGTGAAAAAGAAGTCTTCCTTGTACAGAAAAATGTACTGAATCTGTGCATACTAAACCCAGCAATATTAAAGGTAAAGCAAATCTAGGACTGTCATGAGTATAAATACTTTTAAGGGAAAATTCTTGGTATTCTGTTCTTTCAACACGTGACAAATGCCCTGCAGTATATACATTTCTTCATTCTGTTCCACTGCAAAAACTGCCCATTAGGGCCTTAAATTAGTATCAATTCAGACCACAGGAGAACCACTCTCCTCTACAGAGGACAAGCTAAAGCTTTGTTATTGCCACCAAATGATATTAGCTCTTCAGACTGCCCCTTTGCCTTTCCCACCAGCTGCCTGCCTGCTGGTCAGGAGGCACCCACAACTTCCCTGGTCTGAGAGGGAAAACGGGATGCACTGCTGCACGTGGCATTAGCCTTGCTATTCTTAAAAGTGCCTTACAAAGACAGGAAAACAGTTCAGGTATCTTTGTATTGAAAAATAACTCTCCCGTGTGCTGTGTTTCTCGTGTGCTCTGGGGGCAGAGTTTCCAAGCCTCCTTCGCCTCACTTTCCTGACTGTGCAAACACAGCCAGCAGAGGCTCTCCCAGTAAAGGGACTGAAACAGGGATTTAAGGAATAAATTGCTACTCTCAAGTTGGGGAAATGTATGACGTGAAGCCTGTGTGTTCAAATGCATTGATTAGAGCTGTACTAATAATTCTATGACAGTCTATTAAGAAGAAACAAGCAAACAAAGTCTGGCTCTAATTCCCTACTACAATGTACAGTATATGCCAATATGCCACAGGCAGATCTGAGCTTAAACTGGCCTCAGGTCACTACTGCCACAGCCAAAGATACAGGAACAGACTACGTCTACAGACTCACACAGCATCATCCTCCCTCAGAGACCAACCAAATAATAATAGAAAACCCCCTAAAGCTTCCTGTGCTTTATGATCATCCTCTCTAGTAGTAATAGTAGTCGTAGTAACAGTATTTTTACACTGTTGATGAGAATTGCACGCAATAAACAAAGTGCCTGGGTCAAGAGGATGGATCCTGCCAGGGTTGGCATGGGCTGATGACGTGTTGAGAACTGGCAAGTAAGAGCTGCATTACTGTTCACCCCTCTGTCCCACCCCCAGCCCCGAGCCCCAGACCAACAGCCCCAAAATGAGTGGTGTTATGGCCCAGGGGTGGGGCTGAGGGCAGCCTGTGGGGAAGTGGCCAGCCACGAAGGAACACAATGCTGGGAAGAATGGGCTGCCACTTGCTCTCAGGACAGAACTACCCACTTGTAAAAAATGTAAAAATCCAGCCCCATTTCTTGTTGCAGGCACCCAGAACATCCCTAAACACACAGAGACACAGACAGGTATTACTGAAAATTTTAACCAGCGCTGAAGCTGCAAAACTGCTCTTTGTTGTGACTGTTTGGATACAGAAGGGGCAATTTGCTGTAAATAAATATTAAAAAATATTTTTTCTTAAATGCTTGATATATATTTTTTTTTCCTCCAGTCTCAGTGGTATTTTCCTGTCACTTGCTCCTCCAGTTGTGCTGATCTTTTTACCCTATGTGTGCTCAAGTGTCCAACACAGAGTGTTCTTTCTCCACTGCAAGAGTCATCCCAGTTCCACCCTGGCCCAGCTCCTGTCCCACCCCAGGCCCCTTCCCCGTGGGCTTAGATAAGCCATTCCTTCTTGCTCTCGTCTATGGTCTCGGTGAAGTTGGGGTCATTGTTCATGATGGCGGCGTCGGCGCTCTCGGCTGACTCTGCCCCTTTGGCCTCGTTGGTATGGTAGGTTCCCTTGTGGCGGAACATGTAGCGGATCAGGAACACCAGGGTGCAGAGGATGGTGAAGATCACTACTGCAATGACACCTACACACGGGAGAAAAGGAAACATGCCACCGGTGAGACCAGCCACAGGTGGTGACACAAAAAAAACGGGTGGCTGGGCATCATCATCATCATTTGGTTTCCACTGCTCTAATATTTGTATATAGTTTTCACTGTATACAACATGTTACTCAATGAAGACTGGTAGTGACTTTCATCCATAAGCAAACTTCAACACTAACACCCACTCACAGACCCTGAGGCAGAGGGTGCTCCCAGATCAGTGCGGTAAAACGGTGACGTGTCCTGGCCTGGGCAGCTCTTTCAAGATGAGTCACTGACATACAGCTTTCTAGTCAGTGGCTGTAAAGACCAATCATAGCTCCTCAACATGCCCTGAAAATTGGTTTGGCTTGCTGTTGGCTCACTCCACCCACTAGGCACTGGCTCCACATAATTGCAGATGTAAATGCTTTATCATCTGCTCTGTCCTTAATTGCTCTCCCTGAATGGTCTGTTTGGGGCTCAGCCCTGTTATAGAGAAGTCTCATGAATTTTATCCTCTTAGGCATAAGTATCTAGGTGATAAAACAACACTGTTTCTTTTTTGGCCCTTCTCAACAGGCATAAGAATCTTCCAGGATGAAGACCTTATAACATTCTCAGGTTAGAAAAATCTTGTAATCAGCCAGAATTATTATTTCACTTTATGTTAACGGATGCATTGGACAGACAGGTTGTTCAGGTGTGGCCTTTATTTTTCTGAGGAATGCAATGGTGTCCTCCTGGTATTGTAAAGTTTCAATGTATTAAATAAAATTTGTAAGTAATAATCAAAATATAAATTCCTTTTTTAGAAAGGAAAAAAACCACAGGAAATCAAAACTAAAGCAACTAATCTAACCCTGGGTATGGAAACATAGACCCTCGAGGGGGCCATGGAAAAGAATCAAGAAATTCTATTAGACTGTGTGTACTGCTATACTCAGTGTTGCCTTACATGACAAAAAACCACCACTGGCATGTCATTTTATATGTACTTAGAACTGATGGAAAGCTAGTAAACTGATCTTTAATTTTCATTTTTTAAAATATATATATGCCTTCAGAGTTGGAAGAAGTGGCAAAGTTTTCCCAGGATAGTTACGGTGCAACACTTTCACACTATGGGATAGGACAGAGCAAATTGCATTAAATTAATCAAGATTCTTATTTCAAGTGGCAGCTGGCCAGAATAACTTCAGTCGAATGCTAAATTCGAAGTTCCAATTTGGGTATTACCTAACATGACCTATCACACTGGCATGGGAGTCTCCAGCACCCAAGTTACAGTGGAACATGCAGGAGAATGCAGGATCATGAGGGGTTTTTGTCAAGGGCAGAGCAAGTAGTGGTTGACATTGATTCATGTTGATTCTGGTGTAACTGGAAAAGCATCCTTGCTATCTCATATGAATCAATTACTCTGTTAATGTTAACTTCTGCAAAGCAGCTCCCCACATGGATGCTTAATATGTGGATTATGAATATCAGTATTTTGATTTGGTTAAAACTGAGGTGACAAACTAGGGCAAGAACAAACTACTCACTAGGACAATATGTCTGAACAGACTTGCACAAACTTCTGCTTAACTTTGTTTAGGTGTTGTTTTCCACACAGTCAGCTCTTAGTAAATAGCTTGTGTTACCAACTGCAGTTCAGCCATCAGAGTCATATTGCAATGAGTATTAGAAAAATAGATGGTTTTCTTACCTCCAATAATAGCAGAGTTTCTGTTAACTCCATCTCCTATAGCTTGACCGTTGTATGGGAAACCAGCACTTGCTGTAAATGGGGAATTAAAGATTGATGTTGTAATATCAGTGAAACTTCTGTATGCAGTTCAGAAATACATCCAATGTTCTCAGATAGAATTAAAAAAAATTGTGATCCCTAGGTGTTTATCTAAAGAAGAATAAAAGAAAAAAAAGCTTTCACTATTAACTAATCCCTCAGAAGTACTCACTTTTCCTCTTAACACAAGAAAAATTAAAAAAAAACCCCAAGGACTTCTGGTAAGCATTGCCATTAATACAGGAGGCCATTTTGACACTTTACCAACAGAAAAGCAGTAAGGTAGCACAAAACCAAACAAACCCCTTTTTCCTAGAAGTGTGTGATCATACATATTATTAGAAAGATTTTTGCCTCTGTCAGTGCTTTCCATTAAGGGCTTCAGAATTCTCCAAAATTTTGTGGCCACCACTGCACACCACTGCAAGCTCTTTGAAAGAAAAGCTGGAATCTCCTTTGCTGCTGCACAGCCCAGGGTAGGAGAGGGGCTGCACCTTTTGCTTGTCAGAGCCACAGAGCAGCCACCCAGAGGAGCATGTGCAGCACCTCTGCTGCTCCAGGGGAAAGCCCAGCGTGGCAGCTCAGCCACTGCTGGAGGTGCTTTGGGGCTGAGAAACAAGGCTGGGCGCTGGAGGAGCTGAGACATGGCAGGCAGGAGAGCCCATGGAGAGGAGAGCCTCCAGCAGACTGATGAGGAGAGGAAACACAGTCAGATGTCCCAGCAGCCTAAAAAGGAGAGACTTCTTGCAGCAGAACGGGATGAAGGAATCAGTACAAGTTTAAAGTAGAATTTGGATGGCAGCCTTGGCTTTAACTTCCAGAAAACATCACAGAGGCTTTTCAAAGGCAAACTCATCAATTAAACCTCTCATCAGCACTTTTTTAGTAGTCATAGCAACTAGACATTCTAATGACTAAGCAAGCCCAGGAAGCTGGGGGACTGGTGAAATCATTTCCCTCTTTGCCACTGGACTATGGCATTGATTTTGAAATAGAGAAAATGTTGTTAAAAGTTTAACTGGAGAAAGTTAAAATAATCAAGGATATTAACTGCTTCTGAGGGCAGCATGTAAAATGCAGCTGTATTTTCCTTGCTGGATGGATAAGGTGATATTGTATTAAAATAATCAGTTGCAGTTACAGACCAGTGATGCATTCGGGATACCTAAGGGAATTCAACTCTCTTTCTGTTAGCATGAAGTGAAATCCATAATAAAGTTTCTTTTGTACTGTAAAGCAGCTGCATAAAAGAATGAATGATTTCAGCTTGCCACGTGGCCTGAAAAGAGGTTTGGGGTTAGAGTAGCCTTCTGTGTGCCTGCCTTGGGAGAGAATCAGACCAGCTGTGTGTTCAGCAGTTAGTTTTCGGCTGGTTGCCTGTGGGCCAAACAGGACAGCATTTCTCAGAGCTCTGTGGAGGGGACCTGTCCAGCACTTTTTAGCTGCAGCACTTGTGCCTTTGACATTTGTTGGAGCTCTGGCTTCTGAAAACCTTCTTCTGCACCTCTCTGAAACAAATCAGGCTATAAATTATAAAAGATAATACCTGGTTCTGTATCAGTGGATTTTACTCCTAAGAACCATGCAGGACCATTAATGAAGATATTTTGGCACAGGGTCCATAATCATACCCTTGCAGTGCTAAAAGCAAAGAGCTGGCAGTGCGGAAATACACCCTAATTTTAAACCTCCCCTCCCCACATCTCAAGGAAATTCCTAGAGCCAAATAATACTATGTGAAAAGAATCAATTTGCCCAATCACAAGGAATTGCTCTCTGCCATTCTAACCCAAAAGGAGGCCCCTTGCCATAGAAGCAGCACCACAGGCAGGTAACAATTCCTACCACTTGTTTGAGAGCTGGTCTCCTGTGCCCTCACACAAGAAATCTGAAAACGGGCAGTGGTCACAGTTCCTTCTTCCCTTACAACTGAATAATACATTTCATCTTCTTTTAAAAGGTTATTTCAAGGACCACGGCACTAGTGAACTGTGAAGACAGGAAAGCTGCTGTCTGTGGCCGCGTGACCCCTGCCAAGCTGCCACATCACAATGGCTGTGCCACGAGGGACTCCTGACAGACAGAAGACCACAGCTTGGGGTGTTTCAATAGCCACTGATGTACACTGCAGGACAATGAAGAACATGAAGTAGGATGAGAAGCTACATCCCTGATCCTGTCTGAGAGCTGCTGCTAGGACTGGATCCAGGGCCTCGATCCAAAGCTGCTTTCCATTGCACCGAGTCATCTTACACCCTCAGGAAGAGGTGTCCATGGATCCACAGGCAGATGTGATTCACTCTGAGACTCTCATCTCTGACAAGGAGGAAACCTTGCATCTGCAGGCAGGGGACAGTGTCTTCCTGCAGCAGGTCATCAGGTTTGCTTCAAACACCACTACCCTGAAGCTAACTTACATAAAAGGACACACCACACCTTACTTTTTCTTTCTTTCATGGTCTGCTCTTTACAAGGCCATAATTTCAGCAACCACAGAGTCAATCTACAGAGTCTGAACTTATGGTTTGCACTTCTCAACCTTCTGTTATTAATCTCAGGGTAAACGTGGTTAAGTAAAAGGTTTAGGCAGCACCTAAAAGGTTGATTAAAGACTGACTGCAGGCAAAATCCATATTTTGGCCATCATTTTAATGACATTTGAAGTTTTAGATGACCATAAAAATGCAGTAAGAGACAGGTGGCCACTCAGCATGCCCAGCATGGTCATTGCCACAGCCAGTTGCAATAGAGCAGCCCTCAACGAAGGGAGAAGGGAGATGGGACTGGACAAATAGGCCACAATTAGGTTAGATGTTAAAGATGGCAGAGGTGCTTGATTTAGATGAGTGAATTATAATTTTGCTTCATTATAGCAGGAGTGATTTTGCCCCTGCCATTTTCAGAGGGAAATTTTTTAATGATGGATCCTACAAAATGACTGTGTTGGAGTAGAAAAGTAGTCCAGAAGGTGGGCGTGGACACAGAAATGAGCAAAATGCTATTCAGTAAAGGCACAGGGAAACCCAAAACCCAGCAGGGAGACTTTTCAAATAGAGAGCAATAGTGACGTGTACAGTAAAGTGGCAAATTCCACTTTGACATACATTACCAGGAGTGTTACATATAAGGCATTGGAAACAATTTTTTAACTGAACTTTTTTACTGAGTGGGCAAGTCTTAGTTAAAATATACCATACTACAAAGGCAGATATAGTTTAGATTTTCTCCAAATAAGGGAGGGTGGGAGTGATCACAGATCTAAACCAAACAATGGATGAAACATGTGAAATGCTGGAAATGCTGGGCTTGTTCAGCCTAGAACTAACATGTTGCAAGGCTGCTTTGACCCTTCAGCTTTATAGATGCCCACTATTTTGAGAGGTATTCTGCCATTTTTAAGACCAGTTAGATTTTCATATAAATGTGAGCTAGAGGAGCTACCAGAACCACTGGATCTGGTGATCACAAGGTACATAAAACCCCCAGCAATCAAGACATTGATTAAAAATAGAACAGTAAGAGAACAAAATAAAAGCGAATCTATGAACTATAACTCCTTCTCCCTAATTCTGTTTTGCAGACAGGCATCCAAGAATTGACCTTGCAATGAGAGCAAATGCTCACTTACACATCAGGATTACGAGAAAGTGCTGCACACAAGATCCATTCACTCATCTGGTTTCTCCATAGGGCCATAACACAGAGAAGAACAAAAGCAAGCTCTCTGGTTACATTCTGTAAAATTATGTCTGCTCTGCCAGTCAGGTGAGACTGTGCTGCAGGTTTGAAATTACAGAGCACTCTTTCTTACAGACTCTAAGTACAGAGACTAATTGCTTGACTGTTGATAGTAGAAATTAATGTGCAGTCACAGTCACATTCCCCTTCCTGAAGGGACTGGATTACAAGTGAAACTCTAAACACACAGAAATGATGGATCAGGAGTAAACAACTCCATTACACAGTCCTTCATCAAAGGTGAACATCACAACCCTTAGAGTCCAATCTCCCTTTCTTGCTCATCCTGCTGCCTGTGCCCATCCCAACCACTGCTCTCCTGAGTCTGGCTCTGTGAAGAGCTTCCATGACAAGTAAACAGCATCAATTCAGCAGAAGAAAAAAATCCTAAGGATTAAAGATGTGCCTTTTAACGCACAATTTTTATGTCTATGAAAGTTCCTATATTTTTAATTTTCAAAGTAATACATCTATTTTTTCCTACTTCTCCAAGTTGAAAACCAAGAAAAGAGGAAAACTATCCCTACTCCTGCTTTTCTAGGCATTTGAGAGCAGATTCTGATTAAACTCTGTTAACAGACTTCAAAGTTCTACTTTAAGGTTAAATATAGAACCGAGAATTTGGCTGAAGTTATTTTTAATACTAAACACCTCCAAGTATAAAAAATCCTCACCCTCACATTTAGCCCATCACAAAATAGTTAAAAGGTATTATTAACCATGTTGCTTGTAAAAGGTCATTTTTGTTCTAGCATACTATACAGGGTCAATCATCACTCCTTGAATTTTTAGTGATGTTTTAATCATAGTGTTGGAAGGTTACAAGTTTATCCCTATTATAAATAATTTTTTGTCTTTATGGAAACAGAAGTCTTCATAGGCACAGATCTAATAATCTTTTTTAGTATGAGTTATGGGATATTGGAAAAAGTACACCCACACAGCAATTCTCTAGCAGAGCAGATGTGCAGCTTAGAGTGAAAATTAGGGCTTTTCACTTTAAAAATGTCATATTCTTCTCTCTGTTGCCAATAATGCAAATTATTTGGAAGAGAAAAATCTCAGTGTTGAATCAAAATTCACTGATTTCTTCAATCCTTTGGGTCCTTCTTGACTGGGGGGGGGATGAGGAGGAAACAAACATCATATAAATGACAAAAAATTAGTGCTATTTGGACCAATGACTTAAGTTTTGTCAGGTATGTTCTGTTAGATCAAAAACATTTTGAAAGGTGACACTTTTTTTTCCTATGAATTTTTCACTGAATCTCAAGCGGTTTTATGGCAGCTACTGGTGAGTTCTACTGAGAGAGATGTGCACAAACATGTCGGAGAACACAAAACTTGTGATTTTACGTTTCTGGTGTGAAGGCTCTCCAATCCTGTCTTCTATTCCAATGTGAAATGAGTATAGATGAAAAAACCCTCTGAAACGATGGCTTAATAGAAACATTGTCCTCTGAACAAATGCCTGGAACAGTGTGGGAAAGTAAGTGGAGATTATAGAAAAAAAGTGTTGTTGGATGTTTCTGTGAAAAAAGTATGAATTTCAGAATGAACAATGGAAATGCCAAAAATGAACAGCTGCTGTGAGAGGAAATGGAGTGAATGCTCCATGGCCAATGAACTGGGACAGTGCAAACCCTCATCACTACACACCAGAGCTGACAACCCAATCAGTCCAGAGAGCTGTTTCTGTATCACTGTGTTACCAGACCTTTAATTTCCTTCACAGCAGGTGAACTTTGTTGTCCATACTCTTAAGGAGAGGATGAAATGGAGCTTTATGAATGGATTGCACCAAGAGAGTAGTACAATATTCTTTTCTTTTGGTCAATCTTCCCAGCAAAGGGATAGAAAACTTGTGCCTTATTAGGAGACCCACCCTTGCAGCTCGAGCTCCCCCAGTCAGTCCTGGGTGAAATACAGAACAGGGAAAACATATCTTTTGGGACAAGTTAGGCAATTCCCTCTTGCTTTCCCCTTTATATGGTCATTTCACACTTTCTTTTGCACACAAGGAAGTAACTGTACAAGGTAGTGGGAAGGCACAACTCTTGACAGTATTAGTACTTGCACACTGCAGAATTTTATTCCTTATTTTAAAAGGAGAGCAAACTTTTAGCATCACTTTTGGATTTCGTTTATCTGTAATTGAACTTCAGCAAGTTGCATCTCCAAAGTAGTATTTTACAGATTTGTTCTGCCAAATTTCCAATGGATTTGCAGCAGATTAGAGTACTCTCATGCATCAAAGATGCAAACTCATCTGTCTTTGAATTCCTGGTAGTAACATGTCTGACACTGAGCCTCACTAGGACTCCAGACACGAACTGCTAGAGTATTTAGTCTTGCTGGCCTAAGCTATCCCTTTCATGAAAATTTTATGAGCAGTGCTTGCACTTTGCCTATGAAGGAAGATACACAAATACTTCCTTTTATAATTAATGTAGAATATGAAACACTTTGGTGCTCTCAAAGGAACAGTAGAGTTAAGTGCTGGTCAAAGCCTGGCTGTATATAGCTAATTGCTGATAAGGGACCCGGAGGGAATATGTGAAAGAAACCAACCACCTCCCCCAAAAAAGTCCATCCCACCGATCAAGAATACTGAACAAGCCTGTAAACTTATGACAGCTACAAAAAAGGAGAAAAAAAGAAAGGCTTAGATTGCGGATGAGAAATGGGTCAGATTGGAGAGTTTAAATCTAAAAAAAAAAAAAGCAAAGTGCTTTTCTGCCTAAGGAAAGGAGAAATAAAGCAGTCACATGAAGTGCTCAGGCATCTAAATGCTTCCTTCTCTATTCCGTTTCCCCCCTAATCTATGTAATCCCCAGGTTCCTAGTTAAAACTTGTGTAAAAAGTAAGTCTTTGCAGAGGATGGAAAAGGCCCTCTTTTTAATATTAGCACCTTGTCTTGATGTTAGGCAGCAGCATTAACATTCAAATCACTGCTTATGACACAACTACAATACTGGTCTCTCAATGAATGCCAGACAAATTTACAAGCTTGGCAGTCTGTCAACTGTCTGATACACTACACCAAGTGTCAGAAATTTCACACTGAAATTATATAATCTTAAAGATAAGAGAAAGCTATGCATAATTGTATGAAGGAACTAGATGAGACAGAGGGAGAAATTTTTATTCCAAATCAATAGAGAGATTTGCAGTAATTCAAGCACCATAATTAAGTCCTTTAAGGATGAAGCACTGATTGTGCCAAATTTCAGACATATGCTCTTCCTAGTTAGCAGCTCGATGGGGAGGAAAAAAATAGAAACTGCTGCATCTAAATGTTTACCACTTACCCTCTTGTCTGCAAGAAACACTTGGCGCTTAGAAACTGAGCTATGAGTTCTGCTAGACTTAATCCCTGACTGACTGACAAAAATGCTACCTTCCTGTTTGAAAACAACTCAGGCCAAGGCCAGGGACTTCTGAGAAAATATTTATATTGTGAGCATTGGGGATGAATGCTGGTCACTCTCAGCAGAGTAAACAATCACAGAAATGCACCAAAGTCTGGCAGTGGAAGAACCTGTTGGCCTGCAGGGCAGGTTTCAAGTGCATCTTCATTCTCTTGTATAAGGAGTATAAATACTGAACTAGCTTACTGGCAGAGGAACAGCCTTCCAATGTTTACATGCTATGCTAATAAAAAAACCAAGCAAACAACCAACTGGAGTAACCTGTAACCCTGAGGGGAGAATCTGGCTTCATTCTCTGACTGGTACAGGTAGCCAATCCTGCTCACTGTGCTTGAAAAAAGGAGGAGCGTCATTTTATTCCAGTAACCACCTTCATATCACATTTATAACACTAGTAGACCAATTTAAAGGTGTAAGGTTACATCATGAACAAAAGTGGTGCACCTCCTCTGTCCCTCCTGCCTGGACTCCCCTGCCCCTTGGAGGCAGCCTGGGGAAGGGATGCCCCTGCTCCTCTGCAATCCCTTAAAAGAGAGACTGAGAGCTGTGTCACACATTACCATCAACTTCAATCCTCCTGCTGCTGGATTCACTGATATGGACACGACTCTTTCAATGTCCATGACCAGGAGAAGAGCATTTTGTTCCTACCCTTGTGTTCTAAGACCACTCTGAGGGCTGCATGGCCACCCTTCAGCAAGTAATGCCTTTGGTCCCTCCTTCCCACTGTGTCATTTGCAACAAGCCATTGACAAGGCCAAGAGCTATTTCCCATCTTCCTATCTGCCTCCGTGCCAGTACAGATCTGACACAGCCTCCTCCTCAGGGGCTCTGCTCTGCCCTCTGAGATAGGGGTACCACTGGGTACTAAAGGGTGAGATGGCAACCCAGCTGAGGGCACCTGAATCTGGGAGGTGACCTTCAGCACTGGCACCAGTCACATGGGAGTGACACTTTCTCTTAGTCCAGAAATTGACTGCTGTCTTCACATGACAAAGAAATTAGCCAGCCTGTTGGGTGAGCACAGATCATACGGCCACTATTCAGTGCTGCTGCTCTCCTCTCCTGCCATCACTTGTTAAAGGAAGAGGGATGAATTTATAACAAAAAGGGAGTGAATCCTGCAAGCAGCTGTTTTAATCTTGACAACAATGGTACATGTCTTCATACAATGTTTCTGCCAGGTAGGCTCAATATATGTTTCAAAATAAGCTGTTGATTATTAAAAGGTAAGAGCTTTTACCTTCTATAAAAAAATAAAGAGCATTTAGGGTTTAAATATGCAGTCAGAAGAAAGTCATGCCACTTGGATGAACATTGCAAATGTAGCATTTAATCCTGCTCCATTTAATTTGTAGTATGTTGAAGCTAATACAGGTTTAACTAAATCCTGTGTTAAATACTCTTGATGCCATTCTAATACTCTAGATTCCATTCTGTTCATACTCAGAGTAAATGCATCTTGCAGCTATTTAGTGCCATGACACCTTGGAGGTGCACAAGCATGGTTTGCCAGCTGTTGTAGGTACCTTGTCTCTTCTGGGATCTCCTGCTCTTACAAAATTCAAGACTGGGTGGTTTGACAAGCTGAAATACACTTTACCTAAAATGGAGAGGTATATACATGTAGTAGATTTCTTTTATCTGTTTTATATAAATAAGAAAAATTTGGAACTGAAATGTCACTAGTAAACTGCAGAATATTTCTCTTAGATAAAAACACCCACAAACTTAACATCGCCCCAATAATATGCATCTTCTAAGTATAAGGTGTTTTAGGTGTGGAATTTTTTTACTACAAAAATAATCGTGTCTGGCCTTTTGTTTGCTTCTCCACAATGAGCAAGGTGTCAGCTAATGGTGACATATATCTTTGCTAATTTGCATGGAGAGGTATGAAAAAAAACCCTCGATGATTACCTTTTTTTTTTTTCACATATGCAACAGCAGTAGATATTAAAATGCATGCTGATATAGTTAAAAGCATGCAATTACAACTTTTGAAATGCATGCCAGACAGGTAATGTGATGGGTTTGGACAACATGTAAAGGTAGGACACATTCAGTGATCAGGCTCTTTTTAGCCTCTTTTCTACACTTCTTTTGATGTGATCAAGACAAATTGGATTGTCTGACATGAACTGAGATAATACTGATGGGAGGAAACCACAGAAAGGGAACTGTATTGATGATCTGCTTGAATTCGATTATTGATTTTCCTTTTAAATCATCAGAAAGTCACATTCTAGAAAACAATGACTTGTGGAATTCCTGTGCTTCATCACCACCAAGAAAGGATCACCATAGCAACAGGAAGACTGTGCATTGTGAGAGTACTCACAAACAGAACAAGATCATGGTCTAAGATAATGCCCCAGGAGCATGGCAAAATGCCAGCCAGAGGTGGGGAGGGAGGGAAGCAGGATTTGTACAGTAACAAAGACATTTAAAAAGAACTTATACTGTAGATGTGAAATATATATGAATTCAAGGCCAATAGGAAGTGCAAGACAGTGAACTGAGAAGCTGGACAGCTCATCTGTCTGGGCAGCAAATCAACAACGTTTCTTACTGATAAATTCATGAACTAGTCTTTAAAGCTAAACTGCCAAGTGACTGGTGAGTGTCATTATGGTTTTCCCTCTCTGTTAGGGCATCCAAAACGTTTTGCATCTAGCAGGAGGTGTCCATGCAGCAACTGCATAAAAGAGTTTAAAGCAAACATTTCATGTAGGTCACCTGTCAGGCAGAACCTGCTTAACTTCTAGTAATTATTTGCCATGTCTGATCCAGCACTGCAGTCTGGAGGTGAAAGGACCATTAACACTTGCTGTCTGGAGGATCCCCTCCTACAACATTTTCCAATCCTCAAAGTTCAATTCAATTTGAGAAGCAAAGCTACAAACCCATGCTTAACTCAAAATATGAATCAGGATGAGTGCAGAGTCACTGAGATTTAAACCGTATGATACTTCCCACAAAAATTTCCCAATTTTTCCTTTTCACTATGAACCACCCATCCTCAACTCTCATGTTTTGTTAAGAACTATTTAAAATTAAATAGGTAACATAACAATAAAAATTACAGATAAAAACATGCTTGAAATGAGAAACCCTGCACGTAGTAACTGCTGCTTTCAAAGCCATGTTCTTTGCAACCATTTCTTTGTGGCAAAGTGTGAGTGGCTTTTGCTTTAGCATCACTACAAGTATTTCTGAGAATTTCAAAAGAGCTTTTTATCTTTGTCCCCTCAGCCAGTTTACTGAAGGGGTAAATTCACACTGAGTACTATTACTGTTCTGAAACCAAAGGGAACCATTACTTACCCCAATTCTTCCATTTTCTCACTCAGTATGATTTGAGTTAGAAAGTCTTCAGTGGGGTTCGGAAAATGTAAAAAAAACACCTCAGTAAAAACTGCCAATGTACTAATGCCAAGTGACAGTAAACCCAAACTTTTTCATTTACCAGCCATCAGGATCATTTTGATGACTTACAGGTTATGACTTTGATGATTCAAGTTACACAGTCTACAGTATATATTTTTCCTGTGACTGAAACAGAACTAGCTGTGTCAGACCACCACAGATACAGAGCCTATTCTTACTGATAAATGTGTTGCTGTGATGCCTCCTTCCTGTACCATGGAAATGTCACCCAGAGTGAAAGTCAGGTATTGCTCACCAGCACCTGAATATCCTCTCACTCTGAACCAGTGAAACACCACTCCCTTGCTGTGAAATTTCTTCCTACAACACCTCACCTGACCTTGCTTTCTTCAGTGTGCAGCAGATCCTCACTAGAAGTCTCTGAAGCAACATAATCTTTTCCCTCCACTGCTGTGGATCACTGGAAAGGACAAAGGGAGGGGTCCTAGGTCACAGTCTTACTGAAGTCAGTGATCACCAAAAATGAAGGGGGGGTCACTTGCACTCTGTCTGCCCATGACTTGAAACAGTTAAGTTTGGCTATGGCAATGAGACATTTTTCACTGGCAGAAGTTAACAGACAGCTTGAGCCAACCTAATAGCATACTTTGTGTTCCCTGATACCCTTCATGCTGTCTCTGTGACCAAGTACTACAATTAATCCAGAAGAAAAAGTCTAAGTTGTAATCTGTCAGATCAACAAAGTTTACAAGACAAGGCTGAGCCAACACAAGGTCAAGCATAATAGCATGTGGCAAGTACAAACAGGAACTTTTTATTTGAATTGCAGGAGCTATTAGGAACAGTGCAAATACCTCGAGAAAATCCAACCACTGCCTTTTAACTAGCTTGCAGTCAAGTGAAGTGTAAGAAAAAGTGACCAACAAAAATTAACAACCAAAACCCATTAGATGCACAAGAGTCACAGCAGCAGTACATCCTCAAGAAGTTTATGGCACACTTTTTAAAGACATGAGCCAGTGAGGAATCCTTCAGAAACATGCTTTTATAGAAAGAGCACAGAATATAACCTTCAGGTACAATAATTTCTAATAATTTCAGAGAAAAAAGGGACTACTAATTTGTGATGAAAAAAATTTAATTAGAAAATTGCACGTTATAAATGGGGAAGAGATATCCTGAAATCTTACAATGGCATGGCATGGTAGCAAGGAGGGAATGACAGGTTTTAAAGCATGGTATTGCTTGTGTTAATGTTTGGGACTCTCCACTTTGGAATGTATGTCTCTCCTTACAAACACCTGCCCTGTTTCTCTACAGAAGAGGTGAAAGGAAATGCTGGAAGCAGTTCTTTGACATTGTAAGCAAAAAGATCCCAACTAAAACCCCCAAAAATATAAAAAAACCCCAAAGCCGAAAGGTATGACCTTGATACTTCTGAGAAAGACACATATACCTGCCCACTGTCATATAAAACCTGGCATATGGATGCATCTGCAAACAAAATAGACAAAGACTAATCAGTATCAGTATCATTATGGACCAAGTTTTTCCTCTAGCATTGTAATTTTATACCACTGCAAACCCATCAATTTTGCCAGGACAGGTTCTAATTTACACTTTACAAGTGAAATCAGAATGAGGACAAAATACAAGAGAGCCATCACCATACACCTGACCTAAATCTAAAGGGAACCTAACATTCAAGAAGCAAAAGAAAAAAAAAAACCCTAAAGTTAGGCACAAGGTATATTTTCAAAGACTATCAGTCACAAAGCAGGATGAGATTACTGGGATCAGCAAATTGTTTTGGCTTTCCAGCATTTTCAGCACAAGATGAATGCCACCATGACTAATGGGATTTCCCATTAAACATGACCTAAGGAAAGCAGACATTTCAGAAAACAAATCAGCGTTTTCCATAAATGTATTTATGCCTAAAAAATTAGATTTATTCTTTTGGTATGAAGCTGACTACACAATATACTCATTTATTAGGAATACAGTATAAGAAATGCTACTGTACCTTATTTATATATACTTGCAACCTTTTGCTGACTATACACCCAATACTAGAGAGAAAGTCCTACCACAGCAGCTAGATCAAATAGTCTTCTAAGAAAAGAAAAATAGAGCAGAATATTAAGAAAAAAAAGGCAAAGAAAATACTGCAACTGCATTTAGAAGCGGTGGCAGATTTCTGTCATAACAGCTTTGCATTCCATACTGTGATTATAGCCCTACAGTCACCTATCAATCACCTGTTCTCTCTTTTGTTTTTCTTTACACAAGAAGGCACATTGATTTCTTCTCTGCACTGCTCCACTGAGCTAATGCGATATGAATCCCAGCTCACCTGAATCTAAGTGCCATGGGTCCGTGGCGGCCGACATTGGTGGGATGGTGAGTGGAGATGCTCCACAATTGGACTCCACCAGTTCTCCTTGGATGTGGACGTGAGAGGAGGCGTTGGTGGGTCTCAGAGCTGCTTTGAGTGGCGCAATCTGGTTGAACTGTACTCTCGATAGGCAGCCAGTGAATCCTGGGGTGTTGTATTTATATATATCTTGGTCAATCTTTCCAATTTCTATAGGAAATTGAAGAGGGAAAAAAAAAATTAATCAAAACAATTCATTGCTTTGGAAAGCACAGTTGGGCTAACACTTTGATCCCCAGAGCCGAGTTCCCAAGTCCGTCTCTTGACGATACTGAGATCCTGTCAGACCCTGGCAGGTTTCTTTACACTTCATTAGAGATTAAAGCTGGAGACCTTCAGGCCTTGACGTGACTCGGTTTCACTGCTATGCTGTCATTAAAATGAAAAGCTGGCATGTAGGAGTTAGTGAAGGAGTCATCAAAGAACAAAAGGCCGCGGGGAAAAATCTTCCTGAGAGTGGTGGAAGAGAAGACAGAAGGACAGTCATGGCCAGGTCTCTCCTCCCAGCTGAAGCTGCTGCTGTGAGAGATGCCCCTTCCTTAACTCTGGCCTGTTGCCCTCTAGCTTCTCTCAGTGGGCTTGGACCACTCCTGGTCATTCCTGTCCCGCTCCTGTCTCCCTGGCAGAAGGGAGTGTCCCTTCACCAGGAGACCAAGTGTTCTTTCTCCTTGGTGCCAAGCATCCCTTCACCAGCAGACTACGTGGTCTGGGGTGGAAAGGCATCCATCTCCAGTATCCTTCCTTCCCCTGCAGTGGTGAGAAGTGGCAGGAGTCCAGCCACCCCTGCTGCAGGCTAGGGAGGAGCAGCGTGTGTGCTCCTGTGCCTCTGGGACCCGGGCTATGCCAGTGAGACGCCGCTGCCAGTGACGGTGCCGCTGCAGGCTCACAGGCAAGCAGGCACCCCTGAGCTGGGCACAGGGCTCTGCTCCACTCTCCTGAACAGCTGCTGCCTCTCAGACTCACCCTCGAGGTGGTTTTCTCCCTTCTAAAACACCAGTCAAGATAACCCCAAAATCATGCAACTGCGACACATGCCCTTAACTACCCAGGGACCTGCAGGCTGCTCCCAGCTGTTTTATTTCTGCTAGGACCTGTTGCAACAGCCTGAGTCACAACCAAAACAAAACTGTCACTCTCTGTCAGCTGTCTGTCTTAGAGGGGTATTAACATTTCAGAGCCTCTATGTGATGTCTAATATATTTACACTGCAGTGGGGAATTGGCTCCTTTTTTCCTATGGCAGCACAGAGTGAATCAAAGAGACACATGGAAGCAGGATGTTTGTGCTGTACCAAGGACCAAGACACTGCCCAGCACCTTTCCCAGGGCTTACAGGTTAATGGCCAGCCCTTGAAGTCAGTGGAAGTCATACTGAGCTGAGCACAGCCAAATGGTATCCCAGGGACAGTGAAAAGGGTTATTCACAGGCAACCTTTTCGGATGGAACAATGATAAGGGTTTAAAAAAATGGTATTTCTGGAAAAAAAAGTATGCCTGTAAACTACAAGACTGTGCCATAAAAGAGAAAGAAAGGAAAACAGAGGCAGGAAAGAGAAGCTTCTGAGAGGTGTGAGGAGAAATTGGGAAAGTGCTTTAAGAGTTTGGGGATGATCTGGGAACCAAAGCACATCTGGGCTCGAATGTTAATACAGAAAAAATCCAAACCAGAATTACTAGAAAATGCATTACTAATCTTTTGGAAGTGTCTGTGTTCAGTTCTAACCAAACCAGGATCAATTATATGAGGTTTGGGCTGTTCACTGGGGGCTCCCTAAAAACTACCATGATATATATGTCAGTGCTAGATTCCTAAGAATACCGAGGGCTTTGCATCAGGGATCTGTACAAGGAATGTCGAGGCTACAAACCAGGCAGGGCATTTAAAAAATGCTTTATTTTGGGGGTTTACACATTAAACATGAAGTGGGAGAAAACTGGTGGAAACTGATCAAATCTTGATCACGATTAAAACAACTTACTTGGTTTTCACACAGAACTAGGCTATTCCTTTTCTGTCTTTGCAATTTTATCAGAATGATTAACATACAACATTTAAGTGCCCTCCACACCCAGCATAAGGGCACAAAACTAAGATACATAATCTAAAAATTACTTGCATTAGACCCTTATACAATCTGTTCTATTAGCGGATCTATTCCCCCATTTCCCCTTCTCTTTCTCATTTAAGAATATCCTTTCTCTGCCAGTGCTTATCCACCCTGTGTCAATGTTACAGCCACATTTCACAAGCTGGCAGTGAGTAGTGACTGTCACCTGTGCTGAAGTGGAAACGTCCTCAGGAATCAGCCAGAGACCAGCTTAAATGCTTAAAACAATTGCATTACACACAGATGTCTTTCATCCAGCTCTCCTTTAAAAAAGCAGTTTGATCACACTGTTAGCAACATCGCCTTCAAAAATCTGATGCACACACACTTTCCAAAGTTGGTAGAAAAGCTGTCCAAAAGCCAGAGTTCATGCATTTGAATGCGACCTGTAGACCACATCACTCAGACAAGGTTCCTATTTGACCACAATATTCACTCTTCTCTTACTTCAATAAAATATTCATGGCTTATTCAGTGAATAGCTGCACTTCTGAATAATCCTTATAATCTAAGAAACAATTACAACAAGACCATGTTTCTCTTTGCACACTCTAACCACTGTCACTAACAGCTTAGTGATTTCATTCACATTTTTATATGTTCTGTGGAACTTCATGCAGAAGCTGATAGCCCACCACTCACAGTTCTGAATGACAGGAACAAAGGACCATGAATATGACTGTGCTACTTCAGCAGCCTCAGCGCCACACTTCTCTAGCTCCATAAAAAACTGACAGACACTCAATCCTGAAAGAATTAAAAAAACCCCATGTCCTTCCTCCCCCCCCAAACCAGACACCTTGCTGAAGACCTGCATTTTTATTTCAAACATTCCACAAGTACTGGCTGTACAAGTCACCTCATGCAAATTTACCACCAGCTCACATCACATCAGTGCTAAAACAATACAGACTGCTTTCTGTGACTGTGAACACATTTTCCCCCCATGCATGTCCCAGGGGGCTCTGCACACCAACACTCTCTGATGTTAGGCCATTACACTTTGTATCCCTGTGTATTTGAGCCTGCTATAAACCCATGAAATATGCCTTTGTTCTCATGACTAAAATTCAATTTTCTCCCTGTAATACAGAGGGGAAAAAAAGAAGAGATTATTACAGTCACATTATTTAAAAAACCCCAAAATTCTAATTTTCAGCACATAAGCTACTGCACAGTCATATAAATATTACAGTATACAGCATTATCACTACCTAATAGCAACATTTATATTATTGCTTTCAGATCTGATGCAGCAATCTCCTCCTGGCAACTTACCTTCAAGCATTTCTGTAATGAAAGACTTCAAAAAAGACAACTTACAGACCCTTTTTTACTTCTACTGGTTTTTAACTATTTGCTGCATTGACCACATAACCTGCTGACCTGAGATGAAGACCATGATTACAGAGACCATTCAGGTAAATGCATTCTAGCACAGATGCCTTGCAGTATACAGAACCTTAGCACTGAACATACACACAGCAGCTATGCAACTGCCTACCCAGATTACTTAAACATTTTAAAAATCTATATAACTAACACACAGTATACCAAAAACCTCACAGATGTTGCCCCATATCTTGTGTGTCATCATTCACTGAAGATATACTTTATGTCAATGACTTGTTATTTATGTTTTGTCATTTCTTTAACAGTAAAAAGACACAGGAATTTAACCCTCAGTTACTCTTCTGGATTTCAGAGCTTATTTCCCATGGTTGTGGCAGAAACATGAAAATAATACCATTTCAACAAAACAAACAAAAATAAATTGTATATAGGAGAAAAATTGTGGAAAAGTAACAAACACAGAGAGAAAACCTGTGCATAAGGAACAAATGTAAAAGTAGCACATAATTACACTAATCAGTGTAATTAGGTTACCTGATTTTTAAGCCTTTTTGCCCTTACTACATTACCTGTAGGTGCAGAGCTGTGGCTCCTGCCCAGGCAGTATTACAAGACAAACAGATAAACAGTTTGATTCAGATTATTACCCGTTGACCCAGTTAGCATGCGTCTGATGAGCTACTTGGAGAAGCAGACACATTGCCAAATATGTTTTTTATCTACTCTCTCCCCCTTTTCTACTTCCCATATCTACCAGTAAAAGATTTAGAGAGTAGCTCAAAGGGCCACAGCACTTCTTAATAGCACAGAAAGTTACTTCACTGCTGGAGGGATCCAGCTCCACTTAATTCTACCATCTACTTTTTATACATTCTTGTATCATCACTTAGAAAGACAAAACAACAGCCTAATGTGGCAGAATAAAAGATTATGTGTTTGGTCCCATAGCCCTGTGCAGATTTTGGAGAGATGAAGAGCTGCTTTCTATTCATGCAAAGTTGCCCACATGATAACCCTAGGAGATTTTGGATGTGCACAAGGCTCTGCAGCACAAAGGTGTGCCATCCACCACGACACTGTGCCGTATCAGCACCATCATGCCACGTGTGGAGAGGTGGCCTTGGACTGTGTTACACATGAACCTGGGAAAGTGAGAGAGGAGAAAAAGTCAGCCCCAAGGGAGGAGGGAAATATTCCCACTGCAAACCTTTACAAACCTACAAAACATGTTACAACTATGTGTTGAGTATCTTTGCTGAGTATCTTCTCTATCTGTGCATTTTTTTTTCCTGATGGGCTCTAAAATGCTTATCAATACAGAAAGTTACAATAAATTCTGAACTTTGCACAGTGTTCCTTACATACAGAAAGGATCAAGACCTATTTATTGTGAATTATGTTCCATTAGGAAGGAAAGGTAACAGACCTTGAAGTGGTTTGTGGGTATGCACCACAATGTGTGCAATAAATGGCCTCTTATGAATTCCCTTGGAGTTTTCTAGTGGTGCCCTTCAAAGTAGAGATAAGGCATAACTAAGGGGACTTATTCTAGCTCGGCAAGGCTCTTGGGAAATGTAACAAAAATCCAGCTCTTCTTTCTTTCCTGATAGTGGGAAAGCTCTGCCCAAAGTAGCATACAGTGGGGCAGGGAGAAGAAAAGCACTATGTACTGGTGTGATTTTGGTCATGACAGAAGATACCTTTTAAACAAAGTAAAGTCTCAGAAGCACAACCAAAGCCCTTTCAGTTCAATTTACTAAAAAGACTACTTTTTACAGAATTTACACAAGACACCAATTGAGTTTTGCTTTGAAAATGGTGAAAAATCTAGCTGTTTGGAATCAGGACAATGACCTGTTTATATGTGCCTATTTATGCTCAGAAATACAACAGCTCAATGATTTTGGAAAGAGAGTAGGCACAGCAGCAGTGAGAGAAATTCAGCTTTGCCACAGGATGCTATTTCTGGCAGAACTACTGGGATGCTCTGCTATTTCACTTAAGATCAAGCATCCACTCAGTGGGGTAGACAGAAGGTAATCCATTACAAACCTCTACAACCCTTCTGCTAGAGGTACTAAATTGAGCCTAAACTGTATAATATTTTAATAGACTGCACAGGTGAACTCACCAATTCAATTAAATGAACCACTAATTGCTTTTGGGTCAACCTTAGCAATAGATTTTCTCTTAGAAATAAAGTACCATGTGCTTCCTTGTCGCCTGTACTCAGAAAGATACCTTGTTATGTTACCCGCTGCTCAGAGATCAGTTCAATCAGCATCTTAAGCATCTCTCTGTTATGGCATCAGCTGCACATAATAGAAAGCAGTTTAAACTGCACTGAAAGGAAGCTATTGATTACAAGAATTCACAGTCTACAGAGATTACTTCACTTGTTTGATGTCTAGATGAGGCGTTCAGTGCAACATCCAACTGTAGCGCATACCAATACTTGAGAACTGGCACGGTGTAAATGAGAGTAAATGAATTAGTTTGAGTCACAGTCACAGGGCAAACCTAAACAGAGTAGTGTATACCTGCTAGGCCAAACCACAGGGCTAAAAGTCCATGTCAGGAGCAATTACTGTACATTCAAAAGAGCGATAACACCAGGCAAAGGGAGAATGACATTCTGATGTATTGCCTGGGTGCTTTGATGAACATCCTCCAGTACGAAGATCAAGCGTCTATTTGCTTACTTGGCTGTTTTTATCTTCTCTGTCCCAAGATCAGCAATTTCTATATAAAAAAAGTCTGTATCAAAAAACCTAATACCACTTGGCTGTGTAGATAATGTGTGATATCAGATATGCCAAACAGTCATGGTATAAAGTAAAAAAGATAAACTCTCAGAGCTACGTTTAATGAGCTGCACTTAATGTAAAATCTATAGACACGTATGGGGGCTGCACTAAGCTACTTTACAGATTTTTCAAGGCCCTCAAACTTCCCTGGCTTTTAATTTGTTTCTCAAGTAAAACTTAGTATATGGTACAAACTGAGTGTAAAACAACAAGGACTTTATTTTGTCCATTGCTCAAAACTGAGCTAGTGCACACTGCCTTCCTGAACACTCTCACCAGTGGGACAAGATGCTCATTTACGGAGAACATGTTACAGGGGTGATGGGGGCAACAAAGACCTGAGTGGCCCCTGAAAATGGGCACCTGATCATCACAAGACCGAAGTGCAAATGACTATCAACTGTTCTTCATGCACAAACTAAAATCCTGTGCAGCAGACACCTTTTTTAAGTCCACAGATCTGCAAGGGCCAGGTGGCATCCCGATGCCTCCCTACACACTCCCTTCCCGTCAAGTCAATACCTTTCAGCTGGCCACGTGCCTGCAAGGATGCAGGAAATGTGGTGAGAGGCTGTGGGGTGAGACAGCCATCCTGTCCCTCCCTCTTCTGGCACATCACCAGAGACTTTCCCATCCCCTTCACCCAGACCCACACTCAGATCCCAAAGTCAGACATTTCTACAAGTGATTGCTTTCCAGAGCCTTTGGGCACACCTCGCACTGTGGCCCTATCAAGTGACATGGTCCTTCCGTGTCTATTTTAACTTTTTCTTTTAACTTTGTGTTACTTTTTGTAACTTTTTTGGTTTCCTTTTGTAAGAAGTTATAGCATGCATGAAATGATTTTGTTTAGACAGTTCATATCTAAGCTGACAAGCTCCCTGATTATCTACTGAAATACAGAGAGGATGATATTTAGAGTCTATGAAGCACTGCACCAGAAACCAAAGGAATCAACATTAACCCAGCAGTGCCAACCAAAAGCACTGCACAGCAAACACATGGTGCTTTCATTTGCTGTCTGACACTTAAGAAATGGCCTTTCTACCTATGGTGAAAGCAAGAGAAAAATTGCTTATGAAGACTGTAACAGCTCAGTGTATGTTTTAGTTGCAGCAGCTTTATGAGACTTGGCCAAACAAAGGCCATTTCTTTATGAAATGTTTCTGACACTTTCTGCGAATCTAAAAATGATTGAACCAGGTGAAAACCACACAAAATTAGAGAATGTGAGCTGGCCTGGAAGCTGTGCTGCAGCCCTGGAGCACTTCCAAAGCCCAGTGCCTGGCAGAAGAGTTGCAGCTTTCGGGTCACGCTGTAATGGAGACAATAAATCACTGGCATGAAATACACTCCTATCAGAGTCCCATTATTGCAGGAATAATAAAGACTAGCGCTGGACTGCAGCTCCTCAGTCAAAAAAGGCCCTGTGAAGAATACTATGAAATGAAGATATTATTTGATGGCAGCCTGGTTTCACATTGCCACAAACGAAGAGGGTTTAAGAACAAGTCGGATTTTTTTTTTGCTCTTCTGTACTGATGATATAATTACTGAATGGCTCAAGATTTTATACCAGATGTATGATTTCCTAGAATCTTTCCTTTTAAAATGTTATCTGTACTCAGCAACAGTTCCAAAAAAATTCACACTGCCTTTTAACGTAAAGTGAATTAACTGATGCTGTGAGGTTCTTAGCAATTGCATTATAAACCCCGCAAAAAGTAATGCCGAGAGTAAAAGTGATCACCATTCTTTCAAGGAGACAAGTAATTTTTTCAGTTTGCTACTGAATTGCTGCATAACCTTGAGAGAGTCACTTCACACTGTCCCTCCCTCTTAGTAGCACATAGAGAATGGTTCTGCCCCTCTAGGTGAGATCTGTCTTAAGGTGTTTTGAGATCTAAGTTAAAAAAGGTAAAGGGCATTGCTTTCAGATATGAAAGCAAAATGAAACTTTTTTTTAAACACCTCACCAACTTCTCATGATTTTGGAAAGGTCACTAATGGAGACACAGATTGTATAGCGCACTTGCATTGATAAAAAAGAAAGCTCTCCCAAGGGCAACAGAACAAGGCAAAATCAGGGAAACAGAGAAGAAATACCAACTTTCTAGTGATCTTTTGTTGTCAATGGATGATACCCAGCATTCACAAATCAACTGAAAGGCTTGATTTTGGCAGAAGTCTTCACATGTTCCCAGTCAAGAGTGGCTGCTGAGAAGTGTTCAGAGCCTCAACAGGAGCGAACAGTCAGCTCAGTGCCCGTGGGACCAAAACTCCCATGGCTTTTGTGGAAAGAGAGATCTCTCTGT
Organism: Scytalopus superciliaris; assembly: GCA_013400415.1. NCBI lineage: Eukaryota > Metazoa > Chordata > Aves > Passeriformes > Rhinocryptidae > Scytalopus > Scytalopus superciliaris. The sequence continues at coordinate 180,614 of VXBX01007075.1, read as the reverse complement.
ACATTACCCTGTGTAACCAACTGTGAGTGTTCATACAGCCATTTCATAGATTTGTGTAGCATTTTATTTTTCCTCTAGAATACAAATCATTCTCCTTGGGCACCAGAGGCAAAAAGCTCAGCCTGTTGTTTAAAGGAGGAATCCCTAAGACAGGGAGAGTTAAAAAGAAAGGCCATTCACAGAGATGACAGCCCAAGCTGACAGAACAGGACACTGATATTGTTCATTCAGGCTGTACCACAAACCTTGACTGAAAACTCTCCTGAGAGCTAATGGAAATCTGATTGAGAAGCAAAGTGCTCAGCACACACTGATGTAACCACCGAGCTGCAAAATCAGCAATTCTCAAGGCAAAACTGCATAAAAAGTACCTGACAGTCGATTCAAGAACAAATTTCTTTTTCTACCCCACCCTCTATTCTTTTGACATGATATAAGAGCAATGGGATCATGGACTGAGGGCAGCAGAAGGAGAGCCATCACCAGTGTTTCACCCACAACAAAAAATTAAATGTTTCATCCACTGTTTTGTCTGCAGATAAGCTATAAAGACTGAGAAGTGGATGATGGGGGAGGAGAAGAAATTATATGGGCAAAATTTCTTAAAAATCCACATCAACCTACCAATTTAAACGACTGACAAAGTAACTCAATAATTTTATCATCACAGATATCAGTATGGAAAAAAGCTGTTATCACAGACAAAACATCCTCAGAATTAGCTGGTACACCATATTACAGCAGGTTTTATAAATCCATTCTAATTTATACTCATGATAAATAACCTCATGATAAATCATCCTTCATAACTCTTAGAGAAGGATATAAAATACACATATTCACACTGTTTGCCTAAATGTGCTTCTATGTCTTATGGAAGCTGGCTGCAACATAACACAGTAAATGCTTTCCAGGCCAGAAAGCAAATAAATAACCAAGTAAGTCCCATGCAGGCTGTAGTCAAATGTAATGTGTCTTGGCCAAAGTCCAGTGCATTTTGTTACATTATGCTTTTGTTAGGACCCTATTAAAATAACATCATTTCAGTCTGATCATTACATTGCATTTTAATAGGTATTCTTCTATGACTACCTGCAAATGACCTCATAATACACTTTGCATTCTCTATCACCAGCCTCAAAAATCTCAGTAAATCTGCAGTCTCATCAAAAGTGGGCAGGCAGAAATTCTCCCTTGCCTCACTCCTCCCTTGCCTATCTTACTGTCTCACCTGGAGATGGCAAAAAATCTAGAGAAGCATTTGAAGAAGATTCATGTTATGCAATTAAAACTAGAAAATCTTTTTTTTCAGTAAAATACTATTTCTATCTGTATACTATTTATGCCTTACAGTAACCTTATGTATTCGTAAAAGCTGTGGGATTTAATTCTTTTTTTTATAATTAAAAAGGTAAGGCTCTGTTAAGAAACCACTTTTAGGGATGTTAGTATCAGAAGGATAAAACTTCTGAGCAGTTTCACAAATTTTTTCTTATTTATTTAATTTAAAATAAATCCATTGGTTTTGCACCTACAATGCTGGGTTTCAATGCAATGTAATATATAAATAGAAGTTTTTTCTGGAACTGACTTTTTCAGAATATATGCACATTGTCACATTATGAATACACAATGATCTTTCCAAGTAGTGGCAGTTTTAATTCTGTTATCAAAAGAGTGAAAATAGCAAGCAAATGAAAGGCAGAATGCCAGCAAGGATAAGAATGCTATAACTTAGTAGGTCATTTTTTCTTCCAGCATCTTCCTTGTGTTTGTTTTACTTCTTCATTTGGTATTTGATATTTCTCAGATAAAAACATTCACTTTTTGTATACACAACACCAACATAGCTGTAGTACTGAAAACTATAATTTATTTTAACAATCAGAAAAAAATACTGTAGGACAGTGCAGGGAAAAAGAATCAATTTAATTTCTTAGAAGCAATTTCTTTTATGGTTGGGTTTTTTTCCCAGTGTTGTATGCTTCCCAATTTGAAGCTGAGCAATTTATATTTGAACAGTCTCTATTGTGCCTCAAAGTCAACGATGGGGTTGATCCAAAAAATGCTAAAGGCTTTTGATTCCTTTCTGCATTACATACACTTTTGTATTTCCTCTGCTGGAACATGCTTATGTATAATAAATTCACTTCTGCAAGGTATTTGCTATTCGATGCACAATGTCAAATTATCATAAAAATTTAACAGCCACATTAGCCAGATCAATGACTTATCTGGTTCATTGTTCTCTCCTGGAAAAAAATGTGACCGACAGTAGCTGCTTCCCAAGCAGTGTAACAGTGTGGAGCATGTAAAACAATCCTCTCCCACAACACCTTTTCAGCTTCCCACAAACATGGGCTTTTCTCAGATGAAGGTTACATCTTACCTTTTTATATTTAGCTACCAGCAGAACCATGTCCTGTGAATGTGCTCGGTCTTTTCGGAAACCACTAACGCAGCTGACCTTCCCAGCATCCCACACCAGTGAGTTCCAGTGCTGAGCTGCTCACTCTGGGACAAATAACCTCCCACAGCTCATTTTAATGTTGCAGCCTGTCAAAGATCATCAAGTGTCTCAACTTTCTGTGTTGTGGAAACCACTGTACACCTCCACCATTACCGGGCTGTACTACATCAAAATTTGGATGGACCAACGGTATCACCTACGAAGAGAGCTCTGAATCTTTGGTTTGAAAGAAACCTTAATGCACTTCAGTTAGAATGCCAAAGCTCAGCAGAAGATGTTCTCCACCTTTAGGCAGCGGAAATTATGATTTCATAAAGAATGCAATGTAAAAGCATTGCACTATGATCTGGAAACCAAAAATGCTTCTTTATTCAATAATTACACTGGAGATGACAGAAATAAGTGCAGTTTGATGCCAGCCAACAAATTTTACTCCATAAGAAACAGCAAGGAATATGTATAGCTTAAGTGGACCTTTATTACTTTTCAGATCAGATGCAGAGTATTACATGCCAAGCATCCTCAGTGTGCATATTTTTTCCAGTTTCTATGATCTGCTCATCCACAGTCTTGTTCAGTAGGTAATTATAATAGACATTTTGACAAAAAGACACAGAGCTGAGTATGTGGAGTGATGATGGAAAAAGAGAACCAGACAACATGCAAGGACTAACTCAGTGACTACCTTGGCATCCCATCAGATGGCCACTTCTAGCTGGCCTAAATCAAACTGTGCACTACCAACATGCTTTAGAATTATTATTATTACATCTAAGCATGGAATAATAATATGCTGGTGTAATGCCATTTGCAGCATAATGGCTTTGTTAGCAGCTGTAGCAAGTGCTCCCACCCAAATACTGAACCAGAGCTTTGGGTGTTTCTTATCCCAAACCTAAAGGATTTCTCTGGAAGAACAAGAAAACATTTGATCTAGCTGTAATAAAAATAAATTAAAAAAAAACTAGAATCTTTGTATCTCGTTATGCTCGCTCTATTAACATAGGACATGAAGATGCTATACTGACAAGCAATACTATCATTTGCTTCATTTTAAAAAATTTTGTACATGATTAAACACTCCATGTCGCACCAGCTGGACCACACAGCAGACATGCCTAACACGGGACTGCCTGTTCACTTGCTGCGTTTGCAGCCAGTTCGCATAAAAATAAACGAAAACTTACAGGCGGATCGCAGCACCGGCGCCAGAGGACCATCTAAATCCCACCGCCCTTCCTCGTCCCTTCGAGCTGCCCCTCTCCTTCCCCCAGCCCCCGACTGACCGGACCCCACGCTGAGACAAGGAGTGTGAGACAAGACGGGGACACCCCCGCACCAGGCGGGGACCCCCCCCCGTATCAGGCGGGGACAGCCCGGGCACGCCTCGCACCTGGTGCCCTCACCTGTCGGGGGGCGCATCTGCCGAGAGCCCCGCGGGCTGTCCCAATCCCGCAGGACACCCCGCACCGCCCCGCACCCAGGATACCTGCCTGCTGTCCCAGGATACCTGCCGGCTGTCCCCATCCCCATCCCGCACCCAGGATACCTGCCGGCTGTCCCAGGATACCTGCCGGCTCCCCCAGGATACCTGCCGGCTGTCCCCGCCCCGCCCTGCGGCTCTCGGGATGCCCGCACGGCTCGGCTCGGCTCGGCTCGGCTCGGCACGGCGGCGGGCAGGGGAGGGAGGAAGGCACGGAGCGGATCCCCAGGAAGGCACGGAGCGGAGCTCAGACACCGGACGGCCTCACTGATGCGGGTGGGAATACACGGACTGGATCAACACGGGGAGCGGGCTGGGGGAGTGGGAGAAGGGATGCGGTGCGGGAGTCCCGGGGCTCCAGCTGGAAGATGCCACTCAGCATCGGGGGCCGGTGATGTTAGAGGGGAAATGTAGCTGAAGGTTATGGTGGTATTTGACAGGTTTTGAATATTACACCTGAAAAATAGTTTTGCTTTTGCTTTGCTTGCATAGAACCGTGAGGCAAGCCAAATGTGAACCTGCACAGAATGGTTTGAAATAAAATTACTGAGATGATTTACTTCACTTGTTCTTTGTTAAGATGACAGAAGGGAGACTGCAGCCTGCCTACAAGGCATTGGAAGAAGAAAGGGTTAAAATCCATCTATTGACACAGAGATTATGAGACCACCTATTACCATCTATACCTATTATCCATCTAACATGGATTATGAGGCTATATTATCCTTCTATTATCCACCTATTATCCATCTATTAACACGGAGATTATGAGACCACCTTTTCCTTCTCTCTGCTGCTCAGACCGACAAGTGCCTCCTGCCATCTCCTCCTCTCCCAGCCGCACCACCACCTTCCTCTCCCTGTCCCGCTCCATCACCAGCGCTGCCCTTCGCAGAGAGGGTCCCTTGTGCTGGGGGAGGGTAGGACGGCAAAGAAGCAGATAGGAGTTGGGGATTGACACAAACCCTGAAGAGTCAATCAATGACAGTGTGGGCTGCAGCTCCATTGCTGTGTGCTGCCCTCACTGGTGCTGAGCCCCAGCGGGATGGGGATGCTGCATGGCCCGGGGGAAGGAGCCTGCCAGCACGGACTCAGGCCAAAAGTGTCACTGCACACAACATAATGCACTGGGCAGATCATTACACAGGCCTGCTCAGCTTTCTCTCCAGGGAGGAGCCAGAAGTGAGTGAGTAAAGCAAACCCAAAAAACTTTACCAGAAGTGTAGCATAATGGGAATAATTGATCTTGGAGGAACCAGGATGGAGAAAATGCAGGGCCAGGGGCTCAGATTGCAGGACCTGCAAGTTGTCCCGCTGAAGTAGAAAAAGAGGAAATAGTACTCATCAGTAGGACCTCAACTAAGACCTTCACTTGGCTAGTGTGGTATCACATTTAGCCACATCAATTTAAGTCACAATCTCAGTAACCCTAACCCTGTCCTGGATATTTCTATATTGTCCAGAACAGCAAAAGTTTCACAAAGTCACTGCTGAATCATTCAACTCTTACTGCTAGAGAAACAGCCAGAGTCACCATCTCTGCAATAGTTTAGGCAATATTTTTAGATATATTTCAGAATAAAAGCAGGAGTTTCTCCTCTTCATATTTCCAGAGGTACAGTACTGCTTACATACTGTTAGCAGCTTTTTTGGTTGTATCTTTTTTCTGTGTGTTAAAAGCGGAACACGTGCTGGAAACAGTTTCATTTGAATTATAATTTGTAAGTGCTTGCATTTTTTGTAAAAAGACCCTCTTCAGTTTGATCTGTTCCCATTCCCTCTTATTTGTGCTGTATCAGTAAGGACGTGTCCTGAAGAGTCTTTGCCATAGCATCTCATTAACACCATCATGTGCACCAGCAGGTACTTTCCTCACTGAATGACCATTACATGACCATATATTTGAAATTCTGCGGTGCTCACCTCTAGACAAGAAACTCAGCATGGCTGATCTTTCCTGACAGATAACAGAAGCAGCAGCAAATGCTTGACTGAAGGGATTTTTCCTATATGGATTTATTAAATGGGAATGGAAAATGGAGGACTTTATTGAACAAAACTGTCATTGACTGCACATACAATCTATGTATTTCTTTGGAGGAGGCAATCTGAGACCTGTAAACCAGCTGCCACCATAACTTTACTGCGGTCCATTACTATGGTTGTTCTGCTCCAAGTCAGGTTTGACATAACAAAATTGGACCCTGTTCTGCACAGGCACACAATGTCCTGGTCTGTTTCAGTATTTGACATAGAAAATTCACAGAGAGCTTCCCCACTCCCCAAAGTAACACATGACTCTGCTCGTTTTTATAATGGAAAAAAATAAATCAGTAAATGAGGAATCTCTAACCAGTGAATGGCTGGTTGTAATAATTCTAGAAGAGACAATATGCAGTTTGAGTGAGCAGTAGCTCAACCTTAGTTAGCAAAGGCATTCAGAGCTTAGCAGAATGCTGAAAGGTCTCTCAGCATGGCAATCTGCAATTTAGAGATATTCAGATTACATTTAAATGAGCTGGCCCAAGTACTGGAAGCAGTTTAGCTGCAGAGGAACAGAACTCAGTGCCGGGTATTTATCCCACCTCTTGGAAGTATAAAATAATAATTTAGTAGAAAAAGAACGTGCCATAATCAATTTTTAATTGCCTCTATTCATAAGCTCTGAATTTGAGATATAAACCAAGGGAATGGAAAATTCTCACTTCTAATTGCATTCTTGAGAGACAATTTGCTTGACAGGAATGTTAATTACAGAATGCTGAGGACAGCTTGGTAGGGAAGGAACATATCACTAGTAGATTTCTGTTGGTGAATAATTTAAACCAGCATGATCTTAAATGTAGGTGTCCCAACATGTATGCTAATAAAGTTCATGAAAAGGGTGTGATAGACATGTCTGCTATGTGTGGAAAGAATGCCCTCATTCTCGTTTCCTAGAAATTTCAATTTGGGATGCTTCTGCTGGGATCTCACGCAGCCAGTAGTAAAGCATCATTAGATTATTGAATTTTTTTTTTTCCCTAAAAATTTTACTGACTATGACATAAGGTAATTAGTTTGGACTTCATTAGGAAGAGTAAAGAGGACTTAATCACTGGCCTGGAAGATGGTAGTTGCCTAGGGACCAACAATCATAACCTGATTATGTTCAATATGTGATGTATGTGCTATAAAAAGCCTATCTGGTCAAAGCTGAGGGAAATAATGAACAGCAGCGAGAGGGAGGAGAGACAGGAAGAAATCCATGGATGGAGAGGATGTTTAAAAATAGTTTGTATCTCAAAGAACAAGGTTGCACACTTTATGCTTTTATCATATGATGATGTGACAATACCTTTTAATCAGAAAAAAAAAAAGGACAAATAAAATCAAACCATACATCAGGGGTCAGTACTGGGACCAGTGCTATTTAATATCTTCTTTAATGACATAGACAAAGGGATCAAGTACATCCTCAGCCAATTTGCCAATGGCACCAAGCTGAGTGGTGCAGTTGACACATCTGAAGGATGGGATTCCATCCAGAGAGAAGTGGACAAGGTCGAGTAGTGGGCCCTTGGGAATATCATGAGGTTTAACCAGTCCAAGTACAAGGTGCTGCACCTGGGTCAGAGCAACCCTCAGTATCAGTACAGGCTGGGGGATGAACAGATCAAGAGTTGCCTTGCTGAGAAGGTGTTATGGTTTTGATTTCCGTTATGAATTTTTCCTTTTCTTCTCACCGGAATGGACATTTGAGAACATGGGACGTGGAAGGGCATGTGTCCCAGGGGGCATCTTGAGAAGGGGACTCCGGGGT
>VXBX01007075.1:146203-172749 GCA_013400415.1 Scytalopus superciliaris | reverse complement strand
CGTCCCGAGCCGGCAGCGGCCCCGGAGCAGCGCCCCACGGCACTCTGTCACCATCATCTCGGGTCAGGTCGGCCCCAGCACCCCCCACCTTTGCCTGGCCGCAGCACCCCAGCGAAACAGCAACAGGGCGCAATAGCGCCATCTGTTGCCCGCAACTATAATTGCAGGACGGTGCCTTTTGACTGTTTCAAAGTTGCTAAGTTTGTATATGTGTGTGTATCCATATATATATATATGTAAGACGTTGAAACTGTTATTCCTTTTGCTCCCGGTATTGATTTCCTCAAGTAAAGTTCATTTTAAAATTAGAAACTCATAGTTACCTGTGGTTATTTTCGGTTCGGACCTTGGACCCCCCTCCTGGTCCTTTAAACTAAGACAGAAGGACTTGGGGGTGCTGGTGGGTGAGAGGCTGGACATGACCCAGCAATGTGCACTTGAACTAGATGATCTTTAAGATCCCCTTAAGATGCCAGGCCATTCTGTGATTCCATATTCTACATTTATAAGAATCAGCATGTTAGTGTTCTCTAAGAATTCCTGAGCATTAACTGAAGAGAATACTTACAGCACTCCATAGATCTTTAAGCACTGGAGTAGTTAGAGAAGATTGGAACATTTCTTAGGCCCTTTCAAAAAAATCGGTTAAAAATTCATATGATTAACTATTGGATAAATAGTCTGATGTAATTTTTCATAAAAACAGTGGAAGAAACATTGCAGAAATCTGTAAGTAACAAATAAAGGTCAGAATAAGTAAAAACATGAAATCTTCAAATAAATTAATAGCTAAAAATGTTTCCTTAAATAAATTTCAAGCTTCAAGCAAGTTTGATCAAAGTATATATCTATTTCAGAAAGGTGCATGTGTCTTCATGGCATCCACAATACCAATAAAGCATGTGCTTAATGGATGCAAGTCATGGATCATAAGCTTAGAAGATTAGAAAATGAGAAGCCACCTAAGAAGGTACAAAGAGCTACAGAACTCTTTAACTGAGCCAAGAAAGGCATAGCAAGAAGTGTCTGTCAACAGTTTTTACAGTTACACAGACTAATTGTTGGAAGAAGTGACCCAAGGAGGTACATTGTGTTATATTACAGTTCCTGTTCCAATTTGCCCAGCTTTTTAAGTCATGCTTCAGTATAAGCCTTGGAGTTTTGTGATGCTATCTAGCTATGTTCCCTCTCACTCCCTCAGAAATCTATATTTAAACTCATGGCTGCTCTAATTGAAGGGAGTGGAATTATTTTTGGAACTCGCCACAAGTGCTTAGTCATTCCACTAAATGCTCCTGTCATTATTAAATGATGAGTACTCTGTAAGCACCTGATGTTTTGTTTCAGTTCCAGAAGCGTGTTCAGCTTTTCCATCAAGTGTTTGATTGTGAGCAATATGACCTTGCTTTCAGTATTATTTTTGGCACCTCTTTCATGTTACTGGAATATCAATGCCCGTCTCTAGCTGGCTCAAGTGACTAGACAAGTCACTTGAACTAGTTGCCTCTAAATGGGGATAAGAATATGCACTTAGCAAATTTACTATTATTTAATAAAAGAAAAACAATGACTGAAATCCCAAATGTACTGCCATTATTTTTTGCTATTGTGGGTACAGAAAGCTAGAAAAAATATGGAGATTTGTTAAAATTGACAACAGAAAAGCTACAAAGCATGCAAGATTAATTTGGGTTACACAGCAATACCGTAGCTGAGACTTAAGCCTAAGCCATTCTCTGTTGTGACAAAGAAAAACTATGAACATTATCTTTTTTCACTCCACTGAATGAAAACAGACAGTGATGCTTTACCTTGGCTCATTAAGTTAAAACACCAAGTTACAGCACAGGATTCTGAGTTGAAAATCTCAACCTGTCCTTGGCCAATAAATTAGGAACAATCTCAGGATATTTAATAGAGATGAATACCTTTACCATGTTTACTACCAAGCTATTTGATTGCAAAAAGTCATTGTCAGTAGTGTAACAAGGCTTATTGAAAGTTTATTGCAACCTGGGTGAAGCTGTCACAAAGGACAATGAAGCAGCTGGGGTGTCCTTGTGTTCCTGTGCCCTGGGAAGCATATTTTCTGAGGTCTGCAGTCCCAAGGACAATTAATCATTTTTACTCTAGGACCATGTGGTGATTGAGTAACACAATATTTCTTTTTACTGTGTAGGGGGTTAGTCTGGGGCTGAGGAAAAAAGACACAAAAGACATTGGAAAACACTTTTAAGGAAAACATCTTCCTGCATCACATGTAGCATATGCCTCCAGTAATTGTTTCATAAATTAAAAAAGAAAACTCATCAATCATTTTAAACACTGCTATTGAAGTTCTTGTAAATCATGTTAGTAAATGTAATCTTAGTATAGCAATTGAATTGATGTTAAGAGAGCCAGTCCTAAAAAAACTCAGATTCAGGGAGGTTCCTTTTGGAAGCCATGAGGTAAATGGCTATGCTCTCCTGGATATCTTGAGCAAACTGCTACTGCTTTTCTCCCTCTTCTTCTGCACGATTGCTCCAAAAAGCATGAACTGTAGGTTGAAGGCTAATTTTGTGGATGAGGGGGTGAGTGTGAGAATACTAATGCCAACTGCTCTTGGCATACTGAGGGCAGTTTTGGTAGCAAATTAGACATACTTGATAGTAGGGAAAAACTATGAAAAAAACTTTCTGACCTACAACGTGTAGGCATTCTAAATAAAATATAATGGGACTGTGACTTAGCCAGAATATTTTAACTGGAGGGCTTCCAGTACATTGTTTCAGATCTTCAAAGAACTTCATCACTGAAATATGGAGCCAGATTAGGAAGACGTGCGTGTTTCCTTCCCTCTAAGCCTGCTCTCAAACCTGGCTCTGAATTTTAGGGATTAAGCTAGCCATCAACATGGCAGATACATCTCATGCACTCACTGAGTATGTGTGTTAGTCACTGAAGAAACTATAACTGAAAGTTCAGCAAACAGGGTAAAAGTAGCAGTCTCCTTTTCCTGTTTCAAGAGTAAACACCTGGACAATAATGTTGGCAAAATGACTGTGGTACAGAAGGCCCAGAGGCAGTGATAAATCAGTTCTTTGCTATGATTGCAAGAGAGAGGGGCTGTGCTTCCGTTCCTTCCCATGTCAACTGGAACTGTAAGATTGCTCTATTCCCTCTCAAATAAATGCAAATAGTTATGGAACAATCAAAGAAAGAGTTTGTGTCATTCTTGGTGACACACGTGCTCGTCCTCTGTATGTTTGGGAATGAACACTACAAGCAGAAAAGCTATTGTGTTGTTGAAGGACAAGGCCACAAGAGAAGAGGTGACTCTTTTTGTCCTCCAGAAAGGAGCCTCTTAGTGCCAGCTAAAGGACCTGAAAGGTCTTTTATACATATTTCACTTTGCAAATGTGAGGATATTCATTCCACATAGCTATTCCTGCCAAAGTGCCAATTCTTCCACTCAATTTAGGGGGTCTGTGAGCCTGGCAGTCACTTTGTTGGGGATGCCTTTATTGCACACAGCCTTTGGGGAAGGCTTCTCTGAACTGAATGCAGCCCTAGGGCAGCTGCTTGAGCTTTTTTGTTGTTTGGGCGCAAGATTGTTCCTAGTCTCCCCGAAAGCTTACTGTATTTAATTCTTGACAGAAAAGATTAGGAGCAGAAACCCTAAAACCAGGTTTTACATGTTTTTACTTAAATGACACCTTCAGCCAATATCCTTTTGAATACATGGTCAGTGGTTGTTTGGAGTGAGCTGTGTACTTAGGCAGCTCTTTCAGAATTCACACTTTAATTTGGGAAATAAAGATGATTTCCCTGGCTAGCAGAATTTCCTGGCACTACCTAAATGTCAAAATAACTCGGTCCTTTATAAAAAAAAATAAAAAAATTACAGATTGCCATGATTTTATTGTATGGATTTTAGATTTTCTAGATCTTTGCTAGACCAGTAGGATTTACAATACAGATCCAGATTACTTTCAGTATATACAAAATAAGAGACCTTAATTTGAGATTTTCAAGCACTTATCAGAACTCTAAAACTGAATTACTGTCATATCTGAAAACTGATACGTTATTTATGATCCAATGAGAAATAATTGAAAATAATAATTATTAATTGAAGCAAACAAAACAAATATTCCATGACGTTTAGGATATATTTTAACCAGACAACAATAATGTCCGTAGTCACTGATTCCGCAATGCAAATACCAAAGACAGATCCAAGTGATTACATCTTAATTACAGAGATATGGTGATCCAAATGGCAACAATTGCTCCCCAAAATGAGCTTCCAGGAGTCTGCTGCAAGAATGGAAAGTCAGCCTGCTAGGAAGCCACTTGCTCTCTCACTGCAGCACCTGTTCAGTTTGCTGCTCTGCAAATCAGTGAATTCAGGACAATCAATCAGGGCAATTTTATCTCCACAACACTATGTGTTTCCCTTCTATGGGATATTAGGATGTCAGACAACAGATTTTTCAAGACATAAAAGGCCTTTATGTGTTATAGCAAACAGACTAATGCACTACTCAGGATGTACATGCACTGCCTAGTTTTATTTGACTGCCAATAATTTTCATGAGCTAAAGGAAACCAGTGCACAAAATTTCTTTTGCTGTTCTTTGCCTCTGTTCTGTAGCAGTGCATCAGAGGTAAATCTCTTCATTCCTGGTGTTTTGAGTCTTGAGGTTTGCCATCCCTGATGGAAAGACATGCCTAATTATCTATCCAAGGAACGAAGCCTGTTTGCAAAGGTCAACATTGCTCAAGCAACTTACACAAGAGCTATGCTACTCTGCTTAAAAAGGATTTTAGTATTTAAAACTATAAACCAGGTTGTCTCTATAGATAGAAAATAAAAGAAGTAACAAAAGTGTATGTATAATATGCATGCATAACTCCTAAAAAGACACACACTTGGCAGTAAGACAGGAGTTTGCTGCATAATTTCCTGTCTTGAGTCAGAAAAACTGAACTCCAGGGATCTCTGTCTATGCAGTATGTTGAAAATTGCAGAAACAAAATCTTCCTCCTGATTAGAAGTTTAAAAAAATCTTAAGTTTTATTGTATTGAAGAACTCATTAAAAATAACTATTTGATACCCTGTTTAGGTAAAACCCATCTCCAAGACTGACAGCGTAGAACACACTTGGAATGGAAGGATGCTTACAAAGCTCCTGTGGTGCCCCCACAGCTTGGACCACATGGGCTGTGTGTTTCTTTGGTCAGTCAGCAGGCTACTGCTGCTCTTGCCTTGTTCCTGCTGCAGGTCTGTGCAGCCACAGATGGCACTGTGCTATTTTGAACGGTTCTAAAACTCTGGATCTCAAATCCCAGTCTAGCAGACTGGTTTATTTTCCACTACATCATCCCAGTTGACAACACAAATGCACTGCACAACTGCCAGCACTGTCTGTCTCCATCCTGTTGAACATATGCTGACCCTGTAACAAGTTTGTCAGGACAGAGACTGGCTGATCATGTGGATATTGCAAGAAGCCTCTAAAAGCCCCCTTAAACAGCCTGATTAAAAGCCTTTGCATGTACAAAACAAAGCTGTAGCCAGGGAGGCTTGGATTAGACTGTTGCATGGGCTGTGCCCCAGTTGTACAGCAGGAAAGCAGAGAAGTAAAAACAGCAGATGAATGTGCAGGGGACATAAAACTGTGAAAAAGTCTCAATTTTTATGTCAAATGGGGATGAGTCTTTGAATTGATACAATGCCTCAGAAGTGTAAGGGAAGAGCAACAGGACTCAAAATCAGCGAGGTGATCAGCTGTCCTGCAGCAAGGCAGAGTTTTGTGCAAATACAAGAAGCTTTTACTATGAATATTTCAAAAAAAAAAAAAAAAAGAAAAAAAAAGGTCACATTCCTGATGAGGAAAAAGCTAAACTATTTCCCAAAAGCAGAAGCAATGGGGGACATAATGAAACGACAACCTGGGAGTATAAATATTCTCCCAAGCACTCCTTGACAGTCCAGACAAAATTCACGGAGCAGAAACGCCTCTGGTTGGTGCACTACAATGTGAAGACAGAGCACAATCTACTTCATTTGGAGTGCCTGAAGTCTCTTGACAAGAATAGAATTGCTGCAGCTCCACATCATGAAGAGATTTATTTTTTGTTATTTTTTTTTTCATTGGATTAAATGTTTTTTTCTTTTGCACTGTTTCACATCTTTGTTGGCGACATGAACAGTGGGCTTGAGTGCACCCTCGCAAGTTTGCCAACAATACCAAGCTGTGTGGTGCAGCTGACACACGGGAGGGAAGGGATGCCATGTAGAGGGGCTTTGTCAGGCTTGAGAAGTGGCCCATGATGGATTGCATCAAAAGAAGTATGGCCAGCAGATCAAGTGAGGTGATTCTTCTCCTCTGCTCCACTCTTGTGACATCCCACCTGTACTGTGGTACTGTGGCCAGCTCTGGGGCCCTCAGCTTAGGAAGGACGTGGAGCTCTTGCATTTAATCCAGGGGAGGTCACGGAGATGCTCAGAGGGCTGGAGCATCTCTGCTATGAAGGCAGGCTGAGGGAGTTGAGGCTGTGCAGCCTGGAGAAGGGAAAGCTCTGGGGAGACCTCAGAGCACTTTCCAGTGCCTAAAGGAGCTACAAGAGTTGGAGAGGGCCTTTTTACAGGGAATGTAGAGACAGGACAAGGGGGAATGGCTTCAAACTGAAAGGGGATAGATGTAGATTGGATATCAGGAAGAAATCTTTACTGTGAGGGTGGGCAGGCCCTGGCACAGGTTGGGCAGAGAAGCTGTGGCTGCCCCTGGATCCCTGGAAGTGTCCAAGGCCAGGTTGGATGGGGCTTGGGGCAACCTGGGCTGGTGGAAGGTGTCCCTGCCCATGGCAGGGGGTGGGATGAGATGTTCTTTGGGGTTCCTTCCAACCCAAACCATTCTATGGTTTTATTAATGCATTTTCAATTTCTAGAACAATGCACTGAGGGTAAAAAAGGGATAAAGGATTATGAGGAGATAGGAAAGAGAAGAAAATTAGATAATTACAGACACTATTCCCTTCTCCAAGGAAAGATATTCTTTCCTGTCAAAAGGGTAATACTGAATAAGTTGGCAAAACATTAGATCCATATCAGAGACCCAACTAGAAAATTAGATATTTAATTAGCACATGCAGAAATACATGAACTGTAAAATCTCTGGAAGGGAAGAATATTCAGATAAGATTTCACCAGAAAGTGAGAAATAGCATTTGAATTTATAAAGAAGCTGCAGTGTTAATATACTGAAGTATGTACACATTGTAGGAGGAAATCAGTTTCCTTCTACAATCTGCTTGGTATCATTGCATTTGAAATGATTTCTAGCTTATACTATAGCTTCTATATTTATATAAACATATCCATATGAACGCCAACCACTTTAAGATTAAGACTAATGATTAATATTAAGAGTCTTTTAAGATTAATGTGTAAAGTAAGTTTTAGTCACAAAATACACATATGGTACATCATTAGAGCAGAGAAGCCAAGTCCCTGCAGTCCTAACATGCTAAATCATTTGCAGCATGACTAAGAGAAGGACACCAGAGAATTAATATTAGAAGAAAAAACTCCCAGACTTGAGGAATCAAAGAAAAAAACTCTCCATAAAATGTGCAGAGGTTTTTGCTAAGTCAGCTTAAGAAATACAGACTTCAAGCAGAATTTGATGGCTTATCTGAAGCAAACCTTCGGGTGTTTTACTAAGTGTTTGGCACTCCAAGTCTCAGGAGCTTTCTGTTCAAGTATTTGATGCTGGTTATGTGACACAGGTCACCACCTCTCTACTATGGTTTCCCATTCAGTGTTTTCTCCCCATCCTCCTTTTCCACCACTGTTTCACATCCTCTCTATTCTTTCCTTCCTTCCTTGTTTATTCCAAATATTATCAGCAGTTATATCTTTTATTCTTTGCTATATCTACCCAGTTCATCTCTTTTTTTTTTTTTCCTGGGGTTTTATGGTGGTAACATTGCTGTTTTCAGATCTTTTCAAATCACAGCACTTAGAACAAATGTTTTTCTTTGAGACTTTAAGCATCACAGGTTGGTTCAGGCCTTGTAGTGGCGTGGGTTGGCAGACTATGGTGGGGTGAGAAGGCTGTTGTTAAGACACCAGAATCTGTCTCACACCAGAATAGTTCTTCACAGAAATCTGGAAAAATTGCATTATTTGAGAAGCCTCAGGAGCTCCAAGAACATATGCATATGTGAGAATTTCTGTGCTGGAAAATCTTAGTGTTGTTCATTATGGTCTCCATGTTGAAATTAACTGTAGCACTAAATGCTCTAAAATACAACAGGCTTCCTCCATTCCTCAATACACTATAACTGATCAAAGAAGTCTGATTTAAGCTGAGGAAAAAACCAAATTATTCATGATTGCTTTGTCCTAAAAATCTGCATTACTCTTTCTACCCTTACTTCCCCCATCCTGAAACTGCTAAAAAGAAATACTTATAATATTGCTGGTAGTTCCAATATAACAGCGAGCTTTGTGATGCTCACATGTCTGACAGCATTGAAATGCACAGAGAACGTGTAGTCTGGCACATCAACAGATGCACAGTGAGGCTGAAATATTCTGGACATGCTGCATTTACTGGGCATAACATTTAGCTGTGTGTCTGTTAATGCAGCCACAGCATGTCTCAGTCCATGGCTGGTGCAAAGCCCAGTTTGATTTCACAGCCACAGTGCTGAGTTGCCCAGGATTTCTGAATGGCAGGCATCCTGCATGGAGTCTCTGCTGGGCTGCTGAGGGGATGAGGGTCAGAAAGGCTGGGGAAAAGGAATGTGATAGGTCACCTGTAAAAGCAAGTTGTCTCTTTCAGCAGCTGCCAAGCAGGCAGGTACACATCTGTGGGAATTCTTTGCATGGATATTGTAAAAGGTTGTATTTTAAGCATGTTCAGGACTAGGCTCTGCAAGACCAACTGAATAGTGGCACAAGAAATCCCCAGTATCCTTTAAGACAACCATCCTAAACCCTGGCATTTTTGTCAATGAGTTAATTTGAAAACTAGAAAGACTTTAACTGAGCACTTTTTTCTTTCTTCCCTGTCTCCAGTTTGTTACTAACAGGAAGAGTTTGATTCAGACAGCAGTCCTGATAATAAAGGTGAAGGCTAGATTGAGATTTCAGGAGTTTAGGATGTAGGCTGGTTGATGTGTTTGTAAACCAGTTAAATAGCAAAGCAGTGAAGTTGGTGGTTAGAGCAGAGGATTTCTGTCAGCTGCTCAAACTGAAAAGGTCACTGCAAGGGTGGCAGTGATCACACCATCCTGTTCATCAGCTTGTCCTTGGATATGGAGGGGGAGAGCAATGTGTTGCTAGTTTTGTCCATTACACTGAATTCGTATGACTGGAGATCCAAGAGGATGGAAATGTGCCAGCCCAAAAATTGATGCCCTCAGTTTGAGATCTGTGAAAGCAACACAGGCTGAAGCCAAATTGTCACATGCTCAGCTGGGACAATTGCTGTGGCTTTTGACAGGAGATCTGACTTTGTTAGAGAACAGAAGCCAATCCACAATAGTTAAGGCAGTAAGAACGACTCAAAGAAACAAGAAAAATGGGTGTCTCCCATGGACAGCTGATCAAGTGCCATTTCCCAGGCTGTACTTTCCTCCAAGCTGGCACCACAAGAGCAGGATCTCCTTGTTTGATGCACAGGCACCTGGCATCAGCCAGCCTTCTAGCTGATCAACACCGTTGATTTGTCACCACTGTCTGTTCCCTACATCTGTTTTTCTCACAGCTTCTTCTATGCTACTCCTTAGTCCCTTTGGCTTTTCTTTTTTTTTCCTCTCTCATTCACTCAAATTCACAGTAAGAACTTGATATTCAGAAAATACCTCTGCTGTTTAATTCTCACAGAAAGAAATTTGCCTAACTGGTTGAAAATAATTTCTATGTATTTTTTAAAACATAGACATGTTTTACAGTTTCCACTTGAGTTCTGGAAGAAAAGAGGAAGGGCATACAATTTTCTCATGCTGAGAGCCTGGAGGAAGCTGACCTGCAGAACTCTGCCATGCTTTATACCACAGCTTTGGGTGCCTGGACTCCTGGTGGCTGGGAGCCTGAGGGCCACTGGGATGCGGGTGAGCAGAGGGGAGAAGGAGCTGGGTCCAGAGCAGCAGAGACACAGCACTCCGAATCCAGCCCAACACAAATCTGTAGCTGAGCTGGAGCCAGAGGGAAGGACAGAGGGTAGCAAAGGGAGTCAGAGGATGAGGGCAGGAGGAGAAGGGAGATATGGGCTAGGCAAGAATCCTACAGAAAGTGTGTATGAGGAAAGCTCCCCGAATTCCTTTTACTCCAAAGAAAACTAAATCAATAGAAGCATTATTGAAATGCAGTATAATTTTCAGTAGTAAGAGGAGTCCTAGGCCTGCTGCTCTCACGTGGAGCTGTGGGAAAGCTCAAAGGCGGGCAGGCTGGGAACTGGGAGACAAATGCGGGAGAACTTGTGTACACAAGAATTTGTACCTGGTCTGCCTTATATTATGATTTGGCTTATGTTTAATTTGCCTTTTAATTTGACAATTCTTTTGACAATTATATAAAAAGCAAATTTCTTGAAAAAAATAAGTCATAGGTGAGTCTTAAGGAAGAACTGGAAATGGCCAGCTTGGAAGTAATAGAAATGGATTTGGTGTGCAGGTGCCATGCACACCACTGAAAAGCCACAAAAACAGTGCAGAGAGAGCTGGGTGTGCAGCAGTGCTGGTAAAGGAATTGAGGATAGTGTCTAAATGCTGTGATAAACACCTTACAAGGTAATTCTTGATGTGGGAAACAAGAAAGAGGACAGATCCGTGTGTGAACATAAGCTGGGTGTCTGTCAAACTCATCATGTCCCACTCTTCCTGTTCCCCATTCCCTCTCTGATCCTCTCAGAATAAAGTGAAAATGCAATGCAGCTCTTGACATTTCCCATTGATTTATTTTCCTGTATGAGGACAGGGTGCACCCTATCTACAATTCCAACAAAAAAGGTCCTTTATAAATTTAATGCAGTGTTTCAGTGCATTCCTCAGCAGAAAGGATGTGCACACCACAAGCAATACCCAGGTACCAGCAAACTGAGCTGCCAGCCAGGCAGTCCTCCATCCCTGCAGGGACACTATTACAAAGTCAAGATAACAGACTGCAGCAATTAAGATATGCTCTTTGCATTAATGGAGAGAAATCTGTGGATTCCTGCAAGCTTGCAGGCACTTACTGGAGAGCTGCTGCATAGGCTTCTTTCTCAAGGTAAAGAAAGCACTTGAAAGTATGTAAAACACCATTTGTTTCAGCCGACATAAAGCTACAACATCACTTAAATTTACTGCCTTCTCATTCTGGCCATTGATACACACATGGGTTTTCCCCTTATGCTCTTTTCATACATGAGGGTGGGTTATCAGAGAGTTCAGCAGCTTTTGCATGTCCTTTGTAACCTTTGACTCTCATTCTGTGATGCCAGAAAGCCAATTTGGCTACTATCTAATTAAATGCATATTTTTGTGTACATTTAAATTAGAGGGAAACTTAAGATGTTACCTATTAAAAATGTAAAGCAAGTCTCTAAGTCCTGGTCTAATTAATATAGAAATAGTAGTCCATTCCCAGTTTCATCAGTCACATTATTGACTGTCTTGCAAAGAATCCCATGAGAATGCAGAAGCAAGAACTCAACCACAGCTTGCTGTTGGTCCAGGAAGGCTGGTAAATATGCTAATTTTATGTTAAGTGAGCACTTACCGAGGGAAGAAAATACATACTTTCAATGTGCTATACTGAAATCAACTCAAAGTTGGCTGAGAAAGATATGAGAGCCTGATGAATTACATTAGCAATTGTAATAGTCTTTTTCTCTGAAGATGTCTCACAATATCAGTATTTCTGAGGTGTCTCATCATATACAACTAAAAAAATCCTTTTCAAATTATTGTAAAAGGTTTTTTGTGGGGTGGCAGCGAGGGGGGGGGTTGTCATTCTAGCTGGAATGTTTTAAACAATTCAATTTTTCTGACACTTGATGACAAATACGTTTCTTTTCCTAGACATTCTTGAAAGAACTGTATATGTTATGGTGAAACCTTTACACAGCTTGGATTCTGCAACTGGTAAGGAGAATCAGGAGACAATGTTTTTGATCAACAAGCATTTTCATGTAACAATGAGGCAGCCGATAATCTCTCTCAAAAAAAAAAAAAAGAAGCAGGGAGGACTGATAAAACTCTGAACACAGTCCAAAGAGAGAAGAAAGTAGGAAGGAGTAACAGAAGTGGTGACAGTATATATTATCCTGATATCAGACTGAACAAAAGAAATATACCACCTTTGGGTGGGAGACTGATTGTAACCTTACTCAACTGCTTCCCTTGCACGTGGAATACAACCCTGGTATTTCAGTAGCTGAGAACCACTGACTTAGATTTGTAAGTTCATATAGTCATAAAGGAGAGATTTCTGGACAGTGGCATACATTTATGGGAGAGGAAACAGGATTCTCTGAAAAGAAAGTTGTAAAGATATGAGTTTATTCCTGTTGTATTTAAAGGATCAGTGACTGTCATGGTCAGTGGCATAACACTGTTACTAATATGTCAGATTTAGTATCAGAATAAACAACCAAGCTGCAGCTTGAGGAGCCATTAGTGACACCCACTGGGTCAACTCTTCAGGAAGCTATTCAAAAACAATGCTATTTCTAGCACTGTGCTACTCCTATCCTATCCTATCCTATCCTATCCTATCCTATCCTATCCTATCCTATCCTATCCTATCCTATCCTATCCTATCCTATCCTATCCTATCCTATATCCCTAGTACTATACAGCAGTCTTGAAACTTTTAAAACTTTTGTAAAAAACGAAACCATATTTTAAGCCCCCCCTCCCCCCCCCCAACAAAAAAAAAAAAAAAAAAAAACAAAAAACAAANTTTGACTCCCCCCCACCCCCCCAAAAAAAAAAAAAAAAAAGAACCGCTTCAAAGCCTTCATTAAAAAATACACCAACAAAAATACTTTCCACCACAGAATCAGATCATCTTTCACCTTTCCTGCCTTTTCAGATCCTGTGTATTGGTGAAAAATTTTAGCTGTTATAGTAGATGTCCCCACTGAAGACTTGTGAAGGTTCGGACAGATTTCTGTATTTATCTCCAAAATTTCTTCCATTATTTCTGTTCCAGAAACAATCTGAACTATTAAATTAAAACAATTTGTTTAAGTTCCTTAGATCTGCCTTCTCTCTTCAACAAGGGTCAAGATTCTTCCTTTCCCTCTTTGGTACCTGACATGTTTCAGCCTTAAACTCTGTCCGTCTGAAACTTGACTGAAATATGTTTCACCGTATAGAAAACAGCACGTGAAAAACAGGTTGTGCAAAAATCAAATAGAATGTCTGTTTGTAACTTGTTACTGTGACTTTCTGAGCCACAGCAGTGCTGGTTTGGGGTGGCTGGTTCTCTGTGTCTTCCTCCCATGCACATGGTAATGCCATGCCAACAACCGGGGGCAGCCGGGTCATGCTGAGTGGTATCGGCTGTATTGCTGAGGCAAGTTTTAAGAGGGGTCAGTCATACAACAGAGTGTTGTTATCCACATCATGAGTGTGGCTGAAGCCATTGGAAATCACACAAACAATGTTTTGAATGAGTTCCTTCTCCATGACAACTAATAGTGTTTTAACTGTTCCCTGAAATATGCAGATGGTGTAGACATTACTGCACCTATCAGAAAGGGCTTATTTAAACAGTGTATATCTATAACTTCAAAATTTGCTGGGCAGAAACTCTTGGAAATAAGACATCAGTCAGGTTGTGATTCTGTAAATTAAATAATGACAGTATTTCTTTTAAACAAAATGCAAAGCAGCCTACAGTCAAAGGTCTGGCTAAGCAGAAATTATTGATTTTTTTTAATGGCAGTGGGAGTTAAGCAAATTACTCACCATGAGTAATTTAGCCTATGAATTTACAGTTCTATAAAAGGTTCTACAAAAAGATTATCCTATCTTCACATTTGTTCATTACTTAATATTGTTTGAGGAAAATGTTTTTTACTGCCTATGCAGAACAGGTGACTACTTCTTCTGCAAAGAGCAGCAGTGTGACATAGACTTACTTTACACCCTATATAAGGTCTACTTGAGTCTGTGGATCAAAGCAGAGTTTAGTAGTGTGAAGATTGTGTTGAGCCTTTGAATGGAGATAAATTTCCTCCTGAAAAGCTGGACAGTCCCAAAGCCCCTGGGCAGGGCCAGGCTGCCCTGAGAGGGACAGCCCCAAGGCAGCTCTGAGCCCCAGCTCTGAGCCCCGGCGAGCAAAGGGGCTTTGGAGAGCACTTTGCTTGGATCCCTGGTCTGACACTCCTTGCAGGGGTCTGTTAGTTCAGGCATGTAGCACATACCATGAAATCCCTGTCTAGTTCGTACTCCAGGAACTCTCACATCCCTTGCCCTGCTCAGGTTTTCTGGCAGTCTGAGCAGACTTTGTCCAGGCTCTGGGACACCTCTGGTGCTTCTGGCATAAGAGGTCAGAAGAGGACACAGGCACCTTCAAATCATTAATGATGGGAGTGGAAACTAGCACAAGTGTTGAGGGAGAGAGTTAACTTGATCACAGTGATTTTGTAAACCATGGGACACCAGTCACTTCTCTTGTCTGTCTGAGAGTCTCTCTGAATCAGACCACAGACGTGCAGGCACACAGTTTCTTGGAGAGACAGATGACCAAAGTAAGAATTTTAATTGCAATATTTGGGGCAGGCTAGGTGTTGTTTTGATAAGATTTTTTCCTAAGTGAAATAAGTGTCAGATAAAACCTGAGTTTTTTTCAACTGCCAAACAATGGAGCCATGGGTAGAAGTTGCCCACGTTATGTAAAGTAATGTAAAATTTTAAGACCTGTGCCGTGGCTTAATAAAGACAGCTTTTTGTCAGTTCTGTCTGTTACCTTAGGGAACTTCTATTCTAATTTTTTATTTTTCCTTTGAATATACTTGGAGGATAATTATAAGGTGCTCTACTTTCAACTTATTTTTTATATTTTAAAAGCCTTGAAGGTACTCTGAGCTGTTCGATTTTGCCATCTATGCCATTAAAATTTTATGGGGCCAACAGCAGGTTTTATTGATTTCCTTGTCATGATCAGGTCCTCTCTTTGACCCTTTAAAGCATCTGCATTTGAAATAAATTAGTATTAGATATTACACAGTACGGGTGAAATAGTTCCTGTCTTCCTGTGGTAGGGAAAAGTTGTATAGCTAAGACACGTCACCTTAACAAAATACAGAAGATAGGAAAAGGCAGTCTAATTACTGAAGTTCAAGTTTTCAATTTATTCCATTACTTCTAAATAGTGTTATCACAACGTTTTGAATGTCAGATAAGACTTGTGCAAATAATCTTTTCAGAATGGCACTAACTAAATTAAATGTCCTTACAATCTCTTTTCCCTCCCCCCTCTTTTATTCCCCCAGAGCCAACAGATGCGTATTTTGGAATGAACTGCAAAGGAAAGGAATAATTTTCTCTGCAAGATTCTGTAGAGCAATTTATATGAACCGACTTTGTGAGACATATTAAAGCACAAGGGAAAGAACTTCATAATTTAGGAATTTAGGAGACTACTGAATCCTGTTACAGGCTCGTATGCATGCTAGAAGACCAGGAGAAAAGAAAGGTAGTTGACCTTCTGGAGCTGTTGAATGCCCAGAGAAGATCTGAAAACTAGTAATCAGTGAAGTCTTCTCACAGGGAATACAGGAAATGAAAAGGCAGCTGCCAGTAAAAAATATGAGATAGAGCCTGAGGGATGAAGAATCACCTGAAGGCTGGGAGTGAAAAGTCTGTGGGAGGAAATGACTCCAGCTAATTCTTGGAAGAGCAGAGCTGGCTATACTCATGACCACTGAAATGACCATAACATCTGGCTGAGTCCAGCTTGCCTGGGCACTGTCTCCTGCCTGCCTGGAGCTGCCAGCTGGCCAGGGCTGCTGCAGCTGAGCCAGCCAGCACCGAGAAATGGAACGAAGATACTGCCTGTGTGCTGAGAGGTGAATGGCAGCAATGGATATTCTTGCTTTCTCTTCTTCATTTCAGTTCTCAAACAAAACATAAAATTCACTTGGCCTACTCTTTTTTCTGTCAGAAGTTACTGGGGTGGGACTGGCAATTCAGAGCATTTATTGTGTCCTTTGGACGGGAGATCTGTAGATGGGAAATGGTCCTTTCTGAATAGGGCTTATAGGTGGACTTCTCAGAGAAACCAGGCAGATCAAAACCAAAGGTCTGAAAGAAAAAAAAATTACTTTTGCTTTGGTCTGGTTCTAACTAGAAGAGCTGGGGAACATTTCCACCTTAACCTGAAACACTTTGAAGAGTGAGCTATGGATAGATATACAGATCTGAGATCAGACAGACAGACAGTATTAAATTCCAGAGGTGTTTCAGCTAGGATAGTATTATACAGGAGAAGCAGGAGAAGGAAAATTGTCCAGATGTTACATTTTTGTACAAGAACTCATATGTGACTTACACAGGGGAAAACACGTTTTTAATATTCAACTACTACCTACTGTAGGAGGAGGGCTTCTAATATGACAATATGTGTTCTCCCTGAGATTACAGTACTGAATGTTAATGCTGGTGCTCAGAAATGAAGCAGCAGGCATTTACTTTGAGGTAAGTTAGTGGATGAATTTTCTGCATGCCAGCTATTTTCTGCTCCTTATCAGCAGGAGTGAGCTGAGCTACCCTGGCCTCAGACTGTCTGTCCACACTGCAAACTGAAGGAGAGCAGCAGAGCTCAAGCTCTGGAACTCTGACTGCCACACTGCTAACGTATGTAATGAAGGGTTAACCTCACTATAGTCCTGAAGCAGTAGTAGGAAGATGTCAAAGATGTGCAGCAGAAGAATAGTTTTAGATTACTCATGATCTATTTACAGCTCTGCACTATCTTCTAGGATCCAAATTTCAGAGCTCAGCAAAGTACCTTACAGTATCAGAGATCTAATTCCAAACTGCTTTATTTGATTAACAATAGCTTTCTATCAGATTATGGCAATGTCCAGCAACATACTCCAGCTGAGCACCAATTATGACTATGTCCTTTAGAGAGGTTTTTTTGTCAAGTCTGTCAAAATCCCCTTTTCAGTGATGGTAAATGTTCTCAAAGAGTTCATTCTTTGACATGAAACAAACCCTCTAAGTGATAAAACTGCAGTTGTGTGTAAACATGAACACTGAAGCTGTTTTTGAAACTGTGTGATGGTTTTGGTGGGATGACTTACTGAGATGAATGGATGAATTTGTAGGTCATTGCTGTTATTCAGCTCAAAGTGTTGAAGCATCAAACTGCCAGGCTTGTTCTATAGAAAAGAAAGTATCTTATCTAGTGGTAAAGAATGATCATGGAATAATTGTCATTTTTCCTGCTGGAAATTCAAAGGATTTTGAACTTTTGCCTCCTATTATTCATCTCTTCTATTGTGAAGAGATGTCATACAAGAAAAATGCTATTATCATTTCTGTACTTTACCTAAGCCATGTGAGCAATGTAACTTATCTCGCACTTTTTGCAGAGTTTTTCTCTGTTCTCTCCTTTGCACATTTGAAACTAATTACTTCTCTAGATACAAACTGGTATTAATCTCCCATCAGTGCGAGGTGGTGAATGTCACAATGAATCCAGAGAAAGGTCTCCTGACCCGTTGCAATTTTTAACACACACCCAGGTAAAGAGACAAACTCCTGTCAGGGAACAATAAAACATCCTTGCATTAACACCAGAAAAAAATCCAACATATCTAGAAATGGACCTTCTGCCACTTCTTCTCAAGGAAAGTGTCTTTTGAGAAAAGAATCCAGGCCCCTGGGGTTGATTTGTAGGATCTCTCTTTAGCTGTAGAGTGATGGCAGCTACTTTTGTAAGACAAAAGGCAGACCTGAAAGGTGTTTCCTTCTTGGCTACTCTTACTGGAAGTACCTGAAGAGCACGAGCTTGAGGCAGAGACACAAACAGAGCCTGCAGAGACATAAACAGAGCCTGCAGAGATTAGCTGCAGGGACACCTGTCGGTTCTGAGATGACAGTCTGTGTTATAGATGACTTGTATTATGTCAGTTGTTTCTAAGTGGATATTTAAGCATTTCTGAAAAGATATAATTTTTTTCTGGAGTGCTTAGTGGAGAGGGAAAACAGACAAAGAGCACATTTCCTTTGCTTCCCTGCCACTTCCTCAAGAACAGCTCTTGTCTGATCTTGGTGTTTCTGTGCTCAATCATATATCCTATTAAGAAACTCTCAAATTATTTCTGTTCACAAGAATGATACTTTTAAAAAGTAATGTTTAATTATGTACAACTAATTCTTTATAAATGCGTATTAAAACCCGCCTAAATACTCCACTTTTAGTAATAAAGTACAGACTATGACAATGCAGGTGTAGGTCTCCAAAAAGCAAGTGACGACAAACCTGAGTTTTGCAACCAAACCCCCTACACTTAATGGAAAAGTCAAACCTCTGTCTATTTACCTCAGTAATGAGTTTCAAGTTGCTGCCTAAACGCAATTGCAGGTTCCTGTCACATTGTCTAATTTTTGATTTTTTTCTCTTTATAGCTGGTCACCCAGATAACCAGCATTTCCCTCTTGCTTCCCTCTGTATCAGCAATCAAAGCCTAAGTATATCTAAATAACAGATTAAAGAACTTCCTTGAAACATTATCTTTCTATAATTTTTACAAAATCCTGCATTTCACTAGTGCTATTATTTTTGTTACTACACACTCACATAAACCAGGATTTTTCATTCATTGTCTCTTTCAGTTTTATTTCACACTTTGAATCATAATCCCTGTCACCTGGGTAAGAATTATATACTAAATGCCCTTACCTCCCGTTTCCCAGAAGGCTAAAATTATTTTATATTAGTGTTCTCCAAGCCAGTAAACAACTGCTTTTTTTGGAAATTCTTTCAAGAAGGTAGAAAACACCTCAACTTAAAGAAGAAATTCTCCCTGATAACAGCTGCAATTCAATCAAATTTCTTTTGTTGTTTCTGATTTGACCCTCCTGCTTTACAAAAAACATTATGAGCAGTTACTAGGCAACACTTTATTAACCAACCATATTGTTGTAACACCTAGAGCAGAGAGTGGTGCTGCATTGTGGTAAGTGTTGTACAAGGGATCACTTCTGGTGGGCAGCGAATAAACCATCTATCGCAGCAGGAACATCTGTGGCAGAAGTAACACTAATTAAACAGAAATAAGACAGACAGGAGATCAGTTTCTTAGTAAGATTGTTCCATAGTGATCTTCAAAAACCCACCTGTCTTTAAAAATAGGCCCTTGCAACTAATTTTTGGTGACAGATGAGAATTGCACACTATGGGGACAACAGAAACTGAATGTAACTGATGCCAGACTAGCAGTGGGATGGGAGGCTGTTGCTGTATTGCCCATTTAGAGAATGTAATTGCAGGTGGGTACAAACTGGAATTTGATCTACGTACCCAGATTTTCTGTTGGTTATAATCCCTCCAGGCCACTCAAATATCCCTAGTCAGTGTGACATGACAGAAGCTCTAAAGACACTGAATTCTATGTCTGCTTTGTCCTTCAAACTGCCACAGCTGGGTGACTGTGTTAACTGTGCTCTTCCCTCATTCAACATCACTCTGAGAGCTGCAGACTAAAGTTCAGTAATAGACATGATCAGTTGCATGACAATTTTACATCTGGAAATCTCTCTCTCTGCAGAGAAGATCCATTTTTCTTTGGCTGAAAGAATAAAGGTATTTTTTGTTTTGTTTTTGGCTTTTTTTTTTGTTTTGTTTTTTTGTTTGTTTCTTCAGTACTGATATGTTCTTTTGCTTAATAAGATACCTTCTTTGCAAAGACAGCAACATAAACAGAAAGAAGGAAGCAAAAGAATAATATATGCAAAGTGGTAATATAACCCCGTGGTATTAGAAAAATTAAGTATTCAATGCCAGGAATCCCATTCCTTTCCTGCAGAGTTATTCCAGCTGCTGAAGGCTCTGCCTGAAGTCCTTTGTCTCCTCACTTTGAATTAGTGAATGAAGGAGGATGATGGCCTGGCTGTCAGACAGTCAGCTCCTGTCCAGCTGCCCTAATCAAGTGTGGGGGGGTGGGAATGCACCCAGTTTCTAGATACTGACCAAAATCAGCCAGCATCATCTGCTGTACTATCAACAGAACTGACTTGGAGAGTACCTGAAAACAGTTCACAACTCTCTTGCTGACCAACCATTTTAAAGGTTTTTCATTTCCTGTTCCACAGAAGTTCAATGTGTTAACTTTTAGGAACAAAATGAATGGAAAAGTGTCTCTTCAAAAAGGCACATTAGCTATGTGGTCAAATGCTTTTCCACTTCAAAAATCAGTGCACAGCGTTCACAGATTAAAGCCTTACACCACCAAAAAAAGAAAAGTTTACAATTTTCTGTATTAAATCTTCACTGCAGTTCAAGCAACCACATCTCTGTACAAAGGGTACTAGTAGAGATAGTACGAATACCCCTTTATCTCATACAAGGGGGGAAAAGCCCTCCTTACAAGCTGTACATGTTGGGAATAATTGATTTTTGAGATGAGTAACCCTTGAAATTCATGTAAGATGCCAGTAGTAGAAAAAATAAATAATGGCATATAGGTTGACCTAAAAATGAGGCCAAGGCAGTTTAAGATGTATCTGTATTGCCCCTTGAATTCATCTGGGGAGCTGACCAGGAAGCTGCTGCACAGGGAAATAACTCTGAGGTCTGTAAAAGGGGTAGAAAAGGTCCAGATGAGTGTTGCTGTAGGTGCTAGAGATGTCCAAAGGACTTTGCTGTGAGACAGACATGGTTCTGTCAGAAGGATGAGGGACAGTTGTGCCACAGGAGGATGCAGTGGCATAAGAAAGCTGCCTGCATGGATAAAGGCAGTAGACAAAGCACACTATAACTTCACAGCAAATGATAATATTCAAAATAACTTCAGTATCTCCTTGTAGAAGCAGTGGTCTCAGTAATTTCCTTGTATTGCCTCCACCTGACACTGAAACTTCACAAATAGGGTGTGGCAAGTGAGTCTTTTTGCCCTGTGCATGGCAGACAATCACTGCTTTGTTCTCACCACTATGTGCCCACGTGAGCATAACCCTCCTTTAGGTACGACTGCAATATCACCACTTTCAGGTCAAGAATGGCATGTCCAGCAAGTGTCCTGCTGGACACACATCACTGTCCCAGGTGTGAAATGAAATCTTACCTATCACTTTTCCCAGGAACAGTGCCTTTGGGGAATTGAACTGGGTATCAGATGTGGCTGGCAGGCTGTAACTTGTCGGAGGATAGTGATCAAGCTGGAGAAAGAAAAAAGAAATTATGAGCGTTTTGAACTATCTGCTGATGAATCAGGTCTACTTTATAGAATTATGCCATCACTTACAACTCTGTCTGATACACTGCTTTCATTTTGATAAAGGGAAAACAGCAGTTTTGCCATCTTCACCTGTACTGGATATTTTTTTTTGTTCTGATTGCTGTAGAATCACATCAGTTTTGTTTTTTGTGCTTCAGTATAATTGCTAAAAATAACAACAGTATAAAAAAGAAAGCAAATTATTATTTCCATAGAAACAGATTTCCATTTGGGATGTGTTACTGCTAACTCCAGCTTTACATAGCTGGGAATTTGAGACACCTTCAGGTGTTGTGTAGTCTCATTTTCTCTCAGAAAAGTCATAAAGTAATAAGACATACTTCTTTGCACTTCACGCTTATTACTTTCTTGTTGAAAATATTCTGCAATTTGATTGTGATGACACCTACTGAAACCCCAAAAATAAATTCAAGAGTAATCAACTTAGCTAAATAGCTTAATCTACAGGAAACACATACTGTCCCTGGTATGATACAGCAATCACATTACATTAGTATATTTCCCCCTGGTTTTTTGCTATTTAATAGGAAAACGTGAAGAGAGTAATAAAATGAATTACCTATACTTAGTAATGGCACTATTAGGATAGTTTAATATAGCTCTATAAGGCTTTGATGTTCATATTTCATAAAGGTAATTGGGGTGAATTTTTATCTTCACTGTTGTTATTTATTTTCTTAAGTTCACGTGTTTATTACACAGTCTTAAACAGGAGAGAACAACAACTGTTCATTTTATTCTGGCCTTGCCTTGTCACAAAACAGGACAGAAACTCACATATGTGATTTAAGGGTACAGTAGACTGCAGAAGCAATTCTGGAGAAATGGCAACACAAAAGGGCATAGAATATTTTCACATGTCTTTTTGCCATATTTCTAAATTAAAAATGTTATTACTGTGGATTGTTTTCCTTCAATGGTGCTGCAAATGCTCAGTTCAGTGGTTAAAAGCAAATGAATGGCAGATAGCAGAGAACTTAAGGAAGGGCTAAATGGAATACTGTGACCTCAGGTACTTGGAAAGCCTGCTGGTGTCATGAATCTGCCAAGGCAACCATCTCAAAAACCTATAAAGAGTGGAGAAGAGGGATCCTGTCTTTCTCGTAACACTCCATAGAACCCCAAGAGAAGTGTATATACAGTTGCCAGAGAGGAAGAACAGCCTCTGTAGATCACAAAAGAGATCTTGTCATGTTCAGAAGTTACTTTACGTGATCATAATGAGTATTGACATTGAGTATTTTGAGTTAAACATATGGAAGAACATAGTTCCATATTCTTACTCAGAAACAAAGAAAATTCAGTTTGTTCAGAGTATTTTGAACAGTTTTTCTCATATTTTTAATAAACAGCAGAAATACATATATTGCCTGAAATTAGAGTTACATAAATTCACATTGAAGAGAGCTGTTCTTGAAAAGGTGTAGTCAAGAATACAAAGAGTTACAATACAAAACAGAGCTCAGACTTAACCACAGCTGGTTCAGCCAAGTACAGACTCTGTGTAAGTGCTTGCTATTGGCATCTCTGGTGGAAGGGAAACCAGTGTTTCAGCATCTGACATTACAAGTGTCAGACCCATTGTCAGTGGGAACTTCAGGCATATCAGGTGAAAAAAAGATTCCCTTCTTATTTCAGGAAACAAATAAAAATGGCTCATAATTGCCATTTACCTTTATTGTTATTAAATGAAAGGTATAGACTTTAGAGAGGTGTATCAGGAAAAAATTGGTGAAAACTTAACCCACAAACCTGATTCTCCATCCTCTCACATACCAAGCGGTTAACCTCATGTGAATTCTTTGCATGCTGTGGAATTATTTCTGATACATATATGAAAATTACTTTAAATGTGCTGAAGTAACTCTGATAAATAATCCGCCACACTAGCACATACATTGGTATCTATCAGCATCTTCAACATTTAGGTTCTTCCTTTTGCAAAATCAATCTGGAGCAATGTTTAAATATTTCTTTTTATTGTGATTTGGAATCAGAGCAGTGTCATTGATCAGATTATTATTAATCTAATAAATATGAATGTTACAATACTTATTATCAACCTATGATTTAATTTACCAATGTATTATGGGTATCCTAAATCTGTAGCTATGGTTCAGGTGTCCACTATCAGAGTGACTATTAGGAACAATAAAAAACAATAAAAAATCATGCCTAATATCCAGACTGCCTCTACCTGAATATGCTCATTGTGTCTGCAGGGCATACATAAAAATGAAAACTCAATTGAAACACTGAAGCAGTGTGAGAATTCACATGGACAAACATACAATATCAAATCCTGCCAGCTGTGGTGTGATGAAACTCCCTTTGTCTTCAGTCAGTGTTCAGGGTGTGGAGAGGCCCTTACTTTGCCCACCTAGGAACAGGTTAGTCAGCAGTAATGCTGGCCAGATTCAAAAGAAAGGAAAGGTTCTTCCAGTGGCCTT
This sequence comes from Scytalopus superciliaris, assembly GCA_013400415.1. Lineage (NCBI taxonomy): Eukaryota > Metazoa > Chordata > Aves > Passeriformes > Rhinocryptidae > Scytalopus > Scytalopus superciliaris. The sequence continues at coordinate 148,834 of VXBX01007075.1, read as the reverse complement.
GTTTCCTCCTGGCCTTCAGCCCAGCAGAGCGTCCCATCATGGTGCAGAGGCAAGAGGTGCTGCCAGGTGTGGGAACCAGGCATTGCTGTGTCACACTGCCAGCTCCAGCAGTACAGCCAGCTTACTGCAAAGGTTTATCATCTACACTCATCTCTTGTACTCCATGAGCAATTCGATCTGTGAACTCACATGTATTTCCAGAGCTCATCGAAGTCAAGGAAATAGTTCACAATGGGTTCAGCTATGGATTGTTTTCAGGCTTTAATGACTGAAGATTTGGGTTGTTTTTGTTCCTGATTAAAATAAACCTCTCTTTAAGATTTTAGTTTATACTGATTTTCTGGGACAGGCGTTTCTGATCAGTCATAGGTCCTGCTCCACTGCCAGCTCCAGCATTTCTTGTCCCGTGGAGGGAACCTGCGCTGCTTCGCACAGCCAACGCTGGGCTCTGCCCTCCTCTGCTCTGGCACTGGGAATGAAAAGGTGCACCACCAGACAACAGGGAAGGAAGAGTGGCGTTTCTGTCCACTCACTTATATGGCTTGTCTCTGTACTAAACCAGCATCATCTAATAAAAAGCAACTTTTCTTTTTTCCAGAGGCACTGAACCCAGGGTTAAAGCGCTGTGCTGAATTCTTCCCAAAGCTGTATGTGACTGCCATCCAGTGGGTGCTTCAGTGTGAGCAGCTGGAACAGAGCAGCCTGCACTCCTTGTGTGAAACACTAGCCTATCAGTTTAATGTCAGACACATAATAAAAAAGGAATTACTAGTGTCAAATGATATTTGAAAAAAGTTATTACATTGTTTAATGAAATTAAATAAAATCTCTGTATACACAGATGACGTAATGAATTTGTATTAAATTATAGTTTTAAAATTATATTTAAGATTTTTCATTACAACTACTTTTCTTTAAAAACTCATTAATTTTGCTTGAATATAAACACATAGTGTTGCACAGATGAAAGTAGGTGGCAGCTTCTGAGGAACTTGCAGTTTCAGTTCTGAAGTCATGTCATGCAAGGCAGACTGCCTTTATGTGAAGTTGTTTGGATTTAAGCAGAAGTTCAATAAAATGCTATTTATTTAAAATTACTGTTCACTTAGATAATAAAACTAATCTTGATTGGAGTTCTGAGATTAACAGACATATCAATCTAAGGGCAAACATAACTCCCACATCACGTTAGTGGTCTTGGAGAAAGGTTATATACACAGACACATACTTTATATTCACCCTATATACCTACATCTGGATCAGTTCTAATCCAGTCTCTGTGTGGGTACTGCTGTAAAGTAAGGGTTTCTTTATGCTGAAGCCATTTGATAAAAAAATATTGTCAAAATCAAATGGAATAATATACTGTAAGACTTAATCTCACACCATCTGAAGTCAATACAGCTTTGCTATTGACTTCAGTAATAGCAGCATAAAGAAGGAGATGTGTTATCATCATGATCAATGTTAGTATTTCTCTTCTGCATTATTATGATGATTTATCACTCGTATTAAAAAGCTTCTTTAGTCCTGGACAAGGGCTTTTTGTGCTAAGTTCTATGGTAATGCATAACAAAAAGAAGATTCCTGCTCAAAAATACCTACAAAGTTAAAGTAGGCTAAGCATGAGACCTCAAGAAGACAACAAGACAGTATGCAGGTGATTAGTACCCAGGTATGATTACAAAGTGGGAGAAAACAGGAAGGTGATTGTGACTTTTTATTGGTGAAATACAGATGACTATTCCCCTACTAAAAGGTTAGGGAAAAAATGTACAAACAATATTTCAATATAGTTAATATAGTGAACTTATTTATTTATTTATTTATAGCACAAAATAAAGGGAGCAGATTTGATTGGTTACTGCATAATTCCTTAGCCTGATCACGGCTACTCACTGCAGTTCAGCTCCTTCCTTAGTGTGGCACTGGTGCTCTGCTCATCTATTCCTTGCCAGGGTGGGTCCTTGACCCAGGTTAGTGTGGATCAGATCAGAGCCAGGGCAGGGACGAGCCACAGACAGTAAATGAATAGAGGGCCCAGAGAAACAGGCAGGGCCAGAAACACAGACCTTTTTACTGCCTTAGAGACCTGCAGCCTCACTCCCCATCACATGGGAGCAGGCACAGGCACACACCTCACCAGCATGATGTGAGGCAAAGCAAAAGTTTGCATTGTGCTCTGAGCTCTTCAGATGAAATTTCTACAGAGGCACAGTCAATACTGTTTTAGGAATCACTCCAGATCTGTTTTTCTGGTTTAATGTGCTGTTTTAGCCTTTTGCAGGTGTGAAAGTTTGGGTTGGCTCTCTGCCAATGGCCAAACCTCACAAGAAAGATTCCCCCCTCCCTCTCTCAAAATGGCAAAAAAACAGCAAGGGAAAATTGAAGAAATATATATATATATATTTACATACATAAAATTTATATACTAGGTACAATGAGACAGGGACCCCCAAACAACTCCAATAAGGGACAAGGGGAAGGGAAAGGGGAGAGGGAAACAAAAAAAAAGGGAAATGAAACAAACAAATATATACAATCTAAATTCAGAAATTAGCTCAGTAAGTAACAAATACAATAGTAAACTCACTACTTTCCTTAGGAAAAGCAGATTCTTAACCTTCGCCG
>VXBX01007075.1:29596-145947 GCA_013400415.1 Scytalopus superciliaris | reverse complement strand
TCTTCCCTTCCCTCTTCCCTTCCCTTCCCTCTTCCCTTCCCTCTTCCCTTCCCCTTTTTCTTTCCCTTTCCCTTTTTCTTTTCTTTTGCAGGGATTTAAATTAAAATATGACCAATATAGGATACAGACAGAAAAATATAGATACATTGCAGAGAAAAATAAATAAATAAGGGGTTCTCTTTCTGTTTTAACACTTGAATCCTTTATGTGCACTAAGCTTGCATATATACCTGAAAGCTATTGTTGCTCTGCTAGATAATGACAGGGATAATTTGCCTCTCTCTAAAAACAACAAAATTGGTATAACATTTAAATAGAAATGTAGATACATAACTCAGAATATAACAGAAGGAAAAGGACACTATTTAGTCTGGCCACCTTCAATTGAAACAATCCTCTGATGCTTCTTTCACGTATCTGTTGACTTTTTTATTGCTCTCCTTAACAGATGAATTACAATAAATGTTAGCAGAAGCAATAGCAAGTCATATAATGCCAAATTATTAAAATGAAAGAGATTTACCTCAGGACCTAAAGATGACTTTCACAGGACAATAATTTGTCCAGTGTGTGCTGCCACATAATGGAAAGCACCTATTTCAGGTTAGGTTTTGACTTTTTTAGCTTCATCTTGGACTCCGGAAATACTTAATGATTCTTTAGTTCTCTCTTTGTTTCTTTAATTCCAATAAAAATTATATCAAACCAGCATCACAGAAGCCAAGGAAGACACACAGAGTCATCACTGGAATACACTATAGAAGAAGGAAGTAGTTACAGCATCAGCCAGTGTAAGTAACTCATGTTTGTGAGGTGGCTAAACGTGCTGCTGTGCTCTGCAGCCCTTTGCTCTGCTCCCATGCACAGGCTCGGGAGCCATCACACTGCACCACAGTCCCTTGGGACCTGAACAGCCTGAGCTTTATTTCCAAGGAAAGCAGGGGTGTGTGGTGAGGAAGACATTTCACTTCTGGGTCTGATCATGAAATGAGGCCTGGACATGGACAAAGTCTGGGTCAAGAAAGCTGAAATGTACCTCTGAACCCAGCAACACAAGCTCTGCTAAAAATCTGTGAGCAGGATGTTAGAGAATTCCTCTCCTATGGAGTGGGTTTACCGAGCAGAAAGTAAAGATGAACATTCTCCCAAAAGGTCTCCAAGTTTGCAACTCTCTCAGCTAACGCAGAGAGGGTAAAACTTTTGTAAAGATATGTACTTCAGCACCTGCCCCTGCCCCTCTGCAGCAGGTACAGAAAAGGCAGCAGGCTCAGGTTTTCCAGCCATGAAAACACAGGGAGAGGTGCTGCCCACAGAGGGAGTTCTATGGATCATGTTTTCCCCACGGTGTATCTGCCAGTAAGAGAAAGATCTGACTCCATGTCCTGATCTTCAGGGTCAGGATATTCCATCCCCTCATTTATTGATGAGTGAAAGGAGTTATGGTTTATGAAAACATTTTGTCTGATTTTTAGCTAGCTGAGATTCCATGCGGGTGTGCTGACTTATCTTGGCAGATGCCACTAACCAACTCCAAGACGCACGAAAGTGAAGTAGAAATCATTAATTTCTGAGCTTCCTGTCTACCCATAACTGCTCTCTTTTCACTGTAAAATAAAGAAGTTGAGTAAATTCAGTGAAGGTTTAAATCAACAAAACTGCTCGGAGCTCACGGTCATCCTGTGAGCACAAAATAAAAGGGACTAAAATTATTTATCAGTGAAGTATTCATTAATTTCTGATTCTGATGCATATGTTCTGCTGTCTCTTGCTGTTGTTTACAGACTCTTTTGAGATTTGAACACCTGGCCATTTGCAACATCTGTAACATCATTATAGTTGGAGGGAATTGGCTGTATGCAAAGATGAAGATCTGTAATTATATATTGGAAAACAGATGTTGCTTAGGGTTATGGGAATTATATATTATATCAATACAAGCTTTATTTTATTTTCAAAGGTTCTTGTATTGATAACTTTTTATGCTTTGTCACCTATTTGTGAAAAAAACACCTATATTTTCAAACCTGAGTAAACCCACTGTCTTGTGACTTCTGATTGAGAAAGCAGCTTAGCAGTTATGGATAAACTGAATGCTAATGCATTAAACATGCAGATCCTAAGTATGGTTCTGCTCTAGAAAATGGTCTGAGTTTGCCTTTCTGTTGCACCAGCACTTTGAGTAATGCATTGCCACTACAGAATGGCAGTACAGAGTGGAAGGGATGTATCTCCAGGGATTTTAAATAATTCAGTTCAGCAGGAAGGCCTTTACTATTAATAGAGCAATTTTTTTTTTCTTTAAAGCAAAATCTGCTTGGAAATTTATTAATTATGCTCTTAACATAATAGAATCACCTGCTTATGAGAATAAAAAAAAGCAGAGGGTTACTCTTGCCTTGATATTAACTATGGTTTACATGTTTTGCCTGTGGTTGAAGTGCTGGATACTTAAAACATGTTTTATTCATGCAAGCTACTATGGAATTTGTAAATACTGCCCGACTACTTCCTTTCAAAGCATCAACAGTACTGCCCCATTCCCTACCAGTGAAATGTTGGTTAAACCAGTCTTCAAATTAATCAGATGTGTAGACAATTCACAGCACTACCCAAAGAGGGCTGAGGCAGCGAGTTTCCCAGAAAATGAAGGAAATAAATAAAGATAGTATTTCTACATCATTTTGATAGCATAACAACCATTACCATGTCTAATCCGAGGGTATTTGTTTTCAAAATGTGACTCAAAGGGAGAGTTTTCAGAGAAGACTTAAAAAACTGTTTTATGGCTCAAAAACTGTAGACATCTGATGGTATACTAAAATAGTTCAATTTATTTAGCCTCTTGCAGATAAGATGAAAAGATATTTTAATCAGCATCTCTAAGAAAGTGTGAAGGGGAGTGACACCTGACACTAAACATTTATTTCATTTATCAAACATAGACACAATGTTAAATGTTAAAATCTGCAGAATTCAAATTGTAAATTAAGTGCAAATTCTGTACAGAATGGCACTCAAGCACTGGAAGACATGGCCAAAGGACATGGTAAATTTTCTATCATTTGAAGTCTTTCAAGCTAGATAAAATGTGTTTCTAGAAAATGTGCTATACTGCTATCATTACTTTTTGGGTTAGCTGCAGAAAATAATTTGGTGATTTTTTTATGGCCTCTGTTAAGCAAGAGCTCAAACAGTGATCATACTCTGTTGAGGCTTCAAGATACAGTAAATATGATAGTTAGGTATAATTCTACAACACCAATAATGATAGGACATGAAATTATAGCCCTGCTCAAGTCTATGAGAAAGTTCCCACTCCCTTTAATGAGACCAAAATTTAATCTACAATTATAAAAATCTTTGATATATTGATTGCATTTAAGATGGAGATTATATGCAGACTGCTTTGCTCCACTTCACCCACTTTATTTTATTGCTATTATGTTTACCATTTTATTTTCTACTTCAGATTAGTTTTGAATTAACTTTCTATGATTTACATTTTTAAAGCATCTAGGAGTTTGCAATTGTTACCTCTTTTCAAACAGTGCAGAGTTCAAAATGGAAATGAGAGAATGGAATTGCAAAATTTCTGTTTCCTCTTGAATTTCATTTGGGTAAGGGTCAACTATTTCATTGATCATTTCCCACATAGATGGGTATTTCTGCTGCCTGCCTCTGGTGAAGCTGGAAAATGGAGATCTGTACAAATGCATTTTCTGGATTATTCTCAACCTTATGAGCAGCCAAGTTCAGGGCAGGATTTCCATAAAGCCCCACAATTAAGTTCACTTTGAGTGGAGTCAGCAATGAACATTGTCGTGTGTAGGTTCTTTGCCACAGTTCCACATCCTGTCCAAGCCTGAAAGAGGGAACCACCAGCTGTGCCTCTGCATGGTCCTGTGAGCTGATGTGCACTGGGTGCTGCTGGTTGTCCTGGCAGCATATGGATGGGTCTGGGACACCAGAGTCCCGAAGAAGTCACTCAGGTACAGTGGTTTTCAGGAACAAAGAAGGCATTATAAGCTGTGACTCATAACCCCTCACTAGAAATGGCTTTAAAGGAGGTATGGAGAACTGGAGATACGCTGACAATGTACACGTGCGGAAGCTGAGAGACCCAGTCTGTCTATTGACTACTGGCTTTATTCCATGGAAAATTAAAGCACATTGTAAGTTTTTTTTTCCTTTTTTTTTTCTTTTGTACGAGACTGATCTACCTTTGTGCAACAGAACAGAAAAGTCCCTAACCCAGGTTCCACCCAGACTTTACTCTGGGGACATGAACAGAAAAAGTAGGTGTGAACTCTGCACTAAGGGTGCAACTATTGCAGTTCTTTCAGGGACAATTTAAAGCCTGCTGGAGTCAATGGAAGGCTTTTCATTTACTTCAATGGGCTTTGGATCAGAACCTCTGCTAGGGAATGTTTGTCCTTGGCCTTCTTAAAAGAAGATTTTATTCATGTGTGAATAGTGTTAATCACCCATGAACACTTGGTAAAGAGTGATCTGGTTTTTATGATATGGAAGATACCCTGCTGAAGCATGAAACCTTTTAATGAAGTCAAACAAAGTAAAACTTGCCCTCCATAACCTAAAACTCTGCTTCTGAAATGTCATTTACTGGAATAATGCATTCCCCATCTCTCAGTCTGGGCTTTTTCTCACCACAGGTGAACTAATGCACCCTTGGAGGTGTGCCATGGTTACTAGTATCCGGTATTTCACTAAAGGTGAGGGATAAGAATTGTTACTAGCAAATGTCAATTCTGTCCACCTCATGGAAACAACAGAAAATAAGCACATCTTTGTCCCTAAAATTACATAATTTGTTTTTCCTGACACCTAAACCAGCAGTATATCCTTAGTCTTATCCTTGAGAAACCACTGGCATCATAAATGAGATCATGTTATTTAATGTAGAACTAATTTTTGATTTGTCTGCAATCAGTGAATATATAAAACTGAAATATAAAAACCATTTGACAGAGTTTTTGCTACTACCTTTCTTCTTTACTGTCACAGTACATTAGGAAGAGGGGAGTAATTATAATAAAAACCATTCACACCCAATATTCTTATACTTGTTTGTTACCTCATGGACATACAATATGGTGGATATGTTGCTTTCAAAGCTCACCTCAAATTATGATTTTATGTAAGTAATCAGTGGTCTCCTCTCTACCAGCATCAGGTGAGGTCTCATAGAGTTCATTGATGAATCTTTTTCTGTATTTATATATAAATAAAACTCCTGATACTCATGATACAACTCTGGTTCACACAGTTCATATGGTAGCAATTTATTGCCTGTCTTCAGGTTTTTTAAATCTCCCTGGCACTACAGGGTTATTACAGTAAGTTAGAAAGACAGGTATTCTAAGTATGAACTCATTGTTAAAATCTCTGAAATACTGAGTGCTCTTGAATTGAAGCTTTGATGAGAAATAAATCCTCCCTGTGACACTTCTATGCCATGTAGAGCTGTGGAAGGGTGAGCAACAGCACCTGGCAAGCAAGCTGTCTTCTTTAAAAGCAAGCAAACCAGCTGCTCATCAGGTTGGAGAAAGATTTAGCAAGAAATGAAAGCCTGCTCAAATGTTCACTGCTCAGATCTGCAAGAAAAACCTCATATTTTATGATTTGTCCTCTGGATACAGAGAAAAACTGTATTTATATCTGTTGTATTTTCAGAAGTTTATGTTTGAAAACAGGACTAATTTTCAAGTGAACAATCTACTTAACACATCCATTCTGTTCATATCAGTTCTCTCATTTAAAGAATGTAACCTGATAAGTAATAAAATCAACTTATGAAAACTGAACAAAATTTGACAGAAATTTTCTCTTTCAGGTAATACAGTAGTGGTAGGATTTCAGGATTTGCTTTGTATGGGTTGTTGCTTTGCCTGTTCTTGCACATGCATCAGACAGATCATCTCATTTAATAAGCCTCAAATGTATTTGCTTTCTGTTTACGTAAATGAGCTGTGTTTTATGCATACTAAATAGATTAAAAAACTTTTACCCCAGGAGAGCAACAGCAACCAGAATGTTTCTGGCTCTTCGAAGCCCTAGATAGATAGTGATCTCATAAAACACTGGGAAAAAAATTGTTGAGACCCAAATGTAGGTGAGTTGATGCAAGGTTGGCACATTTAACTGCATGCATATTTTCTGACTGGGCAAGATATTTCACCTGATCCCTTCAGAAAATAATTCATTTAATTCTACAGCTGCCTAAATTGGCCAGCTATGACTGCATAGGAAACATGTCATACTTCCCAAAACTTGAAGTGTTTGACACCAGAGGGGAACCTGGTCTTCTTTAGCTTCCATTTAGCTGTAAGAGAAATAAATGCAACAGCATGCAAGACAGACACATATATCACTCTATGCCCCCTCAACCTCAGAAAGCCTGAAAAGACTTTGGGTGTATCACCTACTATTTTTTTAGGTTATCTGGAATTTTGTGAATAATTTTGTGACAATTCTTCAATGCATTCAGTGTTATTCAGTGTTATTCTGAGTACTGAGGGCCAAAAGGCATTGTAATGCACTGAAAAGTTTCCCTTTGATACCTTGAAACAATAACTGTCAGGGATTTATTTTAATTTGTAGGTAGATAATACTGTGATGGCTACTATCCTTCCCCTTTTGGCTCGGTTCCCAAGGAGACTTCCCCTCTTTATATTTCATTTGTTATTGGTTTTGGTTTGCTTCTTATAAGCTAACAAATGCAGATTAATCTATCCCATCCACCTGACTCTCCTGCCAACAAAGCTGTTCTCATACCCTGCTTGCAATCTCCATGTTTGCAGATGTGACAGCCAGGGATTGAAAACAGAGTTCTGTAATGACCACAGAGATGATGCTGCCTGGAAACATTGACTGCTTCTTGCAGTGCTCCCCTCAGTTATTTGAATAGTATTATACTATCTCAAAGATTTGCAAACTGAGATCTGGAGAGATGCTACCTGTGCTGTAGCAAATCCTAAATAAGCCAGAGCTATGTCCCTTCAGTAACACTCTCTGTCTCAGACCCCTGTCACATAAACACTTAAGCACCTGCTCATCTTTTCAGAACAGCTCTTGCAATTTCACTGGACTGCAAAGTAAATTTAAATTTAAAGACATTCCCATTTGCAGACTCAGGACTTAAGGAATGGTATTTAGTTGCACCAACTTCACTGCCATTTCAGATACTGTAGGATATTCCTCCTGGTTTCCAGCTGCTGTTCCAGAATGGTAGAGGTTTGTCCTAAGTCCTGTGTTGTCCATCAGCCCAGACGTCCCTGATGTCCTTGAGCATCTACAGTGACACCTGCGTTAGCCCAGCTCTCATCACACTAAAATGAGGATTTCGGAGCAACCTGAAGGTGCAACCGAGGGAAAGAACAGCTTTTGTCAACCCCTGAGACTGTGATCTGCAAGCAGAACCCCATCAGACTGTACTTTTCAAGATACAAAATGCCAAGAGTTGCAAGCAATGGAAGCAAACGAGCTACACCTTACCTGCAGCACGATGTCCCGCCCATCCCGTGTGATGTTCACGGTGTGGGGCTGCCCATTAGCCATGTTTCTGTGGTCGATATCAATGTTATATGGCTCTTTGGTGCCTCCCAGGCTGTACCGGACCTGCAGGTTCCCTAGTGGAAAAACGTGTGAAAAGCACCCTCAGGTATTTTGATCTCTATCCACCTGTTATTTTCCCCTCTTTATTTTCACATAGAGCTCTTATCATTTCACACTTAATTGCTCTCATAGCTGGTTGCTGCAGTAAGAGAAGAGCTAGTGCTTGAGATTATAAAGTTACTGGGCTGAAACTGCCTCTGGTTTACAACCCAGAAGTATGACAATGCCCAGCATCTCCAAACCAAAGTGTTTGTAAACACTCCAGCCTGCAAACCAAACAAATAGGAGCCATGATTTGAACAATATGGACAATTGGTACAAAATTGAGCACATCAAGCAGCACTTCATTGTTCAAATTATTATACTTGCTGCAGCAGAATTCTTTGAAATTATACAAAGCATAACATTTTCTAAGAATAAACCATTGGCATGCATTGAATAAAGGCAAAATTACAGCAAATTAACACTGACACATAACTTACACAAGGGACTTTCATGCTCTCACATTTAATTCTTGTTGATGGGTGACCGTCTGGACATTTATGGAAATTTAATAATATATGGTGAAATGAAAACATCAGGTTATATTGTTAGAAAAGTATAGTCAAAAGTGATTAATTTATATTCCTGACATACTGCCAGACAGAGTTTTCTTTTCTAAACAAAAGTGAAGTGCCTGCTCTTCATAACACATCTTAATATTTGATTAAAAGGAAGAATATTTGAAAAGGGAAATGCAGATCCCATTATTGACGAAAAATGGAAATATTCTGGCCCAAAAGAGCAGACCTGGACCTTTATAATTATAGTTTAGTCATCTGAGGTTGGATTTTTCTCATGCACCTTCTTTCTTCCCCATGAAAGGAAAAAAAGGAGTGGTATGTGGAATACTTATCCCATGATAGAGAACAGTAGTAAAATCATCCTAATTACAACTTCCACGAGGCACTAAGGCACTATTTGGAATTGAAGTATATTTAGTTTATATACAGTTTTAACACTGTAGCAGCAAATGGTCCATATCCAACCTTCAACCATCACCAAAATGTTTTGGACATTATATGCTGTGCTAGATCTTTATTTTAGCCACCTCAGTGAGTATGCAGAGTTTCAAAAGGACAGCACATGACACACAGTGCTGATATTGCCACGAGTTCAGCTGTTCAGGGGCCTTCATGTGGACACCGACTTGTCCCCACCATGATGCTGGTTCGTGGCAAAATTTAGTACAGCCAGAACACAGGTTTCTAAGCGCTTTGGTTTTTTATGACAAGGGTGAAGAGACATTAGTTCAGAGCTTCAGCTGAATGTCAGCATGGTATTGTTAGCTGTGCAAAGGAGAGAGCCTGGGGCAGCGGCTTACCAGATGGCTTCACCAGCACAGCCATGAAGTCTGGGGTGTAGGAGCTGATGTACAGTAAGACACAAGGAGACTTGGTGGTACTGAAGCTGAAGCTGAGCTCTTCTTTATTCAAAGTGAGGTCAGGCGCTGTGATCTCAGGATCTGTAGAACTCAGGAGTGTTCGGCTGACTAAATCCTTCACGCTAGTGCCCGGGGAGTGGAAGTTATAACGAAGCCACATTCCTTCTTCAAAAAATGCTCCAACATCTTGAACAGAACAGAAAAAGGAACAGGAAAAAAAAGAGAGAAATTTAATATGCTGACACATTTTTGATGAAACATATTACTACTGACTTGATCAGTACGAATCTGTGCATGTTTCTACTGCTGTGTTGTTTAAACACTCTGCCAATATTTAGGCCAAGACACTCTTTTCCTATGAGAGTGAAAAGAACAATCTCCATTTTATTAGTGGGTATCTGGATTCACAGAGCAAAGGAAAGATTTGCTTTGGGGCACAAGAAGGCCTATGCCTATATATCTCATTACTACTACAGATAAGTAGAATCGTGCTTTAAATTTATTCTCATTAAAAACCTTGCAGTAGGTAATGCTCCAAAGAAGGAGACACAAAGAGTGATTTAAGGGACACAGTAAGCAAACAACTGTCAAGAAAAAGGAAAACCAGCAGTACTGAAGAGCAAATTTGACTGGATTTGGAAGGACCTCACAAAGGAATGATACCAATTCCAGAACCTGAAAGATCTGAAACAGGACTGGACACAATGCTAGAAAGTTACCCACCACTAGCACAGACCTTCATGAGAACTGCATAACCAGGATGTCCTTATGGGAGATAAAATTAACTAGGGACTTTGACCCAGTGTGGAACAATGCAAGACACCTGATCTGTAGATTCCAAGAGCTGCTACCTACACAGTTTACAAACCAATATGAGACAAGATGTGATGTTTCAACACTCCAGACAGAAAATAAAAGCACTTTTGGCAGAATTAATACTTTCAGCTGATACTGCTCCTCAGCAATGCACTCCTACCTATTTCTTACCATTAAAAACATAATTTAAGGTTAATGTTCTTACAGTGACTGCTGACTTTGACAGCCTCCTATGGAAATTACAGCACAGTTGTCTACCACTGGTAGTGTATAACTTACTGTATTGGGAATTGCTTGACTGACTTCCTATAGTAGTCATTCATTTAGTGACACTGTGGTCCTGGACTGGCTTTGCTGTCTGGGACAAAAATACTAAAGGAAATTTTAAAATTATTGTGAACTTGATTAAGAAGGTGCGTTTATGAACATTTCATAAGAGATTAAATGAATAAATATCATAATAGTAACACATGAGTATTGCATTCAAAGAAATGTTATAGGAAATGCTTAAAGACATGAACAGTCTTAAACAAAAAGTCTTCCACTGTTCACTACCTTCCTACAGGATGCAAACCTGCCAAAGACTGGTAAAAAATTGTCCATCTAAACAAGAATTTTATTTTTATTTTAGCATTTTGAGTCTTTACACAATTCTGAGTAAAAGCTGTATCTCAAAGGATATGAAGGAAAATGTCCCTTTCTCAAGCTCTACAGTTACACAGAGCAAGTCTGAAAAAGTCTGCAGAATTTATTCAGAGTAGTTGAGCAGAGAAAAGGCAAGAAGATAGATAAATGTATAATGGACTTTACTGATGCATCTTTCCAGAATTTCGCTAAATCTAGTGCTAGAAGAGCTTCAGGCTTTCTTGTTACCACATAAAAAGTCTCCAAAACTCAAAATATCAGTCACTGTCACCATATGGATATCAAGTTGTGGTCCCAACTCCTATAAATAACTTGATAATTCTGATAGCAGAAAACTAAAATCACCCTCAAAAAGTTACAGGAGAAGCAATTTCATGTACCAACTATATTCTGCAGTAGACGGAAGTTAAGTACTCCTAGATTAAAAGTGAAGGGCCCTATCCTGAAAAAAAGCCCAAATCCCCAAACTGTGATGTCCTCTGCTATTTAACATGGTGTTGAAGACAAGCACGCAAAAGTCTAAAGCAGTGTACACTGTAGCTTCAAGTATTTGCAAGACTCGCTTCCAAATACCCCTGTGACCACTGACTTACTGCCCTCCCTCCTCTGCCTCTGGTTCACACAGGCCGCTGCTTGGGCAGGTGCTGCATCAGCCAGGCAGCCAAGCAGGCTCTGTGCATGCCCACAGCACACTGATCCAAAATGAGGTTTGCTCCCAGCCTGTGTGTCACACCTGTTATTTCAGGAGCAATCCTTGGGACTGCCTGGCACTGAGTTTGACGAGGGCCTCCCGCCCTGGCAGTACCAGAACCTTCAGTCCTGACCTCAGCTCTGCTCTGGGGCTGAGCTGGAAAGTCTGCAGTGCATCTTTCTAGAGCTGTAAACCTTGTAAATTACTGCTTTAAATGTTCATTACTTCAAAGAAAGCTTTAAGTAAATGTGGTCTCTGAAATCGTATTCAGGGTATTCTATGACTCTCTGAGTTGGACTCGATGACCCTTGTGGGTCCCTTCCAGCTCAGAACACTCCATTCTGTGACCTTTCTTTTTCCAAAAGGGTTTCATGACAGAGCAAAAATGTTCTGTACATTTAACTCAATTTGCAGTGAGAAAACAATTTTCAGTGTAGCTGTATCACTACAGGCATACAGGATATTGTTATGAGCCTTGAAATCCTCCTCACATGCACACCACCATGTTAAAAGGAAGAGTAACAGGAAGGTTCACTTTGGCTGTGTGAGAGTATTGGGCCCTCAACAGGAAGATATTGAATCCCCTCAAGTTCCAGCTCATCAAAGAGGTTGATGCACATGATTATGCTATTCACTTAAAGAAGCTGGAGTCCTTGCAGCAGGGCTCCAAAGTGCTCAGCAGCTCACAGGAGCAGGCTGTTTAAACTGCTAGGAAATATAAGAAACAGCTATAAGATAATTTTCTCTATGCTGAATGCAGTTACATGATGACTTGGAAATGCTAAGGGTTGACCAATGAAACAGCTATCTACTTGAAGGTCACAAGTGTATCATCTTCCTGAAGCTCTGCTAGAAGGAGCATCTAAGTCCTTAATTCAGAAAACCATTCAAGCTACCTGAATAAAGAGGGTCAAATGCAGTACAAATCCTGCTGCTGAAATGCGGGCGAGGTTTCCATGCACAGCTCTTGTTTTCTTCTGTGGTATTTCAGATGCTATATGAAAAGACAACTCTTGGGACATCAGACATGAGGCATAAGAAAGGTTGTTCTGCAAACTGCCCTTTCAAGGCAGAGGCCTTAGGAAAATGGATGTGGTGGCAACAGAGCAGTCTTCCTCAGAAAGTAGTACCTATTTCTACACCAATATTCAATGGAGTCATCCTCTCTTGACAGACTTGGCAAATATAAACATATTGGGCTGGCTTTGTAGAGGAACTCAGAACACGAACTGTGGATCATTAGAAACAATTTTCTGGAACATGATGCAAGTGCCCAGCGTGAACTGCACAGATCTTACAAAACTGTCCAACTTCAATTTGGAAATGGATGAAGTGAAAGCCGATCCAAAACTTCCACATACAGTGCACATGCACGCAGAACTGGAGAACTTATTTGGAAGGTTATGATGCTTTGGTCATTGTTCCCAGTCTCCCTCTCCCCACTCAGGTGCTTTTATTGTTGTACACTCTCATTCTGCCTGGGATCAGGAGTACTGAAAGAGTGGAAGAGAAAGCCAAATAGGAACGAAAAGCCCCATTTCTCTTAAACTTACAAAGTATCATGACTGGGCCGTTGCTGTATAAGTAGGAAGCTAGTTCTACTTTGCTGCTGGTTTAACATCAGTGAAATGTCACTGTTGGTCTATTCTATTCTATTCTATTCTATTCTATTCTATTCTATTCTATTCTATTCTATTCTATTCTATTCTATTCTATTCTATTCTATTCTATTCTATTCTATTCTATTCTATTCTATTCTATTCTATTCTATTCTATTCTATTCTATTCTATTCTATTCTATTCTATTCTATTCTATTCTATTCTATTCTATTCTAATAATGATTCTTTTATTCTTTTAGCCATACAGTCAGAGACAGAGAACTCTTGTCTTCTTTCTCCATTACCTTTTTCTTACCTGTGAAAAGTATTGCCAGCATGGGCACAGGTGTGACTGAATACAGCTGGAGTAAGATTTTCTACCTCGGGGCATGTATATAAGAGATACAGAACCCAGCAGGCTTTACAGGAGCTGAATTTGTGAAGCTACCAAAAACCTACAAACAAACAAACGAGCAAAAAAAACCAACCCCAAAACACAAAACAAACAAAAAAAAAAACAACAACCAGAAAAAAAAGCCACCTCCCCAAACCCCTCCAATTTCAACACAGGAGCTTTTCAAGACTGGCATCATATGAAGTGGAACCTCCCTTCTGGAGCAGGACATCTATATTGACTCACAACTACCATCTCATGCTTAGCCCAGTAAACTGGACCGGAGTTCTGTCACCTTTCACTTGGGGACCAAGGAGAAAGCAATGCTGGTTACCTCTCTGGTGTTACTCTGTCTGGCTTTTTTTGAGGCTGAGTCTTCAAAGCAACCCCATTAATGGGTGTAAAAGGTATACCTGCCTTACAGAAGCTGGAGACAAAATCCTGACAACTATGAGACCTGGCAAGGACATGAGAACTGCAGCAGAAAAAGATTTTCTCCTCTTTGTTTCACAAAGCTGAGTGAAATGACTTTTTACAACTGTAAGCATGTCCTGTCTGGAGGACCTAAATGCTTTCTTGGCCCTGCTCAGATTCAGCAAATTAAAACTATTACTCTGTGATGTTGCCTGCCAGTCCTTGATGCTGTATCTTCTCTTCATGAAGTTCCGGATGTAGAAAGCAGCTTTGTCAAAATCCTAAGCAAGGACAGTCACTGGAGACATTTCTAACACTCGATGTGTGTACAGAGTTTCTTCAGACAGGGTAGACCATTGAATGAACCCTATTTCTTGATACATAGTTTCCTTTCTTTTTCAATTTCTCTTATAGTTATGAATGTTGAATATAGATTAACCACAGCCTACTTGTTCATCTTGTGGCTAAAAATGTGCTAGAGAGCATCTAAAATTGCTGCTACTTCCAGACTGTGGTCCCAAAGACTAATACTTGTTCACTGAGATGCATCCTGGCCATAGGGAATCAGTAAAGGGTCAGAATCTCACAACTGTTGATCTGGGAAAGAACCTGAGTGCTTTGAAGGTGATGCTTACCATGGTTAGCTCATTCAGTGTTTTATTCTACCTTCAGTCACATAGTATTTAGTTTGTGAAACCAAGAAGCGAGGATTTGCTTCTGCTATATGAACATACCAGTACGTGGTATAAAAACCAGCTTTCCTGAACAAATGGCTGTTGGAATTGGGGGATAAGCAAAATCCTGTGCACCAGTGGAACTGTGAGGCCTGATCATAAATCCATGCAAGGCTTCCTGCTGCCTCCAGTAGAACAGGATGAGTGCCACAGAAGAAGGGATTCAGCCACCTAATCCATTACACCTCCAAGCCTCCCTAGTCAATGTCAACACGGAGGTTCTGTGGGAAGCAGTTTGATATATCTAAGCAAGGCTGAGCTCTGAACCTTCTTTTGCCATAGCTCTGTAAAGCAGCTGCTTTTATTCTATCTGCTATACATGAACAAAAGTGTGCATGACAAGGAAAGCCTAAAAACGTCAGGAAGGTTGCAGCTGAATTTCATTCTGCACTGATTTGAAAATATCATAAATCTTTCCATAGGTACAGCTGTTTGAACTGATGTGTGGGATAGAAGACTCAGAGTACAGGAGTGGCAACTGGTCTGCTGAATCTAAATGAAAAGCCATCTCCATTTCTAGTGGAAATACCCATAATGGTCTGAAAAAAAAAAACATAAAATGGGCTGGGTGAATAAAAAAGTAATGTCAAATATACAATAGACCAGGTTTCATGATTTCCTGCCAGGCAGTCTATGGAGGTGCTCTTTAGCTCTCGGAGAAAAACTTGCAGCTTTGCAAGAGCCATTTGAGAAATATTAGAGACTGCCATTTGATGATTGCACTGTATTCAGAATAACAACATTGATAGGTGAGATCTGGATTCATTTCCTTCCTGTACCACAGATATCACTTTAAATGTGCACAGGATCTTGCTCCCCTGATCATCTGGTTCACTTTCTGCATTATCATAATAAAAACATCTTCTCCCATCACAGAGCCATTGTAAGGAAAAATACCCTATCATCTTGAGAGGTGCCAAAGCTACTTCAATAGCATAAAGGTGTATAAATATTGCACATGGGTGTCTAGTGTGAGTACCTCAAAACTCTCAGTTGCCTTTCTACATGCATGCAGCACCCAGCAATGTTGCTGAAGCTGCTCCGTTTCTCTTTCAGAAAACATCTGCATTCAGTGAGCAGTGATACCATAGCAGGCCTATTATAGTTAGCTGACAAAGCGATCGAAAGTTTATCACATTTTCTGAGCCAGGACTTAGTATTTTTTTTAACTTATTACTGTGACTCTTTTATTTTCTGCATATAAAATAAGGAGTTCCTGCATTTTGTAAGTAGCTTATTATGGATGGTAAGTGATTTGGCAAGTTCAGTTTATAATCAGGTTAATATCTCTTGATATGTAAGTATTATGTGGAAGATTTGTTTCTTTAAAAATAAAAAGGACGTTTTTTTCAAATGAAAGAATCCTTGAACTTACGTGCAATTTTCAAAGCACTAGAGCAGAAGTGTGCATGTTTAATAAGGCAGTATTTACAGGACAGAAGAATGAAATAGCTTTATACAGTATATATCTGTTTTTTTCAGTATATATATTTAGTCCGTAAAGACTAAAACCTGAGTTCTGAAGCACAACCTACAGGTTAAAAAGCCTGTCTGCAGCATTCAGACTTACCAGGTTGGGAGCCTAACATTAACAACCCAAGGAAAATGTCTCCAGTAACTTCCAGCTGACAGACCCCAATCATGTTGTGTATAGTGGAGTTTTTCGGGGTATGGGAGAGAATTTTGCCTTGATTTTCTGTGTTCTGTGATTATGAACTATGAAAACTAACAAGTTAGTTACCTTAAACCACTGTAACAAATCACCTCCCCGATCCCTTCAGCAAAACGTTGCAATGTATTCGCAGCCAGCAAAATAAAGGGAATTGAGTGGGTACAACCAGGGCAGAATTTGGAGGTGACCAGGTGCCTCTCTAAGAGTCAGTGGAAGGGTGCAGAGCTCCTGCCCCTGATATGTCTGGCACCCACTGAGCCTGCTGAAAAGGTGATTTTTCTCACTGAGGCACAGGAGAAAGCAAGAAAGGAAGAAAATCTGATTGCAACAATACTACTTTTAAGTGCTTTCAGGGTTCATGCAAATATAACAACAAACATGAAGGAGCTCACTTCAGACACTGGCATAAGGATTGCAAAAATTCACACTGTGAATCTGAGCTTTAGTGAAAAGAAAAAAAAGAAAAGAAAAGAAAAGAAAAGAAAAGAAAAGAAAAGAAAAGAAAAGAAAAGAAAAGAAAAGAAAAGAAAAGAAAAGAAAAGAAAAGAAAAGAAAAGAAAAGAAAAGAAAAGAAAAGAAAAGAAAAGAAAAGAAAAGAAAAGAGAAAAGTATATACTCTGCTCATCTCCTGGATGCTTGTTGATGCAAATTGAGTGACTGCACAGAAACTTGCGAGCTTTGAATTTACCCTTCCAGCAC
The DNA here is from genome assembly GCA_013400415.1 of Scytalopus superciliaris. NCBI lineage: Eukaryota > Metazoa > Chordata > Aves > Passeriformes > Rhinocryptidae > Scytalopus > Scytalopus superciliaris. The sequence goes on along the minus strand of VXBX01007075.1, from coordinate 129,225 downwards.
ACCTGAAGGTACATGAGTCACAGCACCGGATATTTATTTTTTGGGGTTTTTTTGGCCACACTATGTTGGTAGTATGCAGTTTCTTCTTCTACTGTTGTTTCACTGTATTTCAATACCAAAGGAGGAATGCTTTTCTCTGGGGTATGTCCCACATCAGAATGCTGCCACGTGCCCTGCATTTGACCTTTGCTTTTTTTCTTGTTTGAAGGGAGTAAAGAGTTTGTTTTTTAAAGGAACAAAAATTAATTGTTTCCTCAGAGATGCTTTTATGATGATAGGACAGCTGCAGGAGAAACAAAAATAGAGAATTTATGCTTAAGCGAAGGACAGGGAGAGGTCAGAAAGCAATCTGCAGGACTGCAGAAACACTGCACCTATTCCTCAGAGCAATTGCTTTGAGCAATGAAAGAAGTAATGCCAATTGCATATGCCTCAAATACAAAACAAAAATAAAGTTAAAATAGATGTCAGACTGCACTTTTGCATTTCTTTCTGTCCTTGTGAAAAAACAGTGCAATTTCCAGGCTACAACATCAATCACACTGCGATGTGCTGCTAATAAGGCTGGAGACAGTGCAATTTCTTGTCAGTCATCAGTCAGTGGCTCTAAGGATGGATTTCATCAGTGAAAGGATCCACAACATGTGAGGCCTGCTTTTATTGTGTGGTGTGTTTACGACTCATAAGTCATTGTAGGGTGATTTCCTCATAGTAGTTATGTTTTTTTCCCTTTAATTTTTTCCCTCACTTCTGCTAGCAGTTTCGGTACGTAACTGACCCCAAAAAGTTTACTGTGGGCAAGTGATTGTAACATCAACATAAAACCTTTGGATAACAAAAGTTTCCTGTGGGAAATTAAAACCAATGGGAAGAGAAGTCTGTGCTATATTGAAAGGTATTATATTGTGGCACCTTTCACTACACCTGAGTGGCACATTTCTCTGGGAATATCTCATATTGGCTTCAATGTGATGGCTTAAATGTCAGGCACTACCGGTTATCAAATCAACACATCTCCCTGGCCGGGAAGATTTACTCAGGAGTAAAATTATGAAGCCTAGTCCTAGTTTATCCTGCAAAGCACTAACTTTGTTATTTCTTGGCAGCTGTGAATGTGAATTTCTAGTGAAAGTAACAACGGAAAGTATTCTTGCTTGCCTCATACTAGATTCACCCAGCATAGCAGCAACAAAGAGCACACAGAGATGCAGGTTAGAGCTGTATTCAGCTATGCCCTTATATAAATAATGAAAATTGTTGAAAACAGGTAATACAATGTTTGAAAACATGTTCACAGACAGTTCAACGCTTTTGCAGAGGGGAAAGTGTCAAAGTGTTAATGAAAAAATGCATTGAAATATGCAAATTATGATCTTTTAATCCAAATGAATTAATGTATAATTTAGGTAACGTTTATAGGGACAAACTTTCAAATTTTTATAAATTTTTAAACTATTTTTTGAACTCAAACACACTTGACTGTTTTGCCAGTATTTATTTTGCAGTTGTTATGTTACCCTTTGTATTTAGAAAATATATTCATTCTTGTCTCCTGGACAAAGAGGACATGGTACAGATTTCAGGAGCTGCTGTTAGAATGAAAATGTAGGATCCCCTTCTTTTACAAGTCTAGGAAGTTTGGCAACACACATGAGTTGTTCCAGTGCTTTACTTGATTTAAAAGTTAAATTTACAATGTAAAATGTAATGGGCTGTAAATGAACTGTTCTAAAGATATCATTATCAGTACTGTTTGTTACAGAATTTTACAATTATTTTGATGATAGGATGCCCCAAACATGGCCTGTTCTGTGTAATTTATCCTTTAGCTTTTTTTCCCAGTGCCCCACTGTTCTTTCTCCACAGAAGCCCTATGGACTCACCCACAATCATACCTGGGGATATACCAGATGAGTACATCAGTTTCCAGCACTAACAGATAGCAAATTGGTAATTTGCATTTTGTACATAAGACCTCAAGGATTTAGAGAGCTATTTTTAGCCTGAAGTAGGTTGATGTTTAAAGCAGAGATCTGATGTGTGGTACAGAGATCCCTGGGCTCGCAGGAGTATGAATGACTCAGTGCTGCCCAGCAGCTGTAGCTTACAGCAAGTTTTGCTGCCTCCCAAAGTATCCCTGTCAGAGCTCGGGGCCTTTGGCTGCACTGGGAGAAGGAGATAAGGAGAATAGTATAATACAGGATAGTACTAGTGCTGTTGCTATGGCAGAGCTTACAGACCAGCCAAAGCAGGGTTTGTCTGTGCTAGGTGCTCAGTTACTCCCCTAATAGTATGTTTTTATTCTGCTAGTCTCACATCCAGGAAAAATAAAACACTTCAGCTTAGAGCTACTTTTGGCAGAAGTTTGGGGCATATCTGTCCACAAGAGAAACAGAAAAACCACACACACACACAGCAAAAGTCAGTGTGATGAGTTTTGGCAATACAGAAAAACCTAATAAGGGAATTCAGTGAATATGGCATGGCAGTAATTATATATTTTTTTTTTCTGAGTCAACATATGTGATCTGTAAGAGACTGACCCAATTCCAACCTGAATGGATTTCCTCTACCATAACTGCATTAGTGAACAGAAATACTAAATATGCATTACCATTATTCGTGACAAACCATTTGCTAAATTAAAGTAACTGTATTCACATTCTCAGGAGCAGCTGTATGTACAGTTCCAAATGTTATTGACATTATAATTTATAATTTGTCTTTGAAGCAACACTGCGTAGTGAAACCTGATGAAATTCCTGCATCCTAGCACGGTGGAAACCATTACCTAGAGAAGCAGCTGCTTCCCTTCTGCTGCACTAGAAATACATCGTATTTACTGGAATTTATAAAATAATCAAGCCAGAGAATCATCAGACTATCTGGTGATGTGAAAACTATCCCTCAGTTTTTAGAAGACGGTGGTCCTATGTGTGAGCAACATCAGCCATGGACAAAGCTTTGCTGCGTTAAAATGAAATGAGAGTGGATATACAAGGATATAACTGAATGATAGGCCTGAAGTGTGTGGGGAGAAAATACAGTCCATAACCCATCATCAGGTAAAAAGGCTGTCTGTTTCTGTTTTAAATTTGTTTTCCTCCAAGTGTGGCTGAAAGGGAGCAGGGTATGGATATTTGCCAAATAATTCTCAGATTTTGACTTGAAAAAAAGAAGAGATGTTAAGGAGTTGGGAACCAGAACATCAAAGGACAGGCTCTCTCCCCTACTGCCAAGTCATCTTCCTGAAGGAACATCCTTGTCTGGTGACACAGCTTGTCTGCAGGATTCCTGGTACAGAGGGGAATGTAAGAGCAGAAAAACAGCTTTTGAGGCTATAGGTTTCTTTAACATCACAGAGACTGAGGAGAAGAGCCTCACGCTTTTAGCTGAACCTTAGAGAAAGCTTTTTAAATGATTAGGAAAAGCAACAGGTTGGACAGTCAGAACAAGAAAAAAAAAAGAAGTGGAAATAAATTAGCAGTTTTATTCTCACTTTTTTATTGTTTTATCCCTCTTTCCCTTGCTCCTTGCCTTTCTTTCTCATGCAGACCTGTGTGTCTATAACTGGTCTCTTGCAATCATTGATTTTGAAAATCCAGAACATACTTTAGGCATTTCTAAAGGACTGACATAGATCTGGAAGCTATGTGCCTTTTCTTATCCTAGCGTGTTCAATCTCTAACCCAGTTCAAGCTACTAAAAGACCTGTTCTGGTTATGTATGGATCACATTTTTAAGTCAAATGCTGGCCTCCCAGTATTTAAGATATTCAACCCAAACCTCGTATCTACATGCCTTTGAATATGTTTCTGAATGACTAGGTAGCTTTTGTTTAAATCCATGTTTTTTCTAAAGAAGTAACCATGATATTCTGCTGGTCAGAATTTATTGTTCAACAGCTTGAGACTGTGGAATACGCTCTGCCAGACTCGCTATTACTATAGGCATTCCTGATGCATTTTGTTGTTGTGTTATTTGATGTAAAGAGGTAACATAGAGTCCTAATGAGAGATGTGGTTTAAAATAGTCACATTTAAGTCCCGGGTGTATAATTTGACTTGTTAGCAAGAAGTAATAAAAGGATTTACTTGTTTAATTAATAAAAGCCGACTCTATTGTGTTTTTTTCTGCAGGCAAACAGTTCTCTCACACTCTGCCTCCTGCACCCAAGTATTTACCTTTTATGCAGAATGGTCCATCGTAGGCAGTTTTGGAGCAGTCACAGGAGTACCCATTGTACTTCTCGACGCACTTTCCCCCATTTGCACAGTACATGCCGTAGCTGGTGCAGTGGCCAGAGCAGCCAGGCTTCACCCCTGGTGTGACTTTCGCCCTCTCCTCCAGGTCCAGCGTCACCCCGTTCATCCGTAACGAGCGAATGCAGCCGAGGAACCCTCGCTGGCCTCCCGCGGCACCTGGGACGGGGTGAGAACTGTGAGACAACACTGAACAGATTCTGCTGCTGCTTCACATGAGATATCCTGCTAAGCTGCTGACAACAGCTGGAAATGGTTTTTAGAGATAATGTTGGAAGAAAAGGGCTTGGCTCAATTGCTAAGGTAAACTCTTTCTCTCTATATGATTAGTGATGATGGATGTTAATAATAATGCCATAATATGCTTTGAGACATTACATTTTTCAAAGTCATGAAAAGCAAAGAAAAAGATTCAAATCCCCACTCTCAGTTACAATAGGAAACACAGCTATTAATTTTTAAGCAACATCAGGTATACTGCATAGTTGTCTGAATATAAAGAATGTAACACTCAAAAGCTACACTTGAGAGTCTGGGTGGAGATGGTTTTTGATAGCAGTCTATATTATTTTTTCACCCCTAGTAAACACTTGCTGAAAAATATGATTTCAGCTACGAAAGTCTTATCTGAGGCTGGATTAGAAACACCAACCAAAAAAAGCAAACTAAAAAATGCAAGCAAATAACAAGTGGCTGGCATCCCTTCTGCTCATCCCTCCTCTGATTACTGCAGTTCTGCAGGTGCCAAAGAGTCCCCGAGGAGATCCGAATGCTCATCACCACAGAGCACAGAGGCTGATACACCTGAGTGGGGAAGAGGACTAAATACAAACCAGAGACAGCTACTGCAAATCAAGTGCTGGCAACTGAATGATTTGGAGTAGGAGGAGGCAAGGCTTGGTCTGTGTCAAGCGCAGACAGAAGCACAGGGCATTCTGGTGTGATTCTGTTCTGTGTGAACTCATATGCACTGCAGTGATGAAAAATCTTCTTTCCCCTCTCAGTGACTGACCTAGCCCCTAGGACACAAAGGCTTCATACCTAAGGCTCTCTTGCTGGCCCAAAGAATAGATGATTCTACAGATTTATTCTACAGAAAGTGGAACAGGAGACACTGAAACAATTCTTGTTTGATATTACCCTCCACACCCCAATGTCCAGGTGTTCGTTTTGGGCACTCCAACTCAAGTACATTCTAGGTCTGACTCTGAGAAGTGTGCTCCAATCACCAAGTTATATGAACTAGATATTACTGAGAAAGAAAAAAAAAAAAGTCTGTTGCAGATGATGACATTTGTGTTTTGGCAATAAAGGTACAATTTATTTATTGCCCTTATTTGGCAGTAAAAGTGTTACAGTCAATTCGAAACTGACAAATAAAATCATCCTTATTAACAATTCTCAAAGAACTCAGACTGGAAAAAAAATCCAGCTCTTCCTGGTTTCAGCAAAAGGGTTGGTATTTATTTTAAAAGGTTAAGGTTCTCTCTTTTAAACAAACTTCATCTCTCAGTTTATTTTGAAACTGCCTTTTATTGGGATCATAGCAGTAAAGGAGAATCTGAGCCTGTAAATAACATCTGCACATCTGGTGACACATTACACACAGTTTGCAGTGACACCGGGCTGATTGCTAAGGCAATAAAGGCGTTAAACATAATTTTAATTAATCTGTATTGTTGAATGCTGACTAACGTGGGGGGAAAAATGAGATGTATTTACTTTTCCCCTTCCCTCTTGTTAACAGATAACTAGACAGGTATGAAAGTGCTTCTTAACTCAACATTTCATGCAGTTCTGATTCCAGATAATGATCCTTGGCATGTGGGTGCTTCGCAGCTCTGAGGCTACCAGAGAAATACAAGTGCTGCTGCAATAACTTGCCCAAAATGGAGCGGAAACCAGGAACCCCAAAAAGCAGCTGGACTAATTTGGTTTCAGGGAACGCATTTGTGTAACACTGTGTGCTGATTTCCTACATCAAATGGGCAAACAGCCCATGGGACTAAAGGGAAAAGCCTGCAGTGAGAGCCATGAACACCAAACCATGGGCAAGAATCAGATCTAAAGAGGCTGGAAATGCTGCCGAGGCTAAGGTGGGCACTGCAGGCACATGCAGGCCTGGCAAAACCTCTGCAGAAGTTTCCACTTTCCTGATAAGTGTTTGTGTCTAGGAGAGACACTTGGCAAAAATAAGTGTGGCCCTACAGCCTGCTGGAGGCACTTCCAGGGAGGAGCTGCAGGTGGAGAAACACAGAATTGACACATTTCCAACAGACAACATTCTTCTCTAATCTGATCTTTGTATTTGTGGACATGCCTCTCTATACTTTTTTCCCCTCCTTCCCTTCCCTCTGCTGTCATGCCAGTGCTCGAGGAGCACGGCTTCCCACACCAAAGCAAGGCCCGACACAGGGCAGAGTGTTCAGCGTGAGAGCCGAGCCCGGCTGCCCACCTGTAGAGGTTTGGCTCAGGCCTTTCCTGGCGACCAGGTCAAAACTAAGGAAGCATTCCATCCTATTCTTTACGTTAGAGATATAAATAAAGGGGAGGACGAGAGGCCGTCAAATCTCCTTCTGGCATTGGGCAAGAGCAGGTCAAGCTCTGCAGTCCCCTTTTGGTGTGTGTGTGAGGCCAATTCAGGTGAGGCAGGGCTGTTTGCTCAGGAGGGAGGAGTGAGGACTTGTTTATTCATTCTTTGTTGGGTGTATATCTCTTTTGGGGGTGCTGGGGTTTCTTTTCTTCTATGTATATATTTTTGTAACTCTATATAAGTGTAAAAGTACAAAGATCAGTGTCTACAGAGCCATTGTACTGTCCACTCTTCTTTATGGCTCTGAATCCTGGGTTATCTATCGTCACCCCCTGCGACTCCTCGAGCGCTTCCATCAGCGCTGCCTCTGTACAATCCTAAACATCCACTGGACAGACTACGTGACTGATGTGTCTGTTCCTGAGCAGGCAGAGGTCCCCAGCATTGAGGCCGTGCTGCTGAGAGCGCAGCTGTGCTGGGCAGGGCACGTCTCCAGGATGGAGGGTCACCGCCTCCCTAAGACTGTGCTCTATGCTGAGCTTGCCAGCGGCTGCCGCAAGAGAGGAGCCCCGAAGAGGAGATACAAGGNATTTTGCTATTCTGTTATTTTCATAGTTTTGCCGCTTCCCTCTTTGTCCCCCGTGCGTGGGGGGAGTGAGGGGAGGCCTCTGGAGCCGCGGGTGGCTGTCACTGTGCCGTGCCTTACCCACGTAGAGCTGGCTGTAGAGCTCCAGCCGTGTGTGCCCCTCGGTGGGCGCCCTGCGGACCTGCGGGGGCAGCTGGTCCACCCGCAGGCTGGCCTGCTGCACGTTCCGCTCCGCGGTCACCCGGTGCCACTGGTCATCGCTGAGCGCGCTGGGAGACCTCACCACGAGCTCCACGGGCCCGTTGCCCACGTCAAAGGAGAAGGAGACCTCTGTGGCCGCTGAAACACCAAGCAAAAGGTGTTGGTGGTTTGTTCACAGCCTTGCATTGTGAGCACATCCACTTTCCAAACAGCAGGGAGTCACTGAACGGAAATATGCACTGCAAAGTCATCTTTCTGAATTGGTAAGCACATTCAGGTCCTTCTAACTTGAGTAGTAGGAGTTAGACTTTAAGAGGAAAACATCAACAGACTCTAAAGCAATTACATTGATCTTTGATCTCTGCAGCTTTCCAGTTTCCATGTTTTTTTTTTTTTAATTTTTTTAGAGAATAAGCATTTTGATTAAAAAAATGCAGAAAAAGTCTAAATTTTTTTCTATTTTTTTTTAATTTTATTTTGAGGGGCAATAAATTTTTGCAATGAACCAATAACGCTGTGATTATGACCTATGTGAGATTTTATGGCTGAAAAAGAAACAGATCCTTAGTAAGCACTACAGTGCTCTGTTTATAGTGGGTGATTCAAATCACGTTTAGAAATTTTACAAATGTCCATTAGGCCCTGTGGCACGCTTTTGGGTCATCCTTGGCAAATATATAATTGATACTTACTATTAAATGGTAAGTGTGATTAACAATATATAAGTTATTTTGGAATAAATCAATTTTGACCTTTCTACTTATATTTAGCTTATATAACTTGGAGCTGCAAATTATATTCTGGTGGCAAAACATCAAATGAAAGGGTTAACAGAAAATGAATTATCCATGATAGAATTCACAAAGGAGGATACCACACAGGAGTAAAGAAAATCAAGAGTTCCATTTTATTTGTTTTTGTTACATATAAGATAAAAAACCCTGAGCTCCCCTTTTAATTCCTCTGAAAAATCACGAGTGCCCAATTACAGTCTCAGTGTTCCAGTACAGCTGCGATTCCTTATTTGGCTGAATTAATAAAACACTATTATAAAAATCTTACTGAGTAAGACTATTCAATTGTGTTAGAAGCACCACTCCATGGTCATTACCCCTAACAATACTGATAAATAGAGGGACATATTTTTGTACATGGCCTAATAGATTTTTCACAAGGTTGTCAGACTGAATTGACAGCATTTTTATGAAACTGAAAAGATAGGAATAAATTTTTTACAGAAAATGTTCTTTCAATACAAATTTAATATACAGTTGATTTTTTTTTCAAAATTGACTACTTCTGAAAGGAAAAATATAAAAGCTGTTGTACTTCCTGTTCTCTGCTGAATAAAATAGTTTAATTTCTTGAATGACCTGTCTTTCATAAACCATGAATTTAGTATTTTTGGCCTTTTGCACTTTACAAGGCACAAAATCTGTATGAGCTAAAGCTTGTTATTAAAGAAATAAAGATGTTTCATTTTAATTATGTTTTGTAACTTCTGCAGTCCTGCCAATAAACTCAGGCAAATTAGGAATTAGACTAAAACCTCTCCAGTACTTAAACTGTATGTTGTTTCGAGTCTATTTCCAAGGTGTGTGTAAAATTCTCCTTTACTTTTTTAAGAACCACCTCAGATCTCTTCACTCTCAGGCTTGAACTGCTTTCCAAAAGCCACCTGTCTACAAGACTGTAAAATGAGAACCCCTTTACAGACTTTCCCTCTTACTCTGAGGCAGTGGATGGCATTGCTAATATTGCTCGTGGGTACTGTGACTATTACCCCACTCAGCACTCTTGAAAACCTCTACAAAAATGCTTTTTTGTTTGCAGGCTCTTGGTCTTCTGGATGGAAGTATCTCTATTTTTTTAATGGAAGGTTATTCTTCTTTTAAAAGGAAAAGTGCAGAGAACTGGCAAACAGAGATATTTTTCAAGGAGAAGTTCTGTGTCTGCACAGTCTAACTTTATGCATGGCTTTAAGCTGAAATTTGTATCACAGCCTAAAAGACACACAATTAACTTTGTACTTACTGGAGTGCACTATTCACTTTGAAATGAGTATCATTTGTATAAATTGTTATTATATTATCATATTAAATCTTGTAGTTAGGGAAGGAAAAGAGTTTCAGAAAAATCTGCTAATCAAAAGTCATTTTGAGTACATGTACCCACTGACATGCTGAAAGTTAGAGATGGTAGTACAGCACCTATGGACTGTCCTGGTCCTTCCTCAAACAACCTAAAAACATGAGTCTCATACCAAAAGAAACTTATTTACTACACCGATGGACTGAAAAAACATGAAGTATGTCAATGAAAAGAGCTTTACGGGTGGGCAGAGGCTGCATGACAGGATGTCTCACACACAAATTATGTTGCTGACTCTGACTCCCCACTCTTAGTTCCATTTTCAGTCTACAGAATAAGTATATTTTCCAGCCAAGGAAAACTCTAGGTAAAATGACAGGTACTCGAACCTTAATAGGAATGGATAAATATCTGACCACAAGCACATTAATCAGAAAATGAGAACAAAAGTAGTTGTATCCTCCCTGCCCAAAATAAGACAGGTGACCTGGTGACAAGTGATAAGGAGAGGGCTGAGGTACTCAGCTTTGTCTTGTCTCGGTTTTAACTGCAATTGCTCTTCCCACCTCTTCTGAGACCCTGCATGTCAAGGCAGGGACTGGGGGGGTGAAGAGTTCAAGGTCAGTTTGGACAGGACTTTGAGAACATCATGCTGCCCCCACTCCTTCCTTTTCCTCCACCCCAGCTTTACTGCTGAGCAAGGTGTTGTCCCTTTGGCCAATGATCAGCTGTCCTGGCTGTGTCCCTTTCAAATGTTTGCTACCCTCAGCCTCCTGACTGGGAGAGAAGTGGGGTAGACAGCAAGCTTTGGTGCTGTGGAAGCACTGCTCAACTATAGCCAAAACACTGGTGTGGTATCAAAGCTGTTTGGGGCACAAATCCAAATCATAGCACCATATGGGCTGCTCTGGAGAAAACTGACTCCATCCCAGCAGTGCCAGTACAGCACCAAATTTGTGCAGATGTTCACTGTTACTACTTACGCAGAAGAGTAGCAAATATTTGTCTTTTTTTCCTAAGCATGTTGCACTGTTCAGCCTCTCTGTGTCTCCAGTTTCTGACTCAAATACATCCTTGGTTGGTGTGACAGTGGTATTATTCTGTCAAACGCTTGAAGGGGATGATTAAAAGGTATCTAACACAATGTCCATATGTGGTTATTTATCCACAGTAACCAACTGGACCACAATAAGATTTTTCTTCAGAAAGACGTAGAAAATGAGCTGCACAGTTCCCACAGATTTGTACTAGTCAGTCACTTTCTAGCTCATGAAGTGAGTTTTCTTCATGATAATTTTACTTGCTTTTCTACCAAATACAGTAAAACTCAAGTCAGTTTTTCTAAGAAATGAGGATAAGTATCCGACTTTGAACAACTGCCTGAAATTGCTTAATTATGAAATTGAAAAAAAATAAATGTGTGTTTATTCAGTCACTACAAGATTTTGTGATGGAAATTTCATAATATTGAACAAGGGTGAATTTTTTATGTGCTCCTGCTACATATATTCAGTCAATAAACTGAGGTTTGTGGCTTAGTTTTACCCTTTCTGTGCCTTGTGCAATTATATATAATTAAATCTGAACACGTTCCTTTTATTGATTCAATTTTCTAAGGTCTCAGGTCATTGTCAGCCATCTGTTCAGAACATGGAAGAGCAACTTTTGCAAACAAAATGTCCTTCTCACTCTTTGTTCTGTGTTCTCGTTTTTTAGCTCTGTTGAGATCCCATCATTTCCCCATCTTAAATTTCTGAGGTATTTGCCCATAAAAAGGAAGGGATACAACTGAGCCACTGTGCAGGAAGAGGTGTCTAGGCTGGAATAGTGGGCTAATAAATTCAACAAACACAAATATAAGTGCTTGCACCTGGAAAAACATAATGCAGGACTGCAGCACAGACTGGAATTTTCCTAGCGGGGGAGCAGGCCTGTGGAAAAGGGACCTGGGGATCCTCGTGGACAACAAGCTCAACGAGTGAGGGGTGCCCCGCTGGAGCAGAAAAAAAAGCAAACAGGATGCTGGGTCAATAAGCATCAATAAGGACATCACCAGCAGAGATAAAGAACCACAGAATATGCCAAGTTGGAAGGGACCCACAAAGATCATTGAGTCCAACTCTTTAGCCCTGCATAGGACCAGAAAGAAGTAATTTCCCCCCTCTTCTCAGTGCTTGTCACACATGGGTGTACCATGTTCAGTTTTAGTCCCCACTATACAAGAAAGATATTGACAGGCTGAAGGTCCACAAAGATGATCAAAGGACTGGGAAGCTTCTCAAATAAGGAAAGGCTGACAAAACTGGGTTTGCTCAGCCTTGAGAAGGGAGGCTTGGGGGATATCTTATCACCATGTTGCAGTATTTAAAGAGTGACTACAAAGGAGATGGAGGGATCCTTTTTACAGGAAGTCACATGGAAAACACGAGGGGTAATGGGTAGAAGTTACTCCTGGGGACATTAAAATTGCTCACAAGAGGGAAACTTATCAAAATGAGAACAATCAGCCACTAGGATAATCCCCCCAGAGAAGTAGTAGGTTCTTCAACACTGGACACTTTGAAGATTCAGTTGGACAGGGTGCTGGGACATCTTCTCTAGACTGTGCTTTTGCCAGGAGAATTGGAGCATATAATCCTTGAGGTCCTTTCTAACCTGCTATTCTGTGATTCTGTGACTGCACTGTCTGTAAGATTCCATGTTTCTTGAGTCCTTCCTTTCAAGGCTTTCTGGTAGATATGTTTTAGTTAAACACAGGTTCTGAGGGTCACCTGCAAGCGAAGTAGCATGCAGTTCTATGTCCTTTGCTATGCAAAAGGTCAGGTTAAATGAGCTGATGACTTAAATCAGTTAAATGACTTCTCTGACATTCAAGATCTATGACCAGCTTGATCTCCCATTTTCCTTGAACTTTTTGTGTTTCAAGTATCTTTTTTTCCCACTATTTTCTAGTTTGATCTTTGCTGATACATTGCAGACTACGATCTCTAGTTATGAGGCTGCCAGCAATGAAAGAGCTGTTGACTGATGGGTGGGTTCTCACAAAATGCTAAACAGTAGGTGGAGGTTCTCAAGACAGAAAAAATGTGGGGAAAAAAAAAAAAAAGGAAGAGGGATTACAGCCCTCCTCACAGGCAGTTTTTTTATGCTCATCTCTCTGTTTCTCTCCTTCTGCCCCATTATCCTTTTCCCCAAACACACAGTTTCATATCCTCCCTTGTACTTTGCTTCTCTTACCTCCCCTGATGTATTTTTATACCCGTCAAATGAGACTCACTGATGTTTTAGTTGACTTACATCAAAGGGAATAGTATCTAACTTCTTTAAGATCCTTTTGAAAACCAATTCTTAGAACATAAATGCCTTGTTACAGCTAGAATCAGAGCTCACTTTCTTGGCTGTAAACCAGTATACAACGATGAGCCATAAACTGTAAACTAAACATGCCAGACAGATATTTGTTCTGTGAAAACAACAGCTTGGAAATATTCTGTCTCTGTAAGGGCAACATTTGCGAAACTTCCTGGATAGTTTGTTTGTAAATATACCTCTGACAAAATGCTCACTGACTAAACCAGTAGACAGAATTCAGTGAAATGATTGAAAATGAATGAAAACTTAAGAAAGAAAGATGCTAAATGTTCCTAGCGCTAGTGGTCTACGTATCTTTATGTGAAATCCATCACCATGGTCAAGGTGAGGTCGAGGTCTCACATCTGTAGTCACTGGAATCCTTTCCATGGCCTTTAGCAGACTCTGGGTAGAAAAGAGGGCTTTCTACGATTTAAAAGCAATTATCTTGTTTAGTGTTTCCACTTAGGCAGCTGAGTTTAAAGATAGTTTTACAAAGTCATATCTAAATTACTTTCCCTGGTGCCCTCATTTTGACAGGGCTGAGAGAGGCCATGCCAATGCTGACATGGAAACAGCACTGACAGGTTGTTCCTGGCTGTGGAAAATAGGTGGAAAGGGCTACAGATGGTACCCTGAAGTGCCATATTGGAACACAGGACCTGCTTTAAGGAGGCCACTTCTCAAAGGACACAACTAAAAATTAAAGCTACCAAAGCAACATAACAGAGAGAAATTGTTGATCCAAGTTGCTTGACTGCAATACAGAAATTACTGCGTAGCTTGGCTGTCTGTTAATAGTCAGGTAGTTGTCAAAAATTATGACCATATTTACAATAACTGGAAGAAGCATCTGGATGTTTCATCATTTATCTAATTCCCAAATGAAATGTCCATTTGAATTAATGAGCAAAAGCTTTGTTCATTTGACCAAACGACAGTGCACATCTATGCCCAAGACTGCAGCGATCCCTGAGCAAAGTGCCAAATGAACTAGCTCTGGACGCTGCAGAGCTGCATCAGCATGATGCTGTGCCAACACTAATTAGTTCTAATGAGAGACTATACTGCACCTAAGATCAAACCCAGCATAGCTGAGTGCTGATTTATGTGGACATGCTATCTTTCTTAGAAACAGCTAAGTTATCTCTCTGACAGGGGGGTTCATTGTACAGACTAGACACACTTTGCATCTTCCTGTAGGTCACAAATAAAAGAAAATAAAATTGTGCAACTTTACACTCTGTTGGATCTTATGCAGTCATTTATGTAAGTCTCTAGAAGGAAAAAAAGATGAGTAAAGCTATTGCTTTGATTTAATTTTGTGTAACACCCCCTTCTCATGGTATAAATCCATCCACATGATACAATATAAGAACAAGTGAGGCTCAGTGTCTTTCTGAACCTTTAGAATCAGCTGATATTCTGCAGGGAATGAAAAATTCATCTGATCCATCATTTCTTGAGCCAGGTAATGGACAGCCCTGCAAGAGGGGATGCAACACCGGATCTGATGTTCACCAGTGTAAGCAAGCTAAATGGGGACATCCAGACTGGTGGCAGCCTGGGCTGCAGGGATGACACACTGGTGGAGTTTGCAGTCCTGAGGGATATGGGTCAGGTGAGGAGTAAAGTTAGGCCTCTGAACTTTAGGAAACCAAAATTCCAGCTTTTCATGGAGATAGTTAATAGAATTCCCTGGGAGACTGCCCTCAGGCACAAGGGAGCAGAGCAGAGCTGCCAGGTCTTTAAGTAATTCCTCCATAGTAGGCAAGAGCCAGCCATGGTCAGGAGCAGGAAATTAGGCAAGGAAGGCAAGAGCGCAGCATGGCTGAGTCATGCTGAAGGAAAAGCTGGTCAAACTGAAGGAAAAGAAGCAAATGAACAAGTAGTGGAGACAAGGACAGGTAACCTGGGAAGAGTATAGAGATGAAGTAGATTGTGTAGGAAGGGGTGAAGAAGGCCAAGGCAAAGCTGGAACTGAACCTGGCAAAAGATACATAGAATAAAAAGAAGCATTTCTACATGTATGTCAAACAGAAAAGCAACATCAGAGAATGTGTACCCAACGCCAACAAACAATGCTGGAAAGCTGGCAACAAAGGATGAGGAGAAGGCTGAAGTACTGAGCAATTACTTTTGCCTCAGTCTGCAGTGTCAGCTTCTCTTCCCACACCTCCTGAGTGGATGGACAGCAGGATGGGGACTGGGGGAGAAAAGTGCTTCCCACTGTAAGTAAAGCGCAGGTTCACGACCACCTGAGGAACCTGAATGTACATAAGTCTATGGAACCCTATGAGATGCCTGCTGGAGTCCTGAGGGAGTTGGCTGATGATCAGTCAGGTGCAGTGTCCCTTGGTGAAGCCATGCTGGCTGTCTCTAATCACCTCCCTGCCATGCATATGCCTTGGCACAGCTTTCAGGAGGATCTCCTCTGGGACCTTACCAGGCAGACACTCGAGGCTAAGCAGTGCTTCCCAGGCTTCTCCTTCTGACCTTTTTCTCTCACTGGGGACTTTGCCTGAGTGTCATGATATTTCAAATACCATGGAGTGTGGCTTAAGAACTACATTAGCCGATTCTCTTGGGACCATGCATCTTGTCAGTGCCATGGACATGTTTGATCAGCTTTCTCAGGTGGTCTGGAACCTGAGCTGGGTTGCAATGAGAGATACTTTGCTCCCTCAGTCCCTGCCCTGATGTTCAGGGACTTGAGATATGTGGGAAGAGAGACTACCATATGCACTGATAAAATTGTACTTCCCTGTGAAAAATGAAGTACAGTGACTGCTATTAACATTAACATTTTGATGACATAACTGTAAAGTTAATTTGAAATATGAGTGATTTCAGACATGCTGTAGCAGTACTACTGATTTCTCTCAGTGAAATTCTTGTTCCCTGGAGTAAGTATTTTTAAAAAAGTTTTACCTTCAGTCATAGGAAGTCTAGAATCATGTATAGAAAGGAGAAGAGAAATTAACTTCAGAATGAAAGGTAAGGAAGAAAAACAAGTATAGCTGAATAGCTTTAATCATTAAAGGTTTGAAAAAAATTATACCATAATATATAGGAAAGACAAAAATAGTAATCCAGTGGTGCTTTTTTTTTGGCAAAGATAAAAGAAACTAATTTATGGTGAATAGAATTTATTAAATTCCTATGCAATTTCATTAGGAACACATAACTCTGCAGAATGTCTGAAGCTTCTCATGACCTTTTCAGTGTGTTTTTACCTTGAAATTTTCATAGCATCCTGCACACCAAAAAGACAACAAATGAGAATGAAAAATAAAGAAAAGGGCTTTGTGGAAAGCAGGAAAGAGTATCCCCTAAAGTGACCACTCTTCCCATATTTTTGATCCTCAGTTTCTCCACTGCTTGGTTTGCAGCCTGAAGGCACTTGGTTCAGTCTCTGCTGTGTGCAATATCTACATCTGGTAGCTGTAAAACTACAGTGACATTTATTTGCAAATGGACAGGGAATTAGATCTGCTGAGACATTGACCTGATTCAGCAAGAGCTGCTGGTTTTTTATGCATATGACTATGTTTTCACATTTTAAGATAAGACTGCACACAAATAAATTGCTTTGCTGTATATTTAAAAGCAGTGAATTTCAGTGTGTTATTGTCTTTCTTTCCTCATACTCCAATATCTTCTTTCTGGTAAGATTTACAACTGGGCCAGTAATTTCAACAACTGGACAAATAATAAGTCTAAATTCTAGCTTTTTATTGACAGGAACCAAGAATATTCGGATTAATGGGAATTAAAGATGTTAAAATCATTCTTTAATGATCTTGTTTTATGACTGTTCAAATATACTTCCATATATCTGGCTGGCTGACTGAATAGCTACCTGTTTTTTCATTCCTTCCCTCCCTGCGTTGGATTAGACTCCCTCTAATAACCTTTGCCTATGGTATAAATGCTGAGCCTTGAAATTCATTATCCTCACCTGTGGTTTTAATCACAGACATTCAATACATACCAATTGACTCAGAAGTGCTCTACTGCACTGCATGGGGCTACCTGGAACTGCCTAAATGCTCTCCAGGTGCAAGGCAGGAAAAAACCAAATGGTCTTGGCTCCTCTCACCTCGTGGACAGACACCAGTTCCCTTTCTACTGACAGACAAGCACTTGCACATATAATTTGCAATATTTTGGAAAGCCATGGCTATACCAGAGCTCAATATGAAGGGAAACCAGGCCTCAATAAAGCACCTTTCTCAAAATGAGTAAACATCTGTGTGAGGACAGTGATAAGGAGGGATTTGATTTTGGTAATAACCAAGTTATTTTTATCTCACTTTAAAATAATCTCAACTACTAATGAACCAGTCAAACATAAATACCAGTCTTTCTACACAGTAGATTAGATTGCTTTGGAGGGACAAAAAAAATTGCATTAAATGAAAGTACCGAATTTTCTCATGAAACATGATCCAAAGGCCAAATATGCCCTAAGAAGATAATTATTTATTAGCATTATTTATTAATTACTTCAGTTATGCTAATTGCACTGCAGCTGTCTTGTAGATAAGCACTTGAAAACAACTGTCATACTTCTATGATTCTATTTTAGTTGATGCAGCAATTTTCAGCCATGGGCATTCAGAACAAAAAAACCCCAAACATTATCAGTCCTGCATAAACAGGGAACCAAAGCAAAGATATGTGAAAGGACTTGTTTAAAGTAAAATATTATATGGTTAGACCAGGGCTTGAAAAAATACCTACTTGCTTTAATTCTAAGGCAATAAAGACAATCTAGACAGATGCTCCCTCCCATTCAGTCAGCCCTTTTTCAATAACTACTTAGTTGCCTGGAAAGAAGGAAGGAATGGGAATGGTGACTCACTGAAGGTCTGTTGATTCATCTCATGGGAGTTACTAATGCTTAAAAAATACAGCAGCAATGTCCTCTGGACTCTTTTGTCAGAGATGATTCATGCGAAGGGAACTGTAGTCGGTGCACTGAGTGGGAAAGGAGAGGAGGTGTGTTTTCCTGTCTGTTGTGGGTTATAATATACTTCATTATATCTTTTTAACTGCAACATTTTACTGTGAAACCGAATGGCACCGAAGCACCAGAAGGCACCACACCAAGAGAGAAGCTCAGACGTCAGAACAGAGCTCTCCCATGCAGCCTATGAAGGGGTTTGTGTAATTGGTAGCTGTTTTTTGTTGGATGAAAGGCAAAATAAAAGTGGGTGGTAATGTCCATGAAGTCAGATTATGTCTGAGCAGGGTAAAGCATCAGAGAGATTTTTTGAGAGTGGCTTCTTTTGCACTGAAAAATTGCTATGAAGCTGTCACGGTTCTAGAATGCTGAGCAATGGGTCTGAGCGCTTACAAGCAGATACAAGAATGTCAGTTCCCCTCTCAAGTATGCTGCATTTGAATGTCATAAAAATAAGCCAAAGTTTTAAATTGTGCATCATACTAAAAGTGGCAAGAGCCTGGTGCAGGCCTGGAAACTAGACATCTAGACTCACTCTTAGGTGATGTTCTTTTAAGAAAGCACATTCCCTGAGTCCTTTCCTTCCTCTTCCGTGGTGCTTTCCTTACTGTGCTTCAGCTGTAGGTTTGGCTGTAGGCTGCGGTTAAGACTTGTAAGGGTCTTTAGGTGCCTGGGTGGCAGCTACCAAAAAACTTCTACATTGAGGTCCTCATGGTGGTATGAATTTACTGATTTTTCTGCCTGGCCATAGAAGTTTTTGTAATTTATTGCCTAATTTATAAGCAATTTTTCCTGGCTGTTTGTTTCTCTGTGGCTGTTCAGGGGTCACCATCAGTGTAAGGACCCTGTTGCACTATGCTCTGTACTACCACAATAAAAAAAGGCCATTCAAAACCATGACTCAATTTTATTTTTAGTGTAATAACTGTATATGAAAGGGGGATGTGTGAGGGATCAAGGCAGATGGGCCCAGCTAACTGTGGCTACCTTTTATCAAAAGTTTTAGGCAAAGATTTTCTACTCTGGAAAATATACTTGCAATAATTTACATTTGCTGACATCCAGGGTAAACCCCTCAAGCTGGACAAAGATTCCTTTGGTATTGTTTACTTTTTATGCTGCTGCAGGTAAAAATACCTACTAAAAATACAAACCAGAAATATCATGAAGTGGTACAGGAGAGGGGGAAACAGAACTATCTTGTTGGAGGTAAAAATATGTTCTTAGACTTCATGGTAATGAGCAGTAGAAAAGTCAATGCAGTGAGTGAGGGACCTGCCTGCCTTAGCCACCTTAGGGTAACTCTCCTGCTTGACTGTGCACGAGCCTTGGGGAATATAAAGCCAACAGGAGACCCATTCTTCTTTTGCAGCAGCAAAAAATAAAAGGGTGAGGGAAAGGATTTATGGATTTATAAAGTGCTTGTTTTTAAGATTTCACACTAATACAGAGCTGTCTGCAGTGCACAAGTTGCGACAAAAAGCTCTGTTTTAAAAACAAAGTCAAGACATTCTGATCAAGTAGATATAGAAAGTCTAAATCATGCAAGACCGTGTCATAGCAGCCTTGTGATAGTAACTGCCTTCATGCTCTTAGAAAATGATTGTTGTTTTATTAACTTTTTAACAAAATATTACATGAATAGTTTTTCTTTCCTTTTAAAATGTAAGAAGTTATACACGTGTGCAGAGCTTCTGAAAGAAAAGTTGAGAGCAGAAATACTCCTTTTCCTTGTCCTCAAAACAACTGTAGCAAAGCAAGGTAGAAAGACAGAGCCTGAATTGAGACTGATTTAAAAATGAATTAATCTTCATCATGGTTTAAATTGATAATTTTTTAAACTGTCATTTAAACCATGATGAAATGCTGCAAAGTGTTAGGAAAATCTGTGGCCAAAACTTTATATGGACATTATACCATATTATAATGTTCTCACAAACACTTAAAGCAAAAGTAATTATATTTACTTGAATCAGCCTGTTGACATAATTTAAATTAATCATTTTCATAAATATTTAAGGCACCATGGATACAGCTGTATTATTATTAAAGACATCTCCACTTTAGTTTTATCATCTACTCACAGAAATTTTTTTCTGCTTTAAAACTGATTTGCTTTGGTGAAAACAATAAAAATTATTTTAGATTTTCAATAGGCTATCTAAGGAATTGCCAACATTTTATCTAAAAAGTTCAACTTACAGAAAAAAAGTAGTTCTCACAGTACCAAGACTCTGTTTAACCATTAAGAAGAAAGATTCTCAAAAATACCTATATAATTTAGGACCAGAAGATCCATTGGGTTCAGGACACACAGCCTCAGGAAACAACGAAGCTTGGCTGGACCCTTTCAGATTTCCTCACTCATGGTGTTTCAGTGTATGGGATGGTGTTGATGATTAGGATTAAATGTAAGTGTGACAGCAACAAAAGCCAGTTGGATCTCTGTGTGCATCCTCCCCACTCCTCTCCTTTCTGCTGTCTCTGATGAGCACGGAGGTTTGTCCTCAGCTAAGAGCACCAGGTGGAAGCTGCACGAGGAACTGCTCACAGACTCACGTATTCTGGGGATGGGGGAGCTGAGATATTTGTGACTGACTGTGGAGCACATCAGCCTGCACAAGGGTATAAAATCGTGCTGGAGACTGGGCCAGTGAGGGACACTGGTCTCCCAAGGCAACAGCCAGCTTCCAGGAGGACCCCTGCCCCTGGCAGCCACCCCTGCAAGGGTACATCCAGCCCAGAGATGGGGAACACTCACTTGTGGATGACTGAGTAAAAGCAATAAGGTCCAGTCACATATGGAGTTAGAATCCTGAAGTAGCTCCACAGGTGCTCTGTTGCTTTGCAATTGTGAATTCTGCAAGGCCAAATACTGTAAACCTGTATATTTCTAGCTAAACCCACTTATATTATAACCCTTTAGACAAAAACTGTAGACCAAATCTGAGACTAATCACACCTTGGAGAAGTTTAGAAAACAGGGGTGTCTCACTGAAGCTCATGACAGGAGGGACCCCGACCTGATAATGCACTGGAAGAGATGATAGCATTATTATTTAAATACTGTATTGGCAATATTTACATATTGTATTAGCAATAAATCTAATCATAATCATCCACATAATCACTGTGTCCAACTTCTTGTGCCTGACTGAGAGCCTTCTCTGCCACAGTAAGGGTTCAGGAGCACAGTGGTATGGGGGAAAGGCTGTGGGAACAAATGCCTTCTTTGCCCCACTCTTTACTAGGAAGACCAGCCTTGCACAGCCTGTTCCAGTGGGTGCAGTGCAGGCAGATATCTGAAACTCCTGTGGGCAGAGAAAGGGAACACACGGGGAACACATGCCCAGTCTGGCCATGTAAAGCAGGCAGAGCGCTGCCTACTCCACTGAAACCAGAGCTCTCCATGTGCTATTCAGGCACATCTAGGCCTGCCAGAGGATACATCCTGAGGAAATTCCTTTGGAAAATTTAGTCTGGTATGGGCTGGACACAATTCCTACTGGGTGGCAGGGAATAGATATTTTTAATATCAAAATTTGGTACTGAAATGCTTAAGGCTGCCACTGACATCTGTCTGCACGAGGTGATGCATCCTGCCATGAACTAAACCAAATTCAGTCCCTTCAAAGAGTAGCAGGAAACAAAAGTCTCTACGTATCAGTCTATTGTCTTCAGTTCTACATGTGAACTTTTATTGCAAATTTCAGGAAATTACAAAGAAAATGTAAACTCATGGAGGTACCACAGTCTAATGACTTAGTGATGAGATTTTACCTGGCAATCGAACAAGGTAAGAGTGCACATAAAGTCAGTAAGTGAAGCAGACTTCCCTGTCTAAAGTGAGGCAGAACACAAAGAATATGAAATCATATAAAGGATTTAACAAGGTCAACATAATGGATGTCCTTGTTTGATTTAAAAGATCCTCTGAGTTTTGGAAGAAGAGAATTGTTATAGATTTAATGTATTTGATTTTCTTAAAAAAAAAAAAGCAGAAATGAAAATCAGAATTGCAGAGATTATGGAGATGGATAAAGTACAGGTCATCAGAAAATTAAAGGACGTCTAATCTGGTTTGGATCAAGTCACATTTAGTATTATAATGAATATGTTTACACAAGAAGTCAGCATATGTCTAATGTTTGTTTTGGTTTTTTTTTGCCAGTAACACAAGGTTGGAAAGGTCAGAAAATAATACACAGCAAACAGTATCCCAGAGTGATCAGCCAGAAATTCCTAGGACACAATGGGCAGCCTAAGTATTCATTTAATTGCAGAGGGCACTAGTAAACCATTATCAGAATTAATGTGCATAGTTTTGACTATCTGTGTTTAAGAAAGAAGAATTCAAGGTACAACAAGCAGGAAGAACCTTATTAGCATAACTAGAGAAAATATCTTATGAGAAAGGATGATATGAGTTTGTCTTGCTTAACACAGCAATTAAAAGCTGAGAGAAGATATGATTGCACCATAAATACACAAAGGGAGAGTAAATGCCAGGAAGAGAAAATAATAAGTTCAGTCAAAGAACAATACTGAAACAAGAATGTCTGGCTGTAAAGAAAAGATGCAAATCAAACTGTTAGGAATTAGAAGACTTCTAAAATACAAAGGTGTGAAATTCTGAAACAGTTGTCCAGCTGGCAATGATTCAAATTATTTTCAATAGAGAGTTGAGTAAATTTAGGGAGCTAGACACAGGTTATGCATTGTGGTTGCTTGTGACAGCGAGGATCTAAATTCAAGGACCCAGAAGGTTTGTTTCTGTCATGGGCCTACAGCCAGTTTTGTGCAGCATAGTAAATACTTGCCTTCCATGGGAAAAAAATCAGCACACAGGAAGAAGGTAAAAGCCTATGCAGTTTCAGCATGTGCCAGAAAGTAGACTGGACATGAGGACAAAGACCTGAGATGAACTAGTGGGTGGTGCTGCCAGCAACAATTTGCCACATGTTGCATGTATTTAGCACAATACAGACCAAAGGTAGGGAGAATTATGCTTTTTGAATGCCAACTAGTTCCCACCTTGAACTTTATGTGAGCTGTAACTGATTTATAAGACACTGCACATAAAATTACTATTAAAGTGGCTTTTATGGCAATGAGAAAGGCACCCCATCACCCTTGAGAGGAGAGGGGTAATGCTGAGGGGATGCTGTGAGCACTGTGCAGTGCAGGGTCATGAATGCCACACTGACACTGAGGCAGACCAAAGTCAAGCAACCTGTCCCTGTTCTGTGTCAGAGTCCAAGGGACTTACAGAAGAGTGACTGGTGGCCTTAGTTCCCCCCAGCCCAGTGCCCGGGATTTTCTATTGGTGAGTTTTAGCCTGTAGCCCAGCTGGAATATTTAGCTGCACCCTTTGGCTTGCTCTCACATGCCATTCTGCACACCTGTCCCCATCTGTTAATTAGGAACAAGGTACAGGTGGAACTGATCTTCTCAGATGGGACACAAATTGCTCTGTTTGAATAGCAGGCATTTCTGCATCACCTCCTTCATCTGAAATGGAATCCTGTCTTTCACAGAATGGTGTTTGCAGTTCTTCAGACTTTTTTAAATTGTCATTGATGGTGTTTGTTTGAAACTTTCATTGTTCTGGAATAGGATGAGAGTTTGCAAACACTGCTGTAAAAACATTTGGGTCATAAATTTCCCCATAGAAATGTAATGTTTTTCCATTTAATTTGATAGCTTTTTGTGGGCCGCTGCGATGAAGAGATTTCTCTGTGTCCTATGCTATTTTTGACATGAGGTGAATACAATATGCTTTACTGTGGAGATGTTTTACAGGAAAGTGACTTTCTGTTAGCAAAACAAAGTAAAAACTCAATTAAAACAAACAGTGAAGGTCACATCATCACTTTACGCAGGTGAAAAACCAAGTGGTAGAAAATGTAACCTGTATTTACTTTAACATATGGGAATTTGAGTGTCATGTGGAAAACTCATTGACATGGTAGAATTCCATTTCAGGATTCCTCTGGAGGAAGAAGTGATAGAGTTATTAAAATTTGTAAGAAACTATATTAATGAGTCACGTGTTAGAGCATTCACTCTGGAGGAATGGCTGCTGTCTGGGCAGCAGTGGGTGTGTCGGTCCCTAGTCTGTCACTGCCTCTTGTCTGATTTTGGAGGAGTTCCATCTGTCTCAGCGAAGCAGCCCAGAGTCAGCTGAGTGCCCGAAGCAGAGTGGAACTGTCACATGCAAATGTTAGGCATTAGAGTGCTTTCACATCCTTTGCCCACAGCAGCCAGACCCACCCTGAAGCCATACCACTGCTTTCTTTCACAGCTGCCAAGTTCACTGCTAACTCCTGGGGAGACTTTTTGGGGCACCTAGCATGGCAGGGGTGATCAGCCAAGTGATATCCCTGCATGTGGTGGCTGTAAATAATCCTAGCTTTCTACAATAATTTAATAAGAAAGATCCTACTTCTCTTACATGTTCATGCCTGGATCAAACACAAGGTGTCCTTTATCTCTAAGCATCCTTTTCCTTTTTCTTTATTCCTGTTGCAAAAGTGACTTGCTGTTTACTTGCTTCAGAATAACAACAAAGACAAAATTCATTAGTGTGTCTAAATCGCTTGGAAGTGCTGGGATAAGAGGAGCTACAGAAGTGAGTAGTGCCTTTGTTTTAGAATTATATGACAGTGTCACTGAGACTTTTCTGGAAACAGTGGTGGTAGATACTTCTTCCCAAATTCTCACAAATATGCCCTTTCCAAAATTTTCTTTCAGGAACACATAATTTCCAAAACTTGGGATATCTTTTGAAGACAAAATTCAAATGTGATTATGTGACAAAAATCTCAGGTATGAAGTAGTTACGTTTTCATAGTCATAACTCCAAAGTCTTCACCTCATATTTCACAAATGTGCAAAACTATATAGGAAAGTTCTAAAAGAGAAAACAACCTCTTTTTTTCTCTATAAAAAATAGTTTGAATTTTAAAAATGCCTGGAAATTTTGACCAGAGATGAGCACTGGAAGCACTGCTTTACAGAAAAATTAATACCTTATTCAACTACCTCCTTTCTGGGCAATCCTAGCTGTTGTCAGCTGACTAGTCAGCTGTGAAAATAATTGCATTCTGTAGATTTACTGATGTGTGTGAAAATTGAGGCTTCAGGTAATTCTACATCTCTGACAACTGTTTCATGACTGTGACACGTACAAGCCTGCCAGAGAAGTTGCTTTATAAATGGAACAGTTAAAGACTTCAGCCACACCCATAGTAGAATTATATCACCTTTTTTTTTTTTTTTTCCTTGACAGTCTTCTTTTTCAGCTGTTTGGAAAAGCTACTTCTCAAATCAGAGAAACTGATTCTTCCCTTCCTTCCTGTATTCCCCCTCTCCTCAGAGATGGCAATCTGGGGCTTTACTGAATGTACATGAAGTTACTCTTCAAGGTACTGCAAATTTCACCTCTTTTTCATATGAACCTGGAGAGTTAGAAAATCTGTGCAGTTATTAGATCTTAAGACAGTGTAAGACTTAAGACCTATTAGGCTCAAAGACAGCTCACCTGTAAAATAATTTATTGAGTCTTCCTGGTAACATAACAACTTCTGTGCTCAGAATAAAACATGCAATAGCAAACTCCTTTCCAAAGAGTTGAAGCCAAGAATTTTAATGGTCTGAACGATTTGTTTCCCTGAGGCATTCAACAAGTGCAGTGAGCTGATTAAAATACTGGATATTGTAGAACCCTCCAGTTCCTGGTCTGTGGAGCTAAGCTTACACATCACTAACCATGTATTACAGGTACATGCAGGTATTATACACAGAAGGGAAGAAGAAAGCAGGATTTGCACTGCCTACTGACAGGATGCTGATTTCAACATTTTCCTTTTGGAATGATAAATGTTAAAAAAATTGAGAAGAGGCTTTGTAGGAAGAAATTCTTCTTCAATAGAACTGTACCTGTATGAGAAGGCAATGAACACACAAAACCAACCCACTGTTTGAAAAACAGCAGCTTCAGTAAACCAAACAGCTGTTCTACTAGAGAATGTGATGGGTTAACCAAAAAGCAGCTTGCCAAAGGAGACCTTCTTCAGAGTCTAGGGGTAATTCTGTAATTACTGTACTGGCTTATGTTCCTATTAAGGAAGAAATTCACATATTAATTTTACAGGACTTCTGTGAAGGGGAAACAGACTTTTAAGAAGCAGCACTCTTTGGGGCTGGGCGCTGGGATCACCTCCTGCCAGGGGGACCAGAGATGTTGCTGGCAGTGCTGGGGTGCAGGGGCAGCCCACAGCACTCCCACGGCCCCACTGCTGCAGGGGCTGCAGGGCTGGGGCAGCAGCCACACACACACAGCGTGCCTGCAGCTGCCCCCTTTGGGGCAGGGTCGAGGGAGAGCGAAGGAGACACAAAATATGTTTCCCCCTGATTTAATTGCCTCAATTTCACTAAGCAGAATTCAGGTGCAGCTGAGGATTTTAGTGCCTTCCCTGGAAAGTTTGTCCCTGGGCCATTAAAAATGGTTTACATAATAAAATTAACTTGCCTCTTGGTATCATACACCCTCTTTTTCAGATCAGCCATAGTAGAATTATATCACCTTGATAAAGATTTATTTTTATGAGATTTTTTTAATGGCTTTTAAATATCATATGCAAGTTCTCAGCTCTTTGGCTCCTTGCAGGGCCTATTTGGATGGTCTCTCCTTTTTCCTTCATTCCCCTGTTTCCAAAGCAACCATGAAACAAAACAGAAAAGCACACAGAGCTGAAGACATAAACTTTTAAGAAATACGTCTGACATGCAATTTTGAAAACTGTTTTCAGGTCAGTTTCATTTTTATAATTGATGTTACCAGTTCTATTCCTCTTTGTACTTTTCCCCTCAATAAACAATCCAAATATACTTCAAGCACTCTTCCCATACAAGGCAACTTGAAAATACATCAAACAGCTGGATTTGGAAGTTTTTCCAGAATTCAGTGAGCTTACACATTTTACTAAACAATACACATTCCTTGAAGCCTACTATCTGGCATAAACCTCATTCAGGTGCCAAGAAGAGTGATGTGAAGCATATACTTACATTTCAGCTCCACTTTGATGAAGTCAGTGTTACCCAGATTCTCAAGAAACACTCCGTCTGAGGCTGATGTTTTGAAATAGAAAGAGATGTCTGCACTGGTTTCGCCTTGGAAGGTGGAGAAGTGCAGGTAAGATGATGAAGTAACGAAAGAAGCCGCGTTCCAGTAATTCCCTGCATGGGATACACAGGAAAGACACACGTTTCAGTGCCCCCTTGGAGCTGTCTGGAAAGTTGAAGCTTTTAATGTCAATAAAGTGTTGTCTATGCTGAAAAGAAGCCCAAAGCACCTTGATTCTGCCACCTCCTTTTTGTTGTTCTGGGCACCATGTGTCAGATTTCAGAAGGCAGGGCATGTTTATGGTAAAATTATTTTCAAGGTCCTAATTTATCATACCCAGTCATACTCAAATGTGTGGTTACTACATGTCTAGTGTGGTAAAACTGAATTCATGGGAGACCAGAGAGACGGGCAAAACACTAATGTGGTGTCTGACTCACGTCAGGCACGTTATGCTTTCATGCATTGCTTCAAGTGGGACTTACCTGTCTTCAGATTTGTTCTACACGGCCACATAGCTACATCCCCTTCTTTTGAAAATGTAGCTATTTCTATTAGATGTCTATCAATATGTATCACAGAAAAAAAATCTAAGCAATACAGACACAATTAACATATGCTCCTAATAGTCCCCTAGCACCTTTCCACTCTAGAAATACAATAATTAATAACATCCAAGACCAATTACTGTACTTTAGCTAGCATGACAGTCAAATTCTGTACAAGGCAGCATTACCATGCAAAACCAAAAAACTTCATAAGATATAAGAGAGATAAGCTTCTCTTAATAAGAAGATCATAAGATGCATAAGAGAAGGCTTCAGGGCGACCTAATTGTGGCTTTCCAGTACCTGAAGGGAGCCTGCAAGAAATACGGAGAGAGACTATTTACAGGAGCATATAGTGACAGGACAAGGGGAAATGGTTTCAAACTGAAAGAGAATCAGTTTTAGATTAGATACTAGAAATAAATTCTTTACCCTGAGAATGGTGAGGCACTGGAACAGGCTGCCCAAAGAAGCTGGGGGTGCCCCATCCCTGTAAGTGTTTAAGGCCAAGTTGGATGCTGCTCTAAGCAACCTGGTCTAGTGAAAAGTGTCCCTGTCCATGGCAGGGATGTTGGAACTAAATGACCTTTAGGGTCTCTTTCAACCCAGGTGATTCTGTGTTGATTCTGTGATGATGACAGAGGTGATATGGTAAGCCAATGAAAGACTGAAACAACTTAGCCTAGTTTCATCAGAATGCTTATGTATCCAGATTTGGAAATTTATTAGAATATCATTCATTATGCAACCACAGCTGAGTCTTTAGTATTCCAGCTAATAAACACAATAATAAACCACTTTTCAATCCAGTCAAAACTCCTAGAGATCGGTTTTCCACTATTTGATTATTGAAGTAGATGATAATATTATTTATCTGGTTAGCACTAGATGACTATGAATGAGGATGCTGAAACTCAACACTGCTTATATATAACACCACTGGTGCACACTGAAGTCAGAAGTATTATATTTGTGCAATTTATTAATTAATAAATTTATATTAATCTCTATTCAAATTTAAATTGAACATCTAAATTAAAAGAAAGCTTCAGGTTTAAATACATGCATACTATTACCGTCCATAGTACTATCCCATGCCTGCACTTAATTTTGCCTCTTTCAAGGATGCAGAATAAGAGTCTTTGGGAAGAGAAGCAGCTTTGCACTTATTACAGTGCATCCCAGGAGGAAAGTTGTAGCTGAGATTTTGTGTGCATATGTGTAAATGCACATGTGAGCAGTGAAAATAGGAAGAAATGGGCATTCATAAAACAGATATATAGCCTTGTGAATTAACCAGCTGGGTTAGTTCAACTAGCTTCAACATATATTACTATTTGCCCTACTTACACAAACCAGCAATTTCAAGATTGAATATTATTAATTATTTCTATAGAAATGTCAATAATCTTCATATCATAAACATGCTTGAGCAAGAAATATCTGCTAATTAATTGCAAGGTCTTTCTCTGAGAACATACCTCGGGATAGAGCAGCATCAAAAAAAGGTCTAGTATTTTACTTTCATTCATGGTCTCAGCTCTCTTTCTAGCTCTCACTTTTCAAAGTGCTCCCTCAATATTAGGGTTTCTTATGGTCTATGTGCATGAGTGCTTTGTCAATAATCTCTTTGTACAGGTCCAGATTGTCTTTGTATATGCTTTTACACTTGCAGATGGACATCTGTCTTTTCTTTTCCTGGGAGCTAAAGCTATCTAGATGCTGGCAGACTCTCAAAACAGTTTTTATTTGACTTATTGAATAAACTCACATGAAATAAGCGGGACTCAGACAAAAAGTCAGGAATATATTAAAACAATCCTTGTTAACCAGCTAAATGCATGCATGTCTTTATAACTTAAATAAGCATTTTAGGTCCCTGGCTCTACATTATCTGAATATTGCCAAACTTGTAAGCCTAAAGCACAAAGAACACTCAATGACTAAAACTGCTGTGAGAGCTCCAAAATTGAAGTATGACTGGAGACAGATCCCTGCTCAGTGAGCAAGGCTCCCCAGCCACCTCACTGCACCCAAGGAGACCAGGCTGGCTGTGCAGCTGAGTCACTGCCCAGCCAAGCAGCACGGCTGCAGCAGGCTCTGCTCTCAGGTTTGCTCCTCTGGCCAGCGAGGCAGGTTAAACACCAGCTTTCCGCTGGCACCATCAGCCTTCAGTCACTTGCATTGCATGTTTGCACTGTGCTTACATCTCCTGAGAGCCTTGCACAGCTGAAGAGCTGCAAAACCTATCTTAATAACACCGCTGATGCATTGACAATGGCTGCTGCAAGGTTCATATTTTTGTCGTGTTTTGTTCTGTCACTTCCACTGCAACACAGTATATTATTATAATTAATATTGCATTGAAGTAAGTAAGAATAGGAGCTGCTATACGAAACAGATATACATTTTGAAGCATTTTATTTATATTTTTTTAATCTTGCAAACTTAAAAGTGTTAAATGCAATCTAAAATAGACTTAGTCTGCAGTGCTGGGACACTTGGAGTTAAAGCCTTACCTATGACAGCACATAACCAAAGTGCAGGTTTGCCTGTAGAGGGAATTAATTTTCAGTTGTATATGGCCATTCCTTTGTACAGTCAGAGATTTCCGAGCTTCTAGGACTGGTTTTGGTTGTGGGTTTGCCCAGGAGGGCCCAGTTATAAGGCTAAGATTTCAAACCTTGGCCACATACTCTCCCAAGAGGGATTCCTGCTGCCGAGCCCAGCTGCAGGGCCAGGGAGGCAGGGGCTGCATGTGGAAATGTGTGTCACCTCTTCATCCAAACTAAGTGAATCAATTTCTATCTAGTGTTGCATCCAGCCTAATGAAGAGGTCAGTCAGCAAGGATTTTACGCTGCATTTGAAATGCTGTGAGTTGGCTCTGCAGAAAGCCTTGGCTACAGATGTTACTGGTGAGAGGATAAATACAAATAGTGCAAACAGAATAGGGGAACCTGCAGCTGGAGAGACATGTTTTCAAAGGCTATTCATAAGAAATTCCTACAAAGATAGAATCATGTTTTTGCACATTGGTATACATTTGTCTCCAAACACTTCTGGGGAAGAAGACTTTTTATTCAGAGTAGAATAGAAATGTTTTGCCAAATATACATAATGATTTTTATCATAAAATGATATCTTTTGATAAGAAAGGTAGCTCCCTATGAAAATTTTGCATAAAAATCCACTTCACACACATTATTATTGTTTCATGCTAGGAACTTATGTCATGCCTCAGAATTTCTTTGGTACACTGTCACAATTCTTTCCCCAAATGGTTCGAACATATCAATTCTACAGGCACTTTCCTCACACTTTATGCTGAGCAAGGTGTAGATGGAGAAAACTGGAACTTAAAGCACAAGGTAGAGTTATGGCAGCAGGAATCTCAGACTAATAGAAGGTGGGAAAGAGAGTTTATTTAGAGAACACCCTAAATGCTAGGTTTGTGATCTGTAAAAATACCATAGAAGTAAAGGAGGATTTTTGTTTTATTATCTGAAATATGACATTATAATTTTACTTTCTTCTTTGTAACCTCAACTACAATTCTGTAATCAAGACCACAGCTCTGTTGTGAAGCTCTGCTATTTTAGGCTTGCCTACTGTTTAAATTATATGTAAACAAATTAAACAGGTACAGAACATGTTGCTGTCATGGAAGCACAAATACAAATAAATCAAGGCACCAGACAAGCCTTGGTAAATGTGGAGATCCTCAAACCACAGCTGGGTTTCTCACAAAACTGCATGTTTCTTGGTGGTGGTGGCATTAAGCCTCAGGACACAAGGCACCAGAGCCAGGCAAGCGAATTGCTGACTGCAGCCCCAGGGGAAACTGCCCTGGATGTTTGCTTGGATCCAAGCAGGAATCAGAACCATAGCTGTGACAGAGGTGCTCCAATGGACCACACAGCACTCAGTGATTCTGTTTTCAGCCTGCATCAAGGCTGCTCACAGCTCTGTTTGTCCGCTGTGGAAATTAAAAGCCAACTCGTTAAGCTCCTGCAAAACAGTTGTACTGCTTTCTCATTAGTTTTGCTGCCCCTGAGTTAACAGTGTTCTTGGTAATTTGTATGGTACAAAGTGCGCCTCCTCTACAGCTCCGTAAAGACTCAGCCTCAGACAGAAGGCTGCACTATAATTACCCAAGTGTAATTTTTACAACAAGCATGATAGTCTGTAGCCACAAGAAATCATCCAGACTACAAAGATTAATGAGAATGGACACCTTAAATCTCAGACAAAAAGCTGTACAAAGATTTGAAGATTTTCCCCAAGAAGTCCCACCTCAGGGAGAAGGAAGGAGATGCCATAAACTGACAGGGACAAATTTACCTCATCCTGAGTTATGCAACATGGACTGACATCCTTTAATGTGTGCCAGTTCTGTTACTTGAAAACACAGTCACTGGGTTTATAGCAATCAGCCTTTCAGCTTCTTCCTTGCAACATTTTTGTTCAGAGCTCCCTTGCTGGCTCTCATCAATATCTTCTTTCTTAGCATGATTGAAATTCATGCTTTAACACTATCAATTTCACTTTTACATTTAAGCCCCATTGAAATGGATAATAGCAATACCAGAACTGTAAAAGACATCGCTGCTTTTAGCCCTGCTAGGCAATTGCACTGGAGAACGAATGCTGCAATGTCAGGCAGCTCTTATGTATTACAATAGACCAAAACCCTCCAGGGTCCTCATCTGCAGCAAAACAGATTTTCTATCAAAATCATTATGTGAATAAAATCTAAGAATAGTCTTCTATTTCAGAGAAGATGGACGTGTGAATGAAAAACTGTTCTGTGCCACAAAGTAATGGATTGAGATTATCCATACAATTATACTCAACAAATCAAGTTGTTGGGTTTTTTTTCCCTTTCTTCTTTTTCCATTCTGGGAGAGGAATCTACGCATGCACACACAGAGCAGTTTGGGTATCAGTACAGCAACAATCACACCTTTGACCTAAGTCTTCTTGCGATTCTCCAAATCACACCTTCAGACTCACTTTCACTGTGGAACCGGCCATAAGGAAAACCAAATTTGCTGTCAGACTTTGAATGTGAAAAGTCAAAGAAAATTGGCAGTATTTCTTGCACTGAGCTGTACTTTATTGTGAAAGATGTAACTATGACCTCAAAGCAGGGCAGGGACTTTTCTGTCATCAGTGCTCATCTCAGTGGAGCTGAGATCATGGCTTCAATCTGAGCAGGAGGGGTGTGTGTACTGGGGGGAGAGGAGAGCAAGGATGGCAAGTTGTCAGCATTCTGTCCTTTGCTGGGAGGACTACAATGCTGGTGGCTTTTTTGTGACTGGACAATCTGGTTGGTGCCATTTTCCATTGTGCTAACATGTTTTTAAACCTTTGCTCTTCTCTGATCTGCATGTCCATGACTCATTTACTGTATGTTTTACTATACTACATTTACTATATTGAATGGATATATTATTTATTATATATATTGAATTTTGCATATCTCCTTTGATTTCTTTGATACCCTTGAAATCAGTTTTGACCAGCTCCAATCCTGAATTCATTTGATTGTTGGTGAGTTGTTTATAGCCCTGGGGTCCCCTGTCTCAGTCCATGCACAGTCTTGTATCATCTCATGCTTGTATCCTTCTGCCCCAAATCCCCTGTTCCCAATTTTCAGGACCCCTGAATATATACCAGTTGTGTATTTCTCTGTACTTCATTACTATTATTATTATTATTGGTCCTGCACTTGGGTCACAACAACCTCATGCATTGCTACAGGCTTAGGGGGAGAAGCTGGAAAGCTGCCCAGCAGAAAGCAACACGGGGGTGCTGGTTGACAGTGGCTTGGTGTGAGCCATCAGTGTGCCCAGGTGGCCAAGAAGGCCAGTGGCCTCTTGGCTTGTGTCAAGAACAGTGTGGGCAGCAGCACTAGGGAAGGGATTGTCCCCCTGTACTCAGCACTGGTGAGGCTGCATCTCAAGTGCTGTGCCTAGTTCTGTGTCACCTGCTTCAAAAAGGACATGGAGGTGCTGGAGCATGTCCAAAGATTGGCAGTGAAGGTGGGGAAGGATCTAGAAAACTTGTCTTACCCAGAGCAGCCACAGGAACAGAAAAGGAGGCTCAGGAGGGACCTCATGGCTCTCTACAACTACCTGAAAGGAGGCTGTAGTGAAGTAGGAGTCAGTCTCTTCTGCCATGTGAAAGAATGAGAGCAAATGTGCCAGGGAAGACTGGATATTAAAAAAAAAAAAATATCACTGAAAGAGTGGTTAGACATTGGAATAAATTGTCCAAGGAGGTGGTGGAGTCACTTTCTCAGGAAATATTGAGAGGTGCCTGGATGTGGCACTTGAGGATATGATTTCAGGGTGCTGGGTTGACAGTTGGGCTAGGTGGTCTTGAAGGCCTCTTCCAACCTTGATGATTCTGTTAGTCATCAATATCTCATTCTGCACGAAGTAACTACTTTTTGCTAGTATCTATACAGAATGGGGTTATCCCATAAGAAAATAAGCAAAAGTAAATCAAACTAGATATAGTACTCCTGTCATTAGGAAAAAAAAAAAAAGAGATTCAGCTAAAAAAACATTTGATGGAGGGTTCAAAACAGTGCAAGCCTTACTAGCCTGTGGCCTTGCATCCTCAGTGTAATACCCACAGACTGTATCTGGAAACGGAAATACCATATTTCTTGGTCTATGAGTTAACAATTTATCAACACCACAGTAGAATATATTTTGAAGAAAGCATGTAAATTGCATCCTAATTTAAAAATAAGATGGTAGTGTCCTGATTTACTCAATCCTAACCTGAATCAAGAAAAATAAACTAAAAGAAACTTGCTGCACAAGATGTTGGCTTAATAGCAGAAAAGTCTTCTGACAACACACAGGGAAAATAATCCCCAAGTCAACAGATGGAAAGTGTATTAACACTGTATAACAGCAAACTGACCCACCTCCTTTCAGGCTAAATAAAAATTTAGGTTAGATTTCAATTTTCAAGATAAAACTAGCTGTGCATCTTTCCACAAAGGAACAAATGGCTGGAAGTCCAGAACAAAGCCTGCTGAGCATATCAACACGTATGAAGATGAGCTCAGAATTAGCAAAAGAGAAGAGTTAGCTCCGCAGTGGTTACTGTCACATTAAGAACAATTCAGATTTTAAAGATAAATTCTAGACTGTGCAATTTTTTTTTTTTTTTTAACAGTGCTCTCTTTTTACACTGACTTGTTTACTTTAACTATCTAGTCCAAAAGCCTGTCCACTGCAGGGCTGACCAAGAGTTAGAGCATAGCTTTAAGGGAATCATCCTTAAACACTCCCTTAAGCACTGACAGGAACAGGGCAGTGCCATCTCTCCAGGAAGCCTGTTCCAGGGCTTGGCCACCTTCCCACCAGAGAAATGTTTCCCCCTGTCTGAACCCTCTCTGACAGACCCAGCTTTTAGCCACGTGTCCTGGCACTGGGTACCAGGGAGAAGAGTTTGGCACCTCCCTCTCCCCTTCCTCACCTCAGGGAGCTGTGGGGAGCAGCGAGGTCACCCCTCAGCCTCCTCCCCTCCACACCAGCCAAACCCAGAGTCCTCAGTCACGCCTCAGAGGACGTGCCTGCCAGCCCCTTCCCCAGCTGCGGTGCCCTCCTCAGGACACATTCAAAGACCTTCACATCCTTCTTAGACGGCAGGACCCAGAACTGTACCCAGTATTCAAGGTGAAACTTCACTAGTGCTGAATACAGCAGGATAATCACCTCTTTGGACCATCTATCTTGCTGTGCCTGATGTACCCCAGGACATGGTTTGCCCTCTTGGCTGGATCCTGCTGGATCCTGTCGAGCCTCTGCCACCCAACACCCCGAGACCCCTCTCAGCAGGGCTGCTCTCCAGCCACTCCTCCCCAGGTTAGATTTGTGCCTGGTGTTGCTCCATGCCAGGTGCAGAACCTGGCATTTTGATTTGTTAGATTTCATTCCCTCAGTCATAGCCTAATGCTCCATTCTCTCTAGATCCCTCTGCAAGGCCTCTTTGTCCCTCAAGAGAGTCAACAGCACATCCCAATTTGGTTTAGTCAGCAAACTTGCTGATGGTGCTTTCAATTACTGCACCCAGATTGTTGATAAATCAGTGACACCTTCAGTTTCTACACTACACCTGAAACTCAAAGTAGTTCCTTGAGGCTTCTCTTCTGAGAGTTCATTGCATGCATCTTCTCTGAAAGTGAGATCCTGAGAAAGGTTATCTGTCTCCTCCTCTTTGGGTGGTGCCTCCACCAGCTGTGGGAGGGTTATTTGGCCTTCACTTACAGACCTTTGCCACCTGTTTACTTCTGCAAATGCCAAAAGTTCTGTATGCCTGTTACTGCTGTGACAATTGTTGATCTCATTACAGAACTTTGCCTCTTTTCATGTCAGCCCAAGGTCTAAAACCCCAAACTCCTTTATGCATAACAAGATACTGAGGAAAAAGTAACTATATTTAAAGAATTACAAATGCAGCCTAGCCTTAAATGACTTATTCAGAAATTAAAGAGTCTCAACCTTATTATCCGGAATCAATTTGAGTACTGTGGTCAATAATGAAGGACATAAAACAATTTGTATCAAAATTTCAGTAAGATGGATAGCAGTTTATCCCCCTGCCATTATAAATTATCTGTTTCTGTAAAGATTTTTAAGTGACATACTGTGAGGAACAGAGACACCTACGAGAAATGGAAAAATACACCCCTAGAACAGAAATCATCACCACAGAAACCATTCCAGGACCAAGGAAGCAGAGAACTATTTACTTATTGTGTTTAATAGTAATAAGTGTCCCCTTAAGCTCTGTAAAGCAGCCCCCGGCAGCGCCCCCGTGCTCTGCTGGCACCCTGCCAGGCTTCCCTGCTCCCCTGAGAGCAGCTCCGCCCTTCCCCTAACCCTACTGGCCGCCTCCCCCATCCTTCCCCAGCCTTCCCCCAATCCCCGGTTCCTGCTGGGTATGGATCCTCCCCCTCTCCCATTGGCTACCCGAGCCCCCAAAGCACTCCCCTACACTCGAACCCTCACCCAATGATAGCCCTGCTCCCTGGGCCCGCCCAGGGCTTTAAAACCCCGGGACTGTTTGAATAAACCCGCTTTGTGCATTCCCGAGCCTCGGCCACGCTGTCTCCTTTCTGAGGCTCCTAGAAGCCCTGCCGGCACCCGAAAGGGCTCAGAGCAAAGAGCATCCCCTCAAGTCTGACAACATACCACTTACAAGACACAGATAAACATAGATGCTAAAGTTTGCTTTACTCTGCCAGTATTTGCTGAGTGAGCGAAAACTGCAATCACATTTATCAGTGAAATGTTAGAGTCAAAGAAAAGTTTTCAGCAGCTGCTGGGTTACCTGTAACCATCTTTGGAAGATCATTTTTCAGAAGCCTTGCCTCCTGGTCACAATGCCTAATCACGACACATACCCTGTCACTGCTGGCATCATTGCTTTCATCCATCTAAAGAATGAAAGGTCCTGATCTGGCATGGTTTACAACCTGGAGCTGTGTAATGTGCTGATGGAGCTTTAATGATGCATGTAAACTGGTGCCCTTTCAAGGGAATTTTTTTAAGCAAAAGCTGACCTGCAAACATCAGCTTGATCACCACTGTGCCACAGTCAGCGCAGCATGTCGGAGCCCTGCCATGATGCCAGAGTGGTGAGCATTAAACACAGGAACCTGCTGCTGCCCACAAATCATGCTGCTAGGAGAACCTGACTCTGTGTTGTCTTGTAGATGTTGGTGGATGTTTATAGCTGTGCAAAGCAGTTGTCATAGCTTACCATTCCCATCTGGTAATACTGCATAACCACTGTAAGCTTGGCACGTGTCTGTGCAACATGAAAGGCAAAGACACAAGGACAGTAATGTAAAAAACAATAAACTTTCTTAACAATTTAATTCCTCTGTGGTACTAAATTTATTTCCTGTGCTGCAGAAGTGAACTGCAGGAAATGGCAGTTCTCTGCTCTCCAGGTCTGTGGACAATGAGATGCAGCTCTGAGTTCAGCAGAGGGACAGAGCCATTGCCCTGGCCCAACACCATGTGGGCAACACGATCTAATAACCATTTCTTCTTCTGCCATTCCCACTTGCTATTCCTGGCATGGCATTTTATAAGATGCACATGCTGGGTAATCTCCAC
Organism: Scytalopus superciliaris; assembly: GCA_013400415.1. NCBI lineage: Eukaryota > Metazoa > Chordata > Aves > Passeriformes > Rhinocryptidae > Scytalopus > Scytalopus superciliaris. The sequence goes on along the minus strand of VXBX01007075.1, from coordinate 91,402 downwards.
ACAGCTTTCTCCCTTTAATTTTCTCATTTTCTCTGCTTAGGGTGACATTTCTCTTTCTATTTATGGTTTTTAAAGTCACTGGCATTTGGATATGGATCTGGCCTCAGTGTCCTGGCTCTCTGATCACCTGATTTGTGTTCTCCTAGAGCAGCTCCACTTTCACAGTGGAAAATGATCTTCAGAATTAAAATGTAAGATGCAATTTAGTCTTGATGTAGTACATTAACTATTCTTCATGCCATTGATTCTAGAATTACCTGTTATTCACAGAGATCATGAGATTATTTTGCTTGATCTTCTATTACTAGATTTCAGAGCCTTCTGAACTAAAACTGAGAATATTTAACTCAAAAGGGATGACTGGGTCCTTAGATGAATCATAGTCCTCTGAGCTTTGATGAAACTTAGGGCTAAAACAATTTGCTTGAAGAATTAATTTAATTCAGCAGGAGCATTAATCCAAAGTTATGCCATTCTACTGCTTATTTGTAGAAATACACTTCCTTTCTTGATGTTTTGGGTAGCTTAAGGCAGATGGGATTGGATCTTGCTAAGTTGTAAGGATGGTTGTGTGCTGGGTCAGTCTTTCGGTGGAATGCTTTGTTTTGATTGTATGTTACCCTTTTGAAATTTTGCCAAGTTCTCCCCTAAATTCTAAGTACCTCTTGGGAACAAGTGTGTGGCTTATTCTCTTCATGCTATCTCGAGATATTAAAGAACCCTGTATATTTTTAAAACTAAAACTCTGGGCTGAGCTGGCAGCTCCAAGGTGGGGTGTTACACCTCCCATCCTAGACTTCTCTAGGAACTGAGAAAAACTTGTGGAGTTTGTTATGGTAGTTTCACCCCAGAAACTGATGCTTTGGCTAGAATATCTGCTCTATTATGTGCTGTGGCCCTGGAAATGCTCCTTGATATGCCTATGATGATCTAGCCTTTTCCCCTTCAGACTTTGCAAAAAGGTCATTGAAAAGTAATTTTACAGTTCATTTCTATATCATCTACGACAGACAAACTTCTCACATGGCTGCACTTGAGTCTTTATTCCATTTCCTGCCTGTTCCTTACCTTTAAATTAACTCATTAAGACTATCAGTATGCCCAAATAACTCAGTGCAATCTTACTAAGTCTAACACTATCTCAGCAGTGTTCTAAATCCAAAAACACAAAGAAAGAGTACTTACAAAATTTCAATTTAAAAATAAAAGTTTTCCATATTAAGTGGTCCCCTAGAGACTTGTGCCTGGTTATACCTCCTTTATCCACCTTTTTCAGTCTCCATATTGCCATTAGAGGCACTGTTAATATTGTTATCAGAGAGTGCAGTTCCAGGGGCAAGGGGGGGGTTCCCTGTAGAAAGGTGAGCTCGCTGTAGAACTGCAGCTCTCTCTCTTTGAACAGGCACTTTCCAAATACCATACAGGTGATGCAAGTGAATATATGCAGTGTAATAGCACGTCTCAACCAGAACCAGGACAAAGTTTTATAGACTTAATAGGTTGCCATATGGAGAGAGGAGGTCTATGGAATTCGTGTTGCAGCTTAGTAGTAACAGCACTGAGACAAAGAATCTTAAATGTATGCATATGTTTAAATGCCCTTATGAATTTAGTAAGTATTTAACCAATCAAAGTTTACAGATATATGAGAAAGACTTATACACAGCAAACCCCAATAGAAAATGATTAGCTTTAGGATTAAAAAAAAAAAAAATCTAGCACCAATAAACTGTGCTAAATGTTTAACTTCTCTAGAGACCCCTTCCAACCTCAAGTATTCTGTGGAAGTATGAACAACGGTCCTGCCCTGAATAAAAATGACAAGGAAATGATCTTCATTCAAAAACTGAAATGAAATTATTATTTTGGAGGTGAAATGATTTGTGAAGGCAAAACACTTCTCTGCATCTACAGGAGATCAGATTCTGACTTCTTGCACATCATTTAGGCATAGTTCTACTCTTCATGGCATTGCACTCAACTTATACAAATCTGAGAGCATTTACTTGATGTTTATTTCCCAAATCTTTTCCATCTCAGCCAAAAGAATATGCAATGAAAGAGAAAACTGTGTGAATAAGATGCTCCTTCTTTGTCTCTCCCTCTCTCTTCCTGTTGTAGGCTTTCCCATGCTGAATGTCTCTCTACTAAGCAGTCATCCAGAAATTTGGAATTGTAAAGCCTGTTTCAGCTGGCATACAGCAACAAAAGATTGCAGATAAAAGCTGTCTTAATATGTTTTACAAAGCACAGCACTAAGTGGGGAAAGCATACACAACTGAAACTAGATTTTCAGAACACAAAAGGAATCCCTTGAAATGAAGATCTGTATCTGAAATGTAAGGGTGACTTGGGGTAAAGGCACTCTAAATTAAATCTCGTGGTTCTGATATTCTTATCATACGTGACCCTGGCCAAGCTGTTTATGGCCTATGGCTCCAGAGTCCAAGATCTCTGAGGTAAAGAAAATACTCTTCTCTCTTTTCCTTTATAAGGCTTTTCTGAATATTGATCTTGTAGGACTGTCAGCATTTGCAGCAAACTGTGGTTACAATCTTAGGCTGCAAGAGGCAGCCTTTTTCTTAAAATTGGATACTGAACTTGGCTGGAATTTGAACATGCTACTGTGATATAAGTGTTGACAATAATTTTATGTAAATTTACTTCTTACCTTTCACATTATCCAAATGCATTGGTGTTGTACCAAGTCATTAAACAAGTGTCAAAACATTTTGAAAATGGAGAACACAATTCTCAACATTGATCTGCCTGCTCAAATAGCAACATATCAATGTGGCAACATTATTTATGGATAAAAATATATACATACACAAATAATAGATCCAGCAACACCTAAAAAGTAAAGATGGCAAATATTTTACTATTTGCTAAGAAGCAGATATTTCTTCAGTGTTTTGCAACTTTGTATGACTGCAATTATCTCATGATGACCAAGATACTCATCATGTTGCATTACTTGTTATGACATTTCTTTCCGATCTAAATATAAATAAATGTAATAGATTTATCTGATCATTGATGATTGCTGGTGATTTTTACTCAGACTTTGCTTAAGCCTCGAAAACACTGTATCTCTTGGGCTATCATGCAGCCAAAGCAGAATGCTCCTTAGGACTCTGTTTATAAAAGAAATAAAGAAATGCCTGACATGGCAGATCTAAACTTTTTGGAGGGGAACATCACAGTCATGCTTGCTATCACAGCTACTAGATCAGGCATTTGGTGTTGAGAAAGAGTTCAGGCTACACTTGTGAAAGTTCGGGTTGGCTCTCTGCCAACAGCCAAACCTCACATGAAAGATTCCCCCCTCCCTCTCCCGAAACGGCAAAAAGCAGCAAGAGAAAATTGAAGGAATATATATATATTTACATATATTAAGTTTATATACTAGGCACAACAAGACAGGGACCCCCAAACCACCCCAATAAGGGACAAGGGAAGGGAAAGGGGAGAGGGAGACAAAATAGGGAAAAAAATAAGATAAAACAAATATATATATATACAATCTAAATTCAGAAATTAACTCAGTAAATAACAAATACAATAGTAAATTCAATACTTTCCTTAGAAAGGCAGATTCTTAACCTTCGCCGCCGGCCCAGGCAAAACAACCCCCAGAGCAGGCCTCGCTGAACACAGATAAGCCAGGCCCAAACACCGGGAGCTCGTCAGCGTGCGAGCCCGAGAAGGAAAAGAAGCAAAAAAGGAGAGAGAACACCTCCTCCTTCGGTTTATATACACCTGATTACGTAAAGAGATGGGATGGAATACTTCCTAGATCTTGACCCTGGTTACCAAGGAAGGCCTACAAAAAAAACAACCCATCACAACACTAAAGAATAGGAGTTATGGGTCTGTATTTGGTCTAAATAAGAAACTATTTACAACCTGTGAAGAAGCTGGGCTGCTTGTCATCAGAGGTGTACTTCACTTTGATCTACAAGGTCTTTCCTCTTCTGCAAGAGGGAAGAGCTGTACTCTGACACTCAGTTTTACAGTTTTATTCATTGGAAAAAGATACTCTGTGCATGGCAATCTTGAGTTGTGTAAGGACACAAATGGACCAAAATCTACTTGTATTGATCAACTGAGATGTCAAATATACATTTAAAAGGCAGACTTGGAGGAAAAATCTGCCTGCAGAGAAACTGATGTGAATCAGGATCTGATTTAGGGAAACCACCTAATTTCCTGGGTATTTGTTGCTGCATGACAATCTGTGTTCTTGAAGAAACTTCCTCCAAGGACAAAAACACTCATAGCGTTTGTCTAAGGAAACAGTGACAGGAATCCAGAAGTGCCTTGGAGCAAAACCAGAGCTAACCCTGGGGCTGGAAGCCCTTGAGCTGTGTGGCTGTACCCAGGTCTCCAAGGCATGTACACATCCTCAGGCACTGAGAAGGAGGGCTGGTGAGCTGAGAGCAGAAGCTGGTCAGCACAGCCTTCCCACAGCCAGCACTGAGACAGGCTCTTTGCACTGCTCTGTGTTCTTACCATTCAGCTATACCAGCTTGGCTGGAGTTTGCTTGTGTATGTAGAGCTGCACCACGCCCTGTAAACTTAACATATGCCCGTCCTAAGTACCTCGACTGCAGCTTGACCCTCTAAGTGGGGCTGCTTTGGTGCAGATTCAGCCTTCATGTTAGTCACTATAATGAAAACTAATCCTTGCCCTCCCTTTTCAGACTATAAATAGGCAGCCTGTAGCCAGCATTGCATGTTTCCTGTTGTAGTCATTGCTACCAGACAGAACAGCTAGCAGACTGGGGTCCTGACAGCAAATCTTGGTGGTATCAATCTGTGGATGTGGTGCTGGGTCACCTTCTCAGCCATCTTACACTGTTTACTTAAGAACACAACACTGAGCAGAGCATTTGGTTCAACCATCACTAGCTCTGATTTGTGGATACTTAACCTGGTCTGCTGTTGTACTGTGTTTATAACCATTTGTTTCTGAATTTGTTTATTATTCTCTGGGAGCTTGAAATACAAATAAATACAGGTTAAAATAGAAAATTTGATGAGAAGGAATCAAATGGAACTCTTATTTTGCAATGAAGGAAAAACTGGCACCTGTGTATATTATAGTGTAAGTGAACAGTTTTCATTCATATCTTTATGTATGCAAGTCAATATTTGTCAGCAATCCAGGGCCTTCTTGTTTTTCTCTAGAAATTTACTCTCATATCTTTTCAGTGACAACACTCTCAAGGGCAGATAATGGAGTATCATGTAAAGATAGCCATTTTTCCCCCCATCCCCTCTTCTCCCTCCCTCATTCCTTCTCAATCCCCTGCCCACCCCCACCCACCCCAAACAAGCAAACCACGGAGAATAGAGAATACCAATTAATGATAGATTTGAGTTTGATTTGTCTGGGAATGTGAATGAAAGCCATCAAAGGGTTAGCAAAAAATCATCTCAGAGCTTGGTCACTGCTGAGCTTACCTTGTCATTTCTGATTTCATTATTGAGTTTCTACAGAACAGTTGAACCTGCAAAATGTCCTTTCTCTACCATTTGCTGAGCACAGTAAGCCAGCTGCTGCAAGTGCTGAGGCAATGGGGGCTGGGGAATAGGGTGGCAGCAAAGTGGATTACTCCAGCTGCATCTAAAAATGTATGAATTCTGCAGAAAGAGAGCAACAGGACCTGCTTCAGAATAGGGCTGATTGGCTTTTCTAAAAAAAAAGGTCATGGCTCAGTGAAAGGCTCAAATGCTCATCCAAAGGAAAGAAACATAGTCTTCCTATAAGTAGCCAAAGGACAATTCTGTCCATAAATATTTATTGAGAAAAGCACATGAACAGCAGGGACTGAAAGATTATTTTGCAGATTAAACCTGTCGTGTCAGAGTTTTTTCTGTTGTCTCTATTTTATTTGTTTTGTTTTGTTTGTTTGTTTGCTTTTTCCCCTATCTAATGAGTAATTACACAATTTCTTTGGTTTATACTTATGATAGTACTGGTTATATCTTTACTGAGAAAAATCAGTCTTATTTTACAAGTGCATATCTGCACTATTTCCTCTGAGAGACACCACGATGCTAAGGCAAGTTCTTAAGTTTCAAAGGCAGGTGATAATGCCCCATCAAAGGAGAGAGGAACTTAAAAGCATCATAACAAAATTTAGCACTATATACAGTTTCACTAACTGCAACAGTATTAGCAACCTCTCCCTTCAGGGAAAGAAAAGCTACAGGTTAGCAAATCACTACTTTTCCTATTCTATTCTATTCTATTCTATTCTATTCTATTCTATTCTATTCTATTCTATTCATTCTTCAAATAACCGATTTCTAAGTCAAAGGATGAATCCATGGTAAAATATTATTATTTGCAAAGTAATTAGTTTTCTTTTTTTCCTCTGCCAAAGCAAGATGGTAATCCAAAATCTAGCCTTCATCTTCGTAAGCTCTTAGTTTTGCATTTTACCTCTTCTGTTACCACTTTTTTAGATTTGAAAATGAGTATCAGTGGAAATTTTTGTGTCTTCATAGCCTCTTCCCTCCCTCCCCCTGCTGCCAGCCTTATCAACACATCCATATATTTTGCCTTGAGAAAGAATGAAACAAACGTTTTAATCAGCTGATTATTTATCTGCAGACTACTGCAATTTCCTAACCAAACTCATCTTACTCCTGTGTCATCATACCAATAGAAACCTTTTCAAAAATAAAGAATAATAGAATTGTGTGCCAACTTTTGCTTTTAAGAGGAGATCGATTCCTTCTTTACTGAAATGAACTAGTATTTCATAGCATGAAGATTACTCTTTAAAATGGATAGGACATATTCTGCTACTTAATTACAGATGCAAATCAGGAAATACCTTAATAGCTTTCAGTCTTTCTACAACTTGAATATGCCACTGCTATAAAATCTTCTAAGCTTATCTAACTTACTCAATATTATAAGAAATTTTATCTGATATTACAACAATTGAAGAAAGAGATAGTTTGAATTAAAAGCCTGGGGAAAAAATATGCACCCAAACAAAGCTTTTTAAAGCTCTGTATAGATTTTCTGCTTAAGCTTTAAAACATCATGGCAAGCATGGCTTCTGGATGTAAAGCCTAATGCCCAGTTTTCTGTCTGTCTTAACTCCTCTGAGTATTCCTCTTGAGCAGCTTTAGCAGACTGGCCTCTCAAAGCAAAAGATTAAACCTTTCCTCCCGTTCCCATGAGTTTTAATCTTGAGGAAAACACAAATCAAAATGACTGAAAAGGCAACATGAAGAGTCATATCTAGTCATGGAGGGTAATAACCAAGTATAGAAAACTTCAGATATTGACATGATATGACATTACTTCTGTTTGAAGGTGGCTTAATCACAGGTTTCTGCACGGAAGGATCCAGACTTCAAACAATTGTTCTAGGCTTGCTGCCAGCAAACCTCATAACTGAGTGCTGTTATCAGTTATTTCAGAAAGGAAAAGCAGAAAGAAAAAAGACAAAAAGTAAAAGTTCTTGTTTTTCTAATAAGTTTGGCATGTGAACATGCTTGTCAGAGAGGTACCCAATCCAAATCCTAAATTTTGTCCTAATGGACAGGACTATGGCCTTAGTTCCTCATGGGCCTTAGATATAGGCCTGTCTAAAGGTAAATACCACTAATCAAATGTGTCAGTATTTCAATACATTGTGCCTTCTCCAAAAAGGATGAGGAAGAGAGACCAGTACCTTCCCTAAAAACCATTTTCCATCTGAGCCTCAAATAGAGCCTGTCAGCGGCCAAGGAGGGCAAAAAGGAGAGAAAAGCTCAGGAGTGATTAGCCTAGAGCAGTAAAAACAAAGATCCAAACAAAAAAACAGGCAGGGAGCCTCAGTTTTGTGGGGAGAATTATTCCCATCAGCAAAAGCTTGTTCTAAAGCAAAGTTGAAGGCCCTCACGCTTACTGCATTTTGTTTCTTTCCTTGTTTTAAAGTGTATCTCATTATGAAGCTTTCTCTTGTCCAAGCTTCTTCATCTCATGCAGCAGCTCCATGTCTTGCCTTTTCATCCAACACATCCATTCCCTCAGTATGGACATCCCAGGGAATGTGACAACAGCATTTTATCAGAAATTTGTGTCAGAAACAGTGTGGGCAGAAGGACCAGGGAAGGGACCCCTGTACTTGGCACTGCTGAGGCCACACCTTGAACCAGTTTTGGGTCCCTCACTACAAGAAAGACGCTGAGATGCTGGAGTAAGTCCAGGGAAGGGCAATGGAGCAGGTGAGGGGTCTGGAGCACAAGTCTGATGAGGAGAGGCTGAGGGAGCGGGGGTTGTTTAGCCTGGAGAACAGCAGGCTCAGGGGAGGTCTTGTCACTCTCCACAACTACTTGAAGGGAAATTGTAGAGAGGTGGAGGTCAACATCTTTTCCCTGGTAACAGGAGCTTTAGATCAGATATTAAGAAAAACTTCTTCACCAAAAGGGTTGCCATGCATCCCATCAGAACAGGCTGCTTGGGAAGAAGATGAGTCACCATCCCTGGAGAAATTTAAAAGACTGTAGACGTGGCACTTGGGACTAAGTGGCTGACTTAGCAGGGCTAAGTTAAAAGGTGGACTTTATGATCTTTAAGGTCTTTTCCAAATCAAATGAGTTATGATTCCATGATTCATGTACAGCCACTGAAGGGAAGACTGGAACTCCTGTCTCTCCTTTCAGGAGCACTTATTGCTCTGTCCCTTTGGTCAATCCCTGTTCTTCAGTCTCAATGATAATAATTTCTACTTTGAAAAGCTGTCACTATACAGAAACACCAGTTTTTCCTTGGGTCTAAAAAAAAGGTAGGAGGTTGTTACATGGCTAATGAGAAGGAAACTTGTGCCTTTACTGGTTGCTCAGACAGGTTCCTAAATGTTGGCTGGTTGTCTCCACCTTCCCAGCAATTTCTGGACACTGCAGATTTCTCCAACTGGTCAGAGGCTACAAAAAGAGTAATCAGATGTTGAATATCAAACTGTTGGAAGCCAATGCTTTGCAATGCCCTCTATCTGATATTTATGCTGTCTACAGTGTTTTTGTTACAGGCCTGAAATTTTCTGTTTGTATCTGACCAACCCAGGCTTCAGATGCAACTTTAGATAAAACTGCTTCTCTCTGTACTGCTGGGTCTGTGTCTGTTTCTCTGATCTCCATCACACAAAAAGTTGGAATACTGATCCACAGCGTGAGCTAACCATGTCTTCTCTGCCTCACTGCTAGTTCATTTCCCTGTTTGTTTTGATTTCTTTTACAGTCTTGTTACAATTTCTTGTGTCACTGCACATCTAGAGAGGTGTCACCTTATCTCCTTTGCCCATAGAACTGCAGCCACAGTACTTCTCTGACCAGTCTGAACACGCTCTCTGGCTCTCTCAGCAATAGCTCACACGGAGCTGTGCTGTGGTGTTTGGCAGAGGGAGGCCAGTGCAGATTGCTCATGTGTTAGGCTGAGCAGAGCCAACACATCTCCTATGAGCTGGGGGAAGCAGTTCTTCCTGTTGACAAGATGCTGGTGAGCTCCCTGTGTGTTACAGCGATGAAAGGAAAGTGGTGCAGGAGGAGAGACAATGAGGGCATCAGGTCACCTGCATTGCACTTGAAGAACTTAAGAAAAGTTACTTTAGGCCTTCATTATGTGCTCGATACAGTATTTGTCAGATCTTGAAAATCTGGTCAGAGTTTCCAGGAGTGTTTCCTCATCAAGTTTCTCTGTTCTCTGTCATGTCCACGGCAATTTCACCCTGAACAGGATAACAATGCACAAACACCACTAATAGTGACCAAAGTGATATGGATGATAAGACAAAATGTAATCCAAATCTGGCTTTTCAAAAGAGTCAAAGAAATACTACTTTGCACTTCTGAGACTGAATTTGGTATGTGCAGCCACAGCTCTGTAGCTAGTTCTCTCTAAGTGTTTGCAATAAATAATGCAATTTTAATTAACATGGGATGTAATAACTCTTATTAAATCTAAATTGAATGCATGTTAGGGAACTTAAATTTGTGGTATTGCCCAATACAAACCTCCAGAAGTGGCAGCTTCAATCCTATTACTCCAAGTTTTATCACTACTTTAAAAATGACCTGCTAAATTAATCTCCTGAGTAATGCATAATGCCATAAAAATGAAACACTAATTTATTACTTAAATAAAAGACATCAGAGATCATCAGGGTGTTAAACATCAGGGCTGGCTTGTTTTGCAAACCATATTTAATGGCAGATGCAGCTGGCACTCCTTAAATGGAACTTAAATAAGCAACCTTTTTCGTAGATGAGGGCAGACAAAGCAAGGATGGGCTGTGGGTTCTGAGCATGGGATTGCAAACTTCTTTCCCAGCATGGGTCACGTGGTAGTGGAGCAGCTCTATCCATCGCTGCCACTGGTGACTGGAAATACCATATCGTCAGTAAACAAACCCATTATTTATATATATCACCTCCAGGGACCAGAGGTTTAAGAAAACACCCTGCCTGCAGTGTTATTGCTTTCAGTTCATGGGCCGATGTTCTTTATCACTGCTGCTTTGTGCCAGCTTTTCTAGCCAGATATGAGACTGATAATACCCTTTCTGAAGATTCAATTGCAACTTCTACATTGACATATAATGGAGCACAAGCAGGAATGACACCACTTTCTCTTCGATAGCTAGTTTATTTCATTTCCTCCTCCTAGAGTTTGTGCAGAACTGTGGCAGATCAAGCATCGATCCTCTATCAGCTCTGTGTTTCAGCTGGAACAATAATGCATACCATAGATATCATTGATGCAAAATACATATTTTTCCCTCAGAGCTGGAAGTTAATGATGATAATAAACAATTAGGTTCTGTTTGCTAGAGGATTACAAGGGCAAGGCAGGTGATCACAGAAACGTCTTGATGTTGAGTTTTTATTTTCTTATACGATCACTCAACTTCAGTGTCTTGCAGAATCTGCTTCTTTCGCCTGACACCCCTCTGGGTACCTGATCAGTTCCACCTCCATTAGATCAAATCCCCCATTAGATGGCAGCAGGGTACAAGCATTCCAAGCTTTTGTGAAAAGGCACTACAGGAGGATAGGAGTTTTGCCTTTGGATCTAAGGAAGGGTCAACAAATAGGTTAGCTCTTTTAGATACACCTGTTTTCGTTTGTTTGGTGTCCCTGTCCCCCCACGCCCTCCCCCAACCCCCCCATTGAAACAGCAGAAGGATGGGTAATTTACTGCCCTCTTACAGGAAATCTCTGTGTTCCAAGTGTGCTGCACCTCCAGTTACTCGGGGGCTGCAGGTGCCCCGATGGTTTTGCGGTCCCCGAGCTGGTGTTGGGTGAGGAGGGTGGCAAGGAGAAGCCAGATGGCTTATTGGGGAGGCTCAGCATTGTCCCCCACTGCTTTCCTTGGAGCTGCTCTGCCAGTGCCCATGTGGCATTGCCTTTGGGACAGCCTCATGTTCCTCTGCAGCCTTTCCATCCTTCCCAAGCCCCCATGGCCCTTCAGACAAATGCTTATCAGTCTGTCTTTGCACCTTAGAAATTAAATCCTTCACTACCCAGTGTTGCCAGGCAGGCAGCAGATGCTTGCCAGTCTTTTAAAGACAAGATGCATTTCCAAAAGCCACTAGCCATGTTGTGGAGTTGAGGAATGGGCACAGTGAGGTCAAAGCCTGCTGAAATGTCTCTTGTGACTGTCGAGACAGCGATTATCAGAAAGCTGCACTCTTCACCCACGACATCAGTGGGTAATTGGTGTGGCACTGTAGTCGACAGGTTGCACTGAACAAATGAAGGCAGAGGGTCTGACCTACAGCACAGGGTGGGAGCTGCTCTGCCGTCATCTCCTGACACTTCTTGCTGTGCCAGGAATACACCCTGACTGTGGACATCCCAGCCTCTGACACAGCGCCCCATGTCAGTGCTGGGACTCAGGACTCATTCCTCAGTCTTCCTTCAATGTTTTCTTTCACTCTGCTTTCCTGGTGGCTTTCAGCTGCTGTGTCTAAAACCACATTGTGACTTCTGTGCAGCAGACTGTCTGCAATCCCCGATGAGCAGCTGTGCTTACTGCTCCACAAAAAACACTGAACTCGGTTAAAATGGAGAGTTTCTGCTTCCTTTATAAAATGCAGATTTGTTTCATAAACAAGGACAAAATGATCACCTAATGCTGTCCAAAAGAAGAATAGGGTGTGTGGCAGGTGGGTAGGAGACAGCTGGAGGGGAAAGAGGCTGGCTGGAGGCTGGCTGGAGCAGCAGGCAGTGTTCTCTGACAGCTTGCTCACTTTCCCTGAGCAGAAGGAAAGGCTGCAAGCACATTTCATCTCTCAGATTCCTATTCTGCTTCCTCGGCTTCTCCACTGGTGGAACAGAAATATCCTGTCTGGAGGCTGTCTCTGCATGAGACAGCACGAATGGCAGGGATTTCTCTCCCATGTCACCGGGTGCATGGTGTGCCAGGCTGGTTATGCGTGCCAGTGTGATGTGGGAGCAAGAGTCATTCAGATAAATTACACCTGACAAAGCATTCCCTCGGATAATGTGAACTGGAAGACCAAAGCTCAAGAGGCCTGTGTGGACCACAAGAAGCGTCCGCAGACAAAATACAGCCCTATGGTTCTGTGGGAGTAATTTTTTTCTATAAGCTCAGTTTCTTAAAACCAACCACAAACAGAATAAAAATCAGCCCCTACATTTTTATCACAACAATGATACATGACTTTTCTGTGCTGCATTCACTAATTTTCACATTTCATTAGTTGTCTCCATGTCCTATGCAATTGTTGTTCAATATTCCCCAAGAAGCAAAAATATGGTATAGCACCCACTGCCAGGAGAAAAGCTGCAGTCTTTGAGAGACATTCAGCTGCACCCCTTCTTAGTTGTGCTGGACACAGGACGCCAAAGGCCCCAGGGAGACTGAGGGACACAGAAGAGGACAGGCCACCCCACTTTTGCTGCTACTCTCGAGTGCCCTGGACAACTTTCTTTCTTTGACAGCTCTGGAAAGGAATAGATATGCAACAAACACAAAAAAAAGCAGTACAAATCAAATGTCTGATATTTTCATCATTATCCATCAATTACTAAAATTGATAGTGGCTGCTTGAAAAGTTTTGCCTAAATAGACAGAAGTTTGCAATAAATTAAAAGAAATAGTCGCTCAGAGATGCTAATACTAACTTTTCATGCATGATTTCTAACATACCTAGCATATTCATCACCTTCAAAGACGTGTACTCTACCTGGTTCTCTCTGAACAGGGGATCAAGAAAAAAAACTAGTGAAACCCACAAGCCTGAATATGGTTTCCTAATTCATACTTCTACAGCAGTAGCCAATTTGATAAAAATTAATTAAGTGATGGAAAATACTTCTGAAGTATGGTTTTCCTGGATTTCAACTCCAGTCAGCTTGGTGGGGTTTTGTTATGTTTTGTTTTAACATGCTGGATTCAGATGAAAATTATATTGATAAATACAAAGAAACAAACTTTCTGCATCTTAAAGAGAGATGTATGGAGAGATCTTAACAATCCACAGATCCACAAAACTTGCCAAAATTGTACCTTCCCAAATGTGCAGTGTGGTTTGCAATGGCAGGAAGAGTTTGTTTTTATTACTAGCTTTTCTCACACAAAATGGCTTCAGTGTACAGAAGGATATTTCTTTTGTTCTGCAGAAAAAATGCTGAATTTCCACAGCAGTGAGAGAAGGATTAACAGTTTCCCAATAGAAACACAGTTCTGCTAATTCTAACCAAATATCCATAATGATCAAAATTGGGAAAGACAGCACTTTGGATTAGTACACAAAAGCCATTATTAATACCTACGACCTTGTAGTCTGCATTTCTGACCATCCCTAATGTGAGAGGAGCAGCCCCACTGTGCATTGCTTATTATGAGCAAAATCAGCACACATTTACTGTCTTATAAGTACCATAGAAATCATCTGCATGATTCAAATAATGCTTAAATTAGGGAATTAGCAAGCCAACTCATTCCATTGTAATGAAAAGGCAGAATAGATATCTGGATAGATGTTTAGAGAGCTTTCAGGGTGAAAGAAAGTCACAGTCTAGAGAAATAAATATTCATGTGAATTTAAAAGCACAAGACAAAAATATCCCTCTACACTGCAAGTTGGACAAGAAAGTCTATGTTACCTGTATTTTCCCTATAGGGTTATAGTAAATGTTTCCCATTCATATAATACTCTTTGTCTGCAATCAAACACTGTGATGTTGTCCACTGGAAGCTGATGATATTTGAATATATGGAGACAAAACTGGGGCAAAAAAGAGTGTGTGGAGAAAAATACTGCCTTGTAATATACATGTCACAGTGGCAGAGACATATGGCCCTGTATCATACTCAGAACTGTTTTGGCAAAGTATTTTTCTCAATGGCTACCCAAATTTTGCTCTTATTTTTCGATTCAGGACTGTCCGAGGGAAATGTCAATCACAGGAGGCTCTCCATCTATTTTGATAATATCTGTTGCATTCCCAATCTCTGATTTTTAAGAAAAGACATCTCCCCTGTAGTTATTTTGCCTCTTATTCAAACATCTTCAGTCTTTGGATTAAACCAGTACCAGTCTAGGTAGTACAGAAGGCAGAATTCTCCCTCAGACCGGAAAAGTACTTAGAGAGATTGAGGCACTAAATTCCTATGTAAGCACTTCAGACCTTTTTAATTTCAGCAAAGTACTCCATGAATTACTACTAATTTGGAAGGATAAAACAGGATATTCTTGAACAGGAATAAATTACTCAAACGCCTCCATGGATGTGAGCTATGGAGGAGGACATTGGACCCTTTTAGAAAGGTGGTGCATTCCCAAAGAAGTGTGCAGATCCTGGTCAATGCAGGGTAGAACTGTGGGAGCTGTATGGTTATTTGCCTGCTCTCCTGCCACATTCTCTTGCCCCCAACAGCAAGCTTCCAGCTGCAGGTTGTATTATCTGTTCCTCAAAATCTCTCCTGGTGCATCTGGTTCACCAGCTTTGTATCACGTCCTCCCTTGATTGATTTCCTATCCTTTATACATATTCATTTCAAGCTCTCTTTTCCAGCACCTGATCTTTGTTTTTAAAAACAAGAAACCTCTTGTTCATAGACCATATGTTGCCTGCAATCATTAGCCAGATCTGGGAGTGCATCCAGGAAAACAATAGTGGGACAAGGAGTGATGGACTCAGGAACTGCCTTTTCCTCCCATCCCTGGACATGCACTGGCAAAAGGGGCATCAGCGCCTGAGCTGGAGGGAGCGAGGAAGGAGAGAGGAAGGACGAACAGCTTACACAAACTTTGAAGCTGATAGGAGAGGAATGTGTTTCACATTAGCCTTTTCAGGCCTTAATAGTGGGTTTTACCACACTGGATGGAGTAATTTTCAGCTCAGACTGCTGATTTTTCCCCAACCACCTATTTTCCTGATGTTATTTTCCAGACTATATTGAATCCTAAACCTATTTTCATTTCTTCATTTCCTTTTACTCTCAACATCGTGATCCTTATCATCTCTCTACCTAACCTCTTCACAAAATCAGGGAGCACATAGTCTCCACTTTTTTCCAAGGACTCTCCCTAGCCAGTCAGTTATCAAAAGTGAGCACAGAAAACATGAACATTTACAAGATTGATATGTTACAATAAGGGTAAAAATGAATAATAGGGGGAAAGTAATTGGAGTGAGAGACATTTCAAAGGAAGGCAGTTAAAGACATTTAATTACTTCTTTATTGTCTATATTAACATGGTGGCAATGGTTTCAGCCTATTTTTCTTGAACTGAGAGACAGTTTGTTATATGCTGTGTCTTCATGAACATCTCCAGCATGCAAATAGAATGCCTTGCAACTGTAAAAGGCAATTACTCTTATAACATATGCATAATGAAATCTGACTGCATTATCTTTTTGTCCTTAATAAGAACAGTTTACATTTTTACAGTTTTTGATGCATTTTTTCCCTCTAAGACATGTATTTGCATGGTACAATTTTTTAAAGACAGAGGAAAAAAAGAGGAGGAATACNTGCCCTGGGAGATTAGAGAGGATCAGTGCAGTTCCCAACGAAGTCAATGGCTTATAGAAATATGTACTAAAATCTGTAAGTGCACAAGTGTATCTATCTATCTGAGCTTTCAATGACTCCCCTTTTTTCATAGAATCATAGAATCAGTATAGTTGGAAAAGACCTCCTAGATCACCAAGCCCAACCTTTGACCTGATATCAAAACACCCACTAAACTGTACTGTGAGATGTCACTTCACAATGCACTTCTTTGAACACTTTCATGAATGGTGACTCTGCCACTTCCCTTTCACCATGACATGTTGTAAAGTTTCTGAGATTCTTTTACTGACTATTGTAAAGAAGTAAGATTGTGATACTGAATCTGGTTCAGCAACTCTTGTGTACTGTAGTCCAATAGTGTGGACTTGAATGGTTTGGGCTGAAAGGGACATTGAAGATCATCTAGTTCCAACTCCCCTGCCATGGACAGGGGCACCTTCCACTAGACCAGCTTGCTCAGAACAACTGAGCCTTGAACACTTCCAGGGATGGGACATCCACAACTTCTCCGGGCAATTTCTTCCAATGTCTCACCACCCTCACAGAAAAGAAATTCTTCCTTATGTCCCATCTAAATCTACACTCTTTCAGTTTAAAACTGTTGCCCTTTGTCGTATCTACAAGCCTTGGTAAAAATTCTCCCTCCAGCTTTCTTATAAGGCCCCTCTACATATTTAAAGGTTGTCATAAGTTCTCCCTAAAGCCTTCTCTAGGCTGAACAATCCCAACACTCTCAGCCTGCCTTCGGGGGGAAGATGTTCCAGCCAGCTGATCATTTCTATGGCCCTTCTCTAGACCCACTCCAATAGGTCCATGTAGGGAACAGAGACACCTACGAGGAGTGGAAAAATGCATCCCTGGAACAGGGATCATCACCANAAGCCTTGGAAACACTGTGTCTTTTCTGAGGCTTCTGGAGCCTGCCTGCACCCGGAGGGGCTCCGGAGCAAAGAGCACCCCATCAAGTCTGACAGGTCCATGCCTTTTTTGTGCTGGGGTCCCAAGGGCTGGATGCAGTACTTCAGGTGGCGTCAGAGAGCAGAGTGGAGGGCAGGATTGACTCCCTCCACCTGCTGGCCTTGCTGCTTTTTCCGTAGCCTGAGACATGATTTGCTTTCTGGGCTGTAAGCACAGACTTACACAACAAGTTTTTAGAGTTTAATAGGAGTGCTGAACGTCAGACTAGGGTTGTTGATTCAGTTCAACATGAATAATACCTGGGCATCACTGAACAGACATGAACATGTTAGTTGAAATAATGCATTTTTGTTTGGTCATAAAGAATTACAGGTATTCAGATAACCCATTTAATTTAGGTAATTAGTGAACTGTCTTTATATGCTTAGTTTCAAATAGCTGGATAGATTAGGGCTTAGCAAAAAACTTTAATCCCAGCAACTAATGTTCATTGTTCCACTGAGTCACATTGAGCTCTCTTTCAGTATGTCAGAATGATGGAACATGCAGCCCTTCAAGCTGCCAAAAACATAAAGTGTGGAATATAAATAGATGTTTTTAGTGTCACAGGTGCTGCTGAATTGTCTGGAGACATATTATTCAAATTTGCAGGTAATACTCCATCCATACTACACAGTGATCATGTTCTCCATTGTTTCTTGAAAGCACTATCCTGAAAATCATTAATAAGACTAGTTTCTCATGGGGAAAGGCAAGGTTGTGCAATCTTTGGTCTCTTTCAAGCCTGCCTATGTAGCCCACCTGTGACCAAAGAGTTTCACGCTACAAGATTATGTTTATATTTTTAAAAAAATAACCTAAAGCAACTGACATCCTCAACAGTCTTATCAACAGATACTGTGCAAGAAGTGGAGGGATCAGACATGAATGAAATGAAAAAAAAAAGTAGCTTGTGATTATTTTTCTTTTCAAACTACATGAGAACATGACATTGTAATTAATGCAATTATAGAGTTTTTTTTAAAGTTCTGTAGTAGCATCTGAAAGTAGGACCTGCCAGCAAAGAGAGATCCTGTATATCACTCACAGAGAATGAAATCAAAGCATAATTATATGATGGATGGTGGAAAATGGATTGCATTTTTAACACTGATGTTGCAGCATTAAGTGCTATTAGTAACAGAGACAAGCATCTTCTAAATAATGCCTGTAGCTACAAGTCCAACTCACACAAGCAGATGGTTGAACACCCACACAGAATGACTACAGCTTAGATTTTCCAGGGTAAGTCTGACTGCAGGACTGGGAGATAGTTATCAGAGGACACAATTCAAGTTGTGACACTTCACCAAGTTCACATATTTCATCCATATTTTGTTTTTGCCTTTGGGTCCTAACACTTCTGTATAATTTTTTCCATGTGTTACGTGGCAATTGTTGAGATCTATGAATGCTACTGCAATGCCAGCAACTGTTCCTAGTAAATAACTTTAAATCTTGTTTATATTGCAATTCTGGCATGTGGCTCTGTGTGTAAGTAACCTTATACCAGTAGTTCTCAGCCTAATATTGCATTAAGTTCTTTTGCAATAACACTAGCTTGTGCTACATGATCCAAAAGGTCACAAATGCTATATTAATAAATACTGCCTTTTATGACATTCTTTTTGAAGATAGATCCTTCCAAATGAAATGCCGGCTCAGTGTTTAGCTCTTTGATCTCTTTGTTTCTGACAGTCTGACTTGAGCCTTCCTCTCACAAATTATAAAGGTAACCCGATTGCCCTTGTTGAAGTGCACAGTTCCTCTCTCATTCTTACAGGGTAGCCATGATTTAGGCAGCTGCAGTTTGGCCTTTAGTAACCTAGAATCATAGAATATGCTGAGTTTGAAGGGACCCATCAGGATCACCAAATCCAACTCCTGGCCCTACACAGGACACCCCAAGAGTCACACCATGTGCCCGAGAGCATTGTCCAAACACTTCTTGAACTCTGTCAGTCCTGGTGCTGTGACCACTGCCCTGGGGAGCCTGTTCCAGTGCTCAGCCATCTCCTGGACGAAAACCTTTTTCCTGATAGCTAACCTAACCCTCCCCCAATTCAGCTTCGTGCCATTCACCTACAATGGTTTGCACCCCAAGTGAAAAAATATTTTGCAATGCCTCTTGGAGGGCAAACACTTTGTATGCTGCACATGTTCTTACTTAAATGGCAATAGAGACTTTAGGGTTATCATGATCATACAGGAATTTGTGACCTTCAGTTGCCCAGGACATGTAGCTAAAAGGACACACAGAGAGAAATAGTGTGGCAATCATATATGTTGTTCTGGCATCTATATGCCATCAATCCTTCAGTTTCTCAAAATAATTTCATACATTGTTTCCATAGGATTCTTCAGGGATTTAATTTACCCTATTTCTACACAAACCTGTTCACTTATTTTTCCACAGTTTTCTTTAGAGCATGCTTCCAAGCTCAACACTGACTTTCAAAATTAGGCCTTTTATTTCATTAACTGAAGAAAAAAATCCTTTCCTTGCTCTCCTTCCCAGTCCTATACATGTAGAAATACAGGTAACTTATTTCTCTCTGGCTCAAACTCCATAACCAGCTGTGAAACCTATGGCTGCCTAAATACTTAACAAAGTTTGATTTCTGTGTCCCTATTTCTATTCACGAAGTTGCTCAGGTATAATTAAGGACCTATCCATAATTACAGAGTGGCTTTTTGTCCCCACAGAATGGGCACACAGATGGACACTATAATGGAAATTGGTCAGCAGCCTGTCCGTGATTGATGAGTCGGTGAAGTGCCCAGCTCTTACTCTCGCTGGAGCAGAGGTGCTCTTGGAATCAGCCAGGAGAGAGCAGACAGCATTCCAGTGGCCACATTAGCAGGTGGTCCTGAGCAAGAACATCTCCTGAGTGAAAGAAGACATCCTTGTATAATAAGTTCTCAGATCAGTATTGTTTTTAGGTAGGAAATCTCTTCTCTCTGAGAGAAAGATTCATCAAGAAGCACTGAAGTGCTGCTTTGAGGTCTTTCTTTCTTAGCCTCAGTAAGATAGAAAAATTCCAGACAAATCAGCCAGTGACAAATGTAGACAGAGCAGTCCTGCATTTACTTGACTCCGATTGCTAAACATAATTTGAACATGGGATCTGGCCACATTCATGGCTCATGATCAGACTCAGCACACAGTTCTGAAACTCATATTAATTCTCTGAGAAAGCTGTCAGGCTGCACTTTGGTTGCATGCCTAATGAGAAAGGTTTTTCATGCCCTCTGAAAAATACCGGGCAAGACTTACTTACAGGCTTCTAAATTCTCATTTTCATTCCCTTCCTTTCTGGCTCTCTGCTGCAAGGAGCTCAGAGCCACTGCTCAGAGATGCATGAAAGGGAGACCAAGTGGTGCAAGTGTGAGCTGGCCTGAACCAATGCCTGCATCGCTGCAGCCAGGAGATCAGCGTGCTGGAGCTGTGCCTAGCCCTGGGGAGAGCAGTCTGAGGCACAGGGACACCAGGACAGCTATTAATGAACCTGCACTGGAACCTTCTTCAAACAGAACAAAACGGAATGGATGAAAATGAGTGGCAAAAGGTGAGGAGCGTAGTAAAACAATTTCTATCAGTCTCCTGAGATCAAGCATGAGAAAAGGAATGCAAGTACTTCACAAATGAGTGCATTTAAAGGCATATTTTCCTACCCTTTGATAGGTGTAAAGTCATAACGTTGTCTAATCAGTGCAGGCTGAAACTCTTTATTGTCTGAAGTGATGTGCGTGTGGTACTGCTGCACAACAACTAGGGCAAAGAGCTTCTGACAAACGTGTGATCATCTCTGCCTCCTTTGAATGAGACTACAACTTTTAGTTTCCTTGTGCAGAAAGACGAAACTTTTACTCTTTCCACCTCTGGGCATCTTATCACTAGTCTTCTGAGTGTGTAAAAGTTTCAGTTTCTGAAGTTATTTCTATAGAAATATGTAGAAATTTTAGCTTCCCACAACTGCCTTCCCTACCCCTTCTGTAAAAAAAACCAAACCAAAACAAAAAGCACCAAACCTCAAATTAAAAAAAAGAAAATGGAAAAGAAGAAAAGGAAAATGGTCCTAGCTTTCATGATTGCATTAAAAATGCTTTAAAAAAACCCCATGAGAATCATACTCAGAAACCAGAAGGCAGTGAAAGGAAAGAACCCACAATCCCATGGCGTATTTTAAATTACAATGTAATTGCAATACAGCAATGTGCTAAACTGGATTAAAAGTGTTTATGCCACATGTATGTAGGAACAAATATAGAGAGCACACTTTCATTTTGCAGCTGTAAGCACTGCATTGCTACACAACATCACATCTCTGTCCTCTGGGAACTTTTAGCAGCTTTTCCTAAAGCTGATGGCTATCCCAAATGGAATTTAATATTTCCTATACATTGAAACTGTAATAAGGTACATTTGTACTTGTTGTGAAACTATGACCAGCAAATGCTGCACACAAAGAAACTGTACACCTATGGCTAAAATGCTGCTTAATGCCATGAACACCAATAAGAATGTCATTACTACAGTACTGCTTCAACTACGTAGGATAAAGTAATAACTGACATTAAATATATACTTTCACAAATTTGGAAATAGCCTACATGATTTCTTTGCTGAGAGTTCACCACTACTATCCTAAAATAATTGAAAAAGAAAACTCAGAAAAGCTGTAGAGATCACTAAATTAACTTTTCCTATCTATTACCCTATCTACTACAAAAAGACTGTACAAATCCCCTTGTGTTGCCCAAATCCCTTCAAAAGAACATATGATAAAATGATAAAAATTTTGAAAGAAATGCACTGTAGCAAGTGATGAACTATGGCTAGAAATTTCTTCAGCAGAGTAATCCTATAAAACAAAATTCCTGGTGTTCTTGGTTATTATTTACTTACTACTATTTATAATCACATAGCAAAAATAAAAGTAAAAATATTCCAGTATTTCAGCAAAGAACAGCTAAATTTGTTGAGATTTTATGATGTGCTCTGTGGTGAGCAGGACAGGTATGGGAAGCAGGTCTGAATATCCTCTTCTGTCTTCTGAACACTGGACTGATGGGTTTGTGCATGCAGTACCATCAATTAAAGCAGCTCCAGGGACTGCTGCTCACATCTTCCTGTGAAGCTCTTCCAAAGTTCCACTTAAATCTCCCTCAGTTCCGCTTCTGCCAGGCTCATTTGCAGGCTTCAGAGAGCAGCAGGGAAGCAACACAGATCTCCTAAGATCTTCCTTCTAAAACTTCTGTCCTATGGCCTTTCCCTCCAATCCCGGCCCAAAATCAAGATCCTATTATGAGGAGAAAATGTGAGTTCTCTAACTGAGAAAAGTTAACAAAATCATAGTTCTGAGTAGAAGGCTAGGATTTACCTGAGCTAGTCCTGAAATACAGAATTCATCCTGTTCTATATTACCCAGATATTCACTTGACATTTTAGAGTAGTATGTATCAAAACTCACTTGCATTCCACCTTGCAGAAACACCATATGAAATGCAGAATGTTTTGGGATTATATATGTAATTTTGTTATTTCCACTCTTGCTCTACCTCAGCTGCATAATGTTCACAGGTATTTACTCCTTGGAAGTGTTGCAGTTTATGTGACTTACAAGTTGCATTAGAAAATAATTTGGATTTGACCTGTTGGAATATCATTTGAGCAAAAATTCAGAGTGGTTCTCCCTCTGCACCTCTGAAAAATGACTCTACAAAATAGCAGTATGGTGTTTATGTTCTTGAGAATTTCAATATCAAACGTGTTCAGCTGAAGTACATAAGAGTTTAAAAAAAAAGGCACATGGGTTTCTTTCCCAGCTCAAATCCAAACTTGAGAAATATCTTTCCTTCTTTGCATCAAAGAAGTAAGGAAGAACATAGAAATTCACTTAACACTGGTGCATTTCTACTGTTTTCCAATTTTGCTGTCATAAAAAAAAGGTCAAATAGATTTTAATTGATTTAGTTGACATTTTACTTTACCTGCTTGCAATTGTCTCCATTCTTAGTGTTTTACCAGTACAGAAGCACTTTGGTTCCTATGCAACAAGCATTACACATGCTAACATGATTTAGAAAGGAAAACTGGTACTGCCAGCAGTGGAAAGAAAAGAAAGAAGTTGAAGGTGGGGCATCCCTGAAGTGCAGAAAGTCTGCAATAAACATGGTGCAAAAAGGAAAAATGTACTAGATATGCTGTAGAGTTCTAGAAAGCTGCTTGTGTTCTCCAGCAAATAAAACTGAAATCTACAGCAAACATTTCTAGCTTTCCTCCTGAAAGGATAACCCTAACATGCTCTGAAAAGGATAAGATTTCACACCAGTGAGAAATGGAAGGCATGTCAGTAGCATGAAACACATCCCACATTTCTATCTAAGAATACTTTAGAGGCAGAGTTGACAGGAGCAGATCTGAATATACAATCTATGGATCAACCAGTGCATTGCAAGTCTGCGCTATTTGTGTTGGTAAGAGTACTGCAGATAGCAGTGGCCTACCCATGAGGTTGCTCCACAAGAGAGACAGACAATCTGTCTTTCCTTGTTACCCTTTCTCAGTACAAACAACCCCCTTCAAACTTCCTACAGAGCAAAAAACTTGCTTATTAAATTAAATGTAGTGAATTCTGAAGATGCTAATGACCATCAGTTTGTAGGGCTATATAATGTATATTTATTCTAAATCAGTTTACAGTAAAACTTAACTTGAAAATGAATTTATGGTATTATTATATATGCAATTTTAAATGTTCTGTAGCATAAGCAGAAAAGCTATAGCTGTTGAAATACATGACTCTGTAATGCTCTGCCAAAAAAGCTCTAAGTTGCATAGAGACCTAAATGATGCACTTGATGCTGTAAATCTGAGCCCCATTAAAACAACTGAGCACTTTGCAATAGTGTGATCTGATGCTGTGATCCTGAGAAGAGTCCAGCAAATGAAAGCCCACCTGCAGTTTGGGAGGGAAGGGGCTCTTCTGTCACAAACGCTTGCTGCTCAGGCTGTGGAGTTGGTATTTATTTGGTATTTGGCATTGTGACTGTTGTATCAGCGGTTAACTAATGCTTTAGGACAACATTAGAAGGTACCGTTTGAGTTGTGTTGTGGGTTCGACCTTGGCAAAATGCCAAACCCCACCAAGACCCGCGTGGTTCCAGTGAAAGGTGGGAAGGGAAAAAAAAAACTAAGACTGGAAAAAACTAGATATATATATTTACAGGAAAGTTACAATACATATATGTACAAATATAAGAAAAAAACAACAATAACTTCATCCAGAGCTGTCCACCACAATAACACACAAATTCCACCACCCAAAACCCACAAGAAACAAAACTAAGCACGTTCCCCTGAAAGAGCACCCAGCAAAGCAATATCAAACAGAAAGTATTTCCTTCCCAGAGCCCAGAACTGCCATGGACATCTCGGCAGGGGAGCGGCAGGGCCTGTGGCTCCGGGAGCAGCAACAGGGAGTCCCTCACACCACACGGAGAGAGGGAGGGCCAGAGGGAGCAAAGATACCTCCCCCACCAGATTTATACTCGACTTGACGTCAGATGATATGAAATACCTCTTTGGTTGCCTAAGTCAGGTGATACTTGCCCCTCTGAATGTACGGAGAGCCCCATGGCCCAAAAAACTGAGGCCTGCTAAATTTGGTTTCAGGCCTAACTAAACTAAGGCCTTAATCTAAGTTTTTGGGGGTTTATCCAACCCATCACAGTTGTTGCCTTTAAAGTAAGATTTAATATTAAGGATGTGGTCCCCTATAATTGTCAAGGTTTAAGAAAAAAAAAATCATCCCATAATCCTGTAATTGAACCTAGTTAATTCTGGATAAGAATGGGCCTAGCACACAGTTTTGTGCTTTGATCAGCTACATCTAAAACGCTGACAGTATTTTTTAAAGGAAGAGTGCTAGCTCACACGTCTAAGAGAAATGCTGGAAGGAGGAAGCCTGTGTCCTGCTTATTGCTCCTTCCCTCCCTCCCTTCGTTTCCTAACTAACTTTTCTGTGTGGGTCTTGCAGCTCAGAGTTAAATCACTGGCAGGGGTTTTTCAAACCACCTTGAAGACAACAGTAACCTTCCTCCTCTCCTGTTACCTGCTCTTCCCAGGTGTAAAGTAAGACAGGGTTTCTTGGGCTTTCCACTTAAAAACTTGGAAATAAGAACTTCTAAAGATCCCCTGAAAACCCACCAAGGGGAACAGCCTTCAAATGCACTAATTTTACAAATCATGAGAATTCAACTCCATGTCACATTTCATGGGAATCAGATATTCAAACCAGGGATATATAATCTCACGGTGTTATTTACACTATACCTATGGTCTATTCTATCTTTCTTTCACTTTTTACATGAAAAGAACTGCATGATTAGATCAGTGCTATATTTCAAGGAGTTTGCTTAGACCGTCTTTTACCTTTGTGTCTAATTGGTATGACTGGATAATTCTTGGCTCTGGGAATCATGACAAACTAACATGCTCACTGAAAAAAAGCAAAATACTATTACCCAAAATAAGTCTACTATACAAATGTGTTTGTGATTCTGATGTCAGTATTCTCATTCAGGGAGAAGGTGAGGGAAAGAAAGATGGTTTGAACAGACCCTTAAAGTATCCCAATAGCACAGAACTGGACAGATAGAATTGTCCAGTTTCTTCCCAGTGTGGTGTTTGTTTGCTTTTTAATGTTTACAGGGTCCTGAACTCACTTTCCTGCATTTTCTTTAGGGAATACCATTTTCTAATTGTGTTTATAGGTTTTTTTGGTAGAAACTACAAATGCTTCCTGATTATACAGTGGCTTTTATTTTGAATTCTCCCCTTAGCAGTCTTTAGATACTCTTCTCATATCTGACAACCAGCGAGGTTTCCATGGATTTTTAGTTCAGTCTGTGGAAACTATAAGCAAGTTATACTCTGGTGAAATGAGAAGTGAGCAGTGGGGATGCTCAAAGAAATTATAAGACTTGCTTTTCCAGGTGGCGTAAACCAAATGCCAAGTGATCTATTTCTTCTCTGCATGTCTGAGCCTGAACAAATATATCACTTCCTACCTATGCAATTCTTTGGAATATGTTAAATGATCTCCCAGTCATACTTGATATTCATAAACTCACATAAACAACTGTATTTTCCCAAACTGTTTCTTCCCAGAGGCCTTTGATGGGGAAGATGCTGCTATTTTCTTTCATTATGCGGATTGATAAGCTTTCACAAATTAGAATTAAAATTTCATTTTGTGGTCATTCTTTGCAATGTATGGATTTACATCGTGATGAGAACAAAATAAATTGTTTATTGCTGAGGGTGGTAGTTAAGCATATGAACAAAAGAAATAACATTTAAACATGTTAACAGTTTTAGTAACAGCAGCATCAGAGTCTGTATTTTGGTCTATTAAGATTAAAACTGTATTCCAAATTCCAATTTTAAATTTCATTATCTGATTATGTCTAGTTTAATATTAACATGAGAAAAACAAAATGTGAATTGTCCAAAGCTCAATATGTAGGAGGTTTTGATTCAACCCATTCAAGTGTTAATGTCACTACTTAACCCAAAGGCTTTGATGAGGAATTCTGGGGGCAGCATGTAGAACTTAGTTGGATGCTCTGAACAGGAATCCCTTGGCCTTAGCCAGGGCATGTCCTTAAACCAATGCCAGAGTCCCTAAATCATCCAACATCAGTACTCACCCAAGAAAACCCTGCACGTCTATTCTTTGAAAAAGAGTATACATTAATTATTATCATTCTTACACTGTTTCTGTTACCTACTGTCAGTGTTTGTAACCAGGACATGCATTCTACAGTGTCAGTGCCAGCCAATTCTCTATTGCACAGACATATTGTGGTTATTGTAGCAGTGAGCTCTTATAGATAGAAAGAAAAGAGGAAAAAACCTCCACACCATCACAGTACAAAAGAAAAGAATGCTTAAACTTAACTACATATCACCAAACAGACATACAAAATTCAGTGGCTGACTGTGCAAGTAGATAACACCACACAGGTTATGATGATGTTGACAGACATGCAAAGTACACCTACATGATGACATGCAATAGTGCACTTTAGAGTTCTCCCTTTGAAACGGCCATGCTAAACACACAAACTTTCTCCATGAAAAACTACAGGAGCCAAGGAACAGACTCTCCTTCAATTGCAGACTCAGGGTGTACATGGGTTATATTGTGGTACCACCAATACAACCCACTGAATATCAAAATCTACACTTCTGTGCCTATATTGCCTTCAGTGGAAAACAGGGACAGCACATCTTCCTAGGCCTGTCCTTGCTTTCACACCACAGCTGCAGTGAGGGGCAACTGAAGAAGCTCCATCCTACACCCAGTTTAAGCTTTAGTGCAGCATAATCATAATTGACCAGGGTATCTATTTATTTGGCTTAGAACACAATGAGCTGCCACACCCTCCCAAGGGATGCCAACACTCACAGTTTCCAAAAATTGTTAAGGAACATTAATAGTTCACAAAGCTGAATTGCAAGTATTATTCTCAGCATTTTGAAAAGAAGTTATTCTAGGATCATGGAGTTTCTGGTTGTTCTCTGACTCAACAAACAGTTGCCATTTAGAAACTTGCTTTACTCCTAGAAGAAGAGGAAATTCTTGAACTGCCTAGTAGGAACATCAGAGCAATCAATGGTGGCTGCACATTCACAAAGCTTCCTCCTCAGTTACGCCCTCTTCTTACAGGTGAATTAAACATAAACAAAATATGTTTTAAATACATTCATTGCCTTGAATGTTATCCAGTTCTACTCATTGAAAGTGAATAGTTCAATGTTGTTATCTGTTATCAGATTACCTTACATATTGTCTTATGGTGTTTCAAAGCATAAATCTTTTAAATTACATTAAAAAAAGTGGGCTTTTCCCTGTCTAGGAGTAATTCAGCTGTCTGTCACTAAGCTTGAATTGGAAAAGAAAATTACCTTTGTCAGCGGGAACAGCAGGGAAAGGTAGCCTGGTACTTAATTTAGATCAAATATGCATAGTGAGAGTACTAATTAAATTGTTCATTTAAGCTACTGCTTTGTTTCTAATAGGTCACTAAAAACTGAAACAGATTTATTTTCTTTTTCCAAATTAAAATATCAGCAACCTCATGTCACAGAACTAATACGAACTGAATGCATGATTTCTTTTGGAGCTGTATAAAAAAAATACTCCTCCTTTGCAAAGACTCTACTTTTGCATCTATTAGGAGTATCATGAAAAGAGCCAGAGAAAAGTTATTGGCACACATGGCAAGGAACTGTATTTTTGTTATTTATGTGGTACTGGTACTTTACTAAAAAAATAATTAGAATAATATTATTACTATCACATCACTAAATCATGACATTTCATTTTAGATTATGGCATTTAAGCATTTGCTTAATGTTGAAAATGGCCATTAATTGCTCTGCTGGTTCCAATATCATTACCTGGGAGGTACTGCATCTGGGCTGAGCTCTCCTGTAAGTACTCGGATGTTAAAGTTAAGGAGATAAGAATAGCTGCATCAGGTCACTCTAAAGGTCCCTCCAGCTTTCTTCTGCCCAGGACAGCGGTGACTGTGCAGGGAGGAGTCCAGTGCCAGGACAAGCACACAGTAACACTCCCTGTCAACACTGTTTTCCTCCTTGAACTTGTCTTGAATCCCTTTATGGATTTTACATCCTTATTAATGGTAAAATCTATAGAATCCGTAGCGTCCTGTGACGAGGAGTTCCTATCCAAATTATTATTTTGTGAGGCAATATTTTTGAAGTTTCCTTTGCTAAGGGTGACTGAATATTAAAAGACATTTTCAGAAAAAGCAGCGTTCATCTGTTGTAAACCTAAATTCGGGAACTGCAACTTAAATTTTCCTATAACCTCATGACACTCTTGTGGCTCTAAATTTTTCCTATGCTGTTCAATACTGTGTCCTACAGCACAGTACATCAGCAGCAAGTAAACTTGTTTATGTTTTGAAAAAAAGCTTCATAACACCTTAGGATCAAAACTACAAGTTAAAAATACAGGACTACAGCTCTTATATTGCTAACAGTCTGGAAATCTCACGGGATGCATTATGGTGAATATACTGTATATTTCTATCTTACAATTCATATTTACCTTGAGACTGTGGTACGTTTCAGGGAGGTTTTGTGTGGGAAAAAATAAAAATACTTACTAACCTACACTTTGCATAGTATATGATGAAGTTCATATACTATCCTAGAAACACTTTCAGAGTACAAACAACATCTTTTTAGCATTTAAATTTTTCCACATTAAAATAAAAATGGACAAATTATATTCTTCTAATTTTTTTTTTTCTATGTATTCACCAATCCCAAACAAAAGCAAAGTAATAGCATGGCACTGAATGATTTTTGTTTCCACTCAAAATTCGAATTCCAGCAAGTTTTAGTATAAATTTGTGTTTAAAATCTATTGTTGAGCACCAACAGTGGAAGACAGGGATTTTGATTGCCAAAGCTGTGTGCACAGCAGGGTTAACAGAGCCGTCTCCAGTCAGCTCATCTCTGATGCCTGATGAACTGACAGTCGATGTGATGAGGAAATGGCATGGCTGGGCTTTGTCTGCGCTGCTGAAGACATGAGAGTCTGAAGGTGACTCCTCAACCCCAGGCAAGGCTGAGAGCAGGACACTCCCCGGCACAGTGATACCAACTGTGCTCTGGGAGCACAGGGAGCTGTTCCCTCCTGCCCTTGCTCTGCTTCCAGCTGTGCATTAGTATCCCTGGGAGACAGCAGCGCTGGGAGAGGGAGATAGGAAAATTAATTCAGAATATAGAAAATAACCCCAACAGACAAACAAATCCCCTAAAAGAACCCCACAACTCCAAGAGGTCTGAGAGGTAAAGAGAGTGAAAAAAATAAAATCAGTGAAGACGGAAACATGTTAGATTTTAAAGGAGCATATCCCTCCTGTAAGGCCTAGTACTCTTCCATGTTATATTTGCAAAGCATCTTTTTTCCTGCGCTCTCTATTTCAAAGGCACAGAGACCTGAGTATTGTCACTGCAGACCCTGGAAACAGGGATGTGCCTGAGCCCGAGGGAATGTGTTCTCCCTTTAGCATTGCAGATGCAAGAACCAGGCACAGACACCTGTCAGAAAGTGCTGATCTTTTAATGAGAGGCACACTGTGTCCTATATACCTGCTTCCTATATACTGTTTCAAGTACTTAAACAGATTGCAAAGCAGTCCTGCAGGAATTGCTAATTCATCATGTGTTACAGGTGGCAGCAGTTCCTGTTCCTACCATGTCCATTTGATTTGAATCAAACATTTTTGTGGCAGAAGATTTCTTCAAATTGTTTTTGGAGTAGAAGAAGAATTAAAATACCATAAATATGAATAAGGCAAAATGCACTTCTTTTTAAAAACAGGGAAAATGTTGCATATATATATAGATATGCATATATACCAGGTATTCTTTGCAAGAGCTAGTTTTGCTGGAGTGCACCTTTTCTATAAATTAAGAAGCAGCTGCAGGAAGCAATATAATCAAAAGGTTAAAGCACCTCAAGCAATATATACAACAATATCAATTCTAAATTTACACCTGGTAAACTTAATCTTAGACTAAGGGAGTCTGAAATCACTTCTGCTTACTGCTATCCAGATCAGCTTAATGCTGAATATTTGGGCTACATATGACTATCCTTCATAGATTCAGAGGTACAAGGAGTAAGACAGTGTCTATTTGCAGGCAGCAAACAACAGGAATTTGTTCAAAGGTATTAAATGAAACAAAACCACCCAGTGCACAGCCAGAAGCACATATGATCAATTGCCAAGTTATTTATATCATCCTTTCTGGAAATGTGATAGATTTCCTCCAGGTTATGGAACCAAACAAAGCTTAGGGTATCTCCAGAATGCTACTTCAGCCGAGTTCAGCCCAGGCCAAGCCAGGATCATAGATAGTCTGGGATCTATTCTAGTCCTTTTACCCAAGGCATTTATTCAAGTGCCAAACAGAATAACAGAATATCTCGTATCCTTAGCTTCCTGCAGCCATGGGAATTGTGAATTTCACTGTAGAAGGCTTCCAGAAATGTCTAAGACAGTAGCTATGTGGGTTTCAGAGGTATCTGTAAGCCAAGGAGATGGTCATTAGTACAGCCAGCTCTCAAACTCCTGCTGACTGGAGCCCTCCGCCTCTCTGCCCCTTATACATTTCACAGGGGTCTTAACACTCCAAGGAAAATTGAAAGTCCAGATACCTGAGAGTACAGAAATACAGATTTAGATAGGCTAAACTTTATAATTGACTCTCCTTCTTCCTGACCTCATCCATGAAAATCAAGAGTAGGTAAGCTGTATTTCCTGTACAAGCCACACCATCTTCTGATAGATGACTGGATATAATAGGAATGTTTAGCAATCTGTACTGGATGGCTAGGATGGAAACATTTATTATCACACTGATGCTTTCAAAACTGTGCACTGAACTTTCAGTTTGGTGATAAGCTTTAGCAAACTTAACTTGAGCTTAATATTGTTTTTCATCTAGCAAATGGTTATTTCAGTTCCCCTAGGAGCTCCTCTGACTGTATTTTCAAAGCTCATATCTCTTTTGGCCGCCTTCATGTCATGTAAAGTGTTTTCTCTGCTCATTTACAGACTGCTGTGCAAAAAGCAGCCTCTGGAAATGACTGGTGTGCAGCATATCATAGTCTATGCATCTGATAAAACAGATAGCATTAAACCTTTTAAAAGCTACAGGCAACCCTGCTATACGAGTCTTCTTGCAAAACCAATTTGATGCTCTCCAAATCGAGAAGTTAAAGGTCTGCAGTGCCACCTGAGGTCAGCAGGCAGACACCTCCTACCCTGCTGTGGGTGGGCACCGCCTGGCACCAGCACATGGAGCGCCTGGACCACCACACCAGTCACTGGGAAGGGCACAGGGTGATGGGCAAGGCAGGGGCTGCATGGGGAAAACACCACTCAAAGCCTCTTGTTCAGGGGGTCAAACAGGTCTGTGCTCATGTCCAGAGAAGGCTGGGTGGACTCAGCAGGCTTTGGTCTCCTTTAACCATGTGAGAGCTGCACAGACCCTGGGGACAGCAGGACACTGCCCGAGGGATGAGGAGCTGCTAAAGCTCCATGGCAGGGGCTCCATTTGCTGATCCCGCTGCCTGCTGTCCCACCCTCAAGGAGGGTCTGCACTTACAAGCTGCAGGAGAGCTCTTACTGCTCAATTTATTTCAGTGTATGTGATAATTTAGTTTCCCAGCAAATAAAACAGGGAGTACACATATTTGTGCTAGCTATTTCTACCCACACAATGTGTATTTATTCATTACCCACTCAGCTATCTATCTTTAATTAGTTCCTCAGCTGAGTACTTCAAGCTGTGCTGTGCAAGTCTGGAATGTTTCTTGTTTTACTAATGAATTTAATTTCCTTGATCATAGCTCAGTCACTATGAACTACTGACTCTTCATGTGTAAATAAGAGGGAGGAGATGTGGAGGGCCCCAGGCTTGCTTTCTGTGATAAGTGATGATGTTTACATCCCTAAGTCTCTTCAAGAGTGTGAGTACAACCAGGAAAGAGGGGACAAGGAGCAAGGAGGAGAGAGGAATCTACAGCATAACCCACCACTTCACTAAAGATCTCAAGGGAAAGGTCAAGTCTAATCATTCTTCCTACAATTCATACCCATCCATTCTGAAGAATTCAGAATCCCTGGAGCCCAAAAAATTAAAATTTACAAGTGGACTCTGAAAACGTCTGAATATTATTTAAGAACAATTTTGGGTTTTACCCATTGACCTTACAGAGGAAGAAGAATTGCATGGCAAGTCATGGAGTAATTTCCTTATTTTCAGGCACAGAACTGCAAATTACATATTACATTTTCTTTCAACATCAAAATCTGGTTTTTTGGAGGCAGGACACTATCTTGTTTTGTCTTGATAAATCACTAAGTATATGCAATATTCTATTGGTTCAGGATCCTTCTTGATTTGGAGTTTTGCTCATTTATTTTTGGATGTGAGTGGAGATTACCATCCTAAGTTAGTAATCTAGGGATTACTAGGATTTTGGTAAATTTATGGAAGTGGTTCCAGGGGAACTGATGGAGATAGGCAATACAGGTCCTGGTATATATCTCTGGGTCTCTGGTTTGTTAGCATGTCCACCAGCTTCCACACCACTGCAGATTATGAAGGAACTGGGGTAATACTTTGGTGTTTACACTCCCTTCCTCCCAACACTGTCTGTGATTGCTGGACAGACACAAAGGACCATGCTGAGGTCTCTCACCTGCCTGGCTCTGTGGCTGGAGCAGCTGGACAGAACTGCCACCTGTGGGAAGCATCCTGCACGTGTTGGCTGAGCTTCTGCATTAGCAGGAGACACCTATTAGCAGGATTGTCCCATAAAATGTAGGAAAAGGAAAGGCCTGACTTACACATCCTGACCCATGAAAACAACCAGCTTGTGATCTCTGACCTTTTCCTCATTTACAAGGTATCATATATTTAACAAGCAATCGAGGACTGAAGCGTGTGAAGTGAGGAGAGTCGGAGGGAACTGGGTCTGCTTGTCCCAAGAAAGGCTTGGAGGGGAACTAATATCTGCTTTCACTGCCTGACAGACAGTTCTAGGGAAGACAGATCCAAGCTATTCTCAGAGGTGCAAAGGAAAGGACTCAGAGAAAGCAGTCACCAACTGCAACACAGAAAATTCCCACTGGATATAGAGGAAATGCTTTCACAATTGGAGTGCTTGAGCACTGAAGCAGTGTCCTGGTTATAGTGACCAGGACCAGTTGGTCACTGTGTGGGTGTGGCTATGACTGTGTATTCTACACCCTCTATGTCATTTCTCATGAACTGCTAACAATGGATCATTTGCAGCAGCTTCCTGGGGCACACCTGACCCCTCAGGCTACTGGGTGGGTGCTTGGAAACTTCAGTGAGATAAGAAAGGTTTCCTGTCTTCACACCAATGACTCAGGTGTGGTAAAGCCCCTCTGGAGAGCTGTTAGCACCTCCACACCCGGCCTGAGGGGTCATGTCTGCTCATGGGCCATCAGGGATTCCAAAAATATGCCATGACTCACCCTACACAGTAACTCACCCATTGTGAAACTCCCCACCCTGGGGGAGGTACTGGGCACTCCCACCTGAGCCTAAGCATATATAAACTGGGGGGTTTGGGACTGAACTCACTCCCTCGCTGGATCCAGAGGAGGAGCAGAGCCTCAGCAGGACTGCGACTGCCACTCTTGACCAGACCGGGACCATCATCCTCACGAACAGGTTTTCTTTTTTCTTTTACTGTGTACCCAGGGGGGCGGGTGGTGCTCAGCACAGGGGCTGGCGAGCTCCATTTTGTTTGTGCCCCAGGGTGCTGGGTTACACATCTGTTTCTGTGTGTCAAACGGGCTTTTTCCTCTGTACCCTTGTACTTATTGTGATCTTTTAATAAATTGTAGTTCTGACTTGCAGTCTTTTGTGAGTTGGGTTCATTTCTCCTGCCGGTTTACATTTAAACCAGCACAAACAGGTTTGCCAGAGCGATGGCATCCCTAGAAATGTCCATAAAATGAAGAGAAAAAGCCCTAAGCAACTTGATTTGGGTTGGAGTCAGTCCTGTTTTGAGCAGGAGATTGGACTGAATGACCTCCATAGGTCACTTCCAACCTAAATTACCTTATACTAAGCCTTATTCTTTCAGCTGAGCTCAGAAGTGCTCACAAAATATCTTACATTTTATGATCTTTAAGATTTTAATGTCTTGCTAGAAAGATGTAAAGCAATTTACATAAAGTAATTTGCTTTTGAAATACTGTTTTATTGTTGTGTTTGATGTTGTTGGCTTCTGTATGTCCTTTTCAAAAAATTGTTTCCCCCATCTGCTCTTTGGAAAGCATTTTCAGTACAATGCAAAAGAACTTTCTCAGTTAAGGGCTAAAAAGAGAAAAAACTACAATAATGAAAGTTGACACATTTGTGTTACTTAAATATTCCAATGGCTCATGGATTCCAGCAAAAGCTCAACAAAACACTGTTCCTTTCGTGTTTGCGTGGGAAGTTGTTATCAAACTGCTAACAATGACACATCTATGGCTTGAATTCACAGCCTCAGATGCTGGTTTCCTTCTTTCTCAAATTCTGCCAATTGCTTTAAGCATCTTAATTTTATTTGGTTGTGTCTTGGACTACACTACCACAGATTTTCTGTGGCTGGGATAGCTGCAGTGCACTGTATGATAATAATACTTTTATTTAATGACTGGTTGTTCCTTACGGGATCCCAAAATTGCCCAATGCTATTATGGAGAACAATCTGATCAGCCAACTGAAATACAGTGTGTGTACAGAGAACTGGAAAGACCTCTCTTTGTATGGTGATACACAGAGACAAACTTTAGAATAAGGGTGGGTAAAATATCAGTTAATCACATTTTAATTTAAACAGGACTGAAGCTCCTGCAAGAATGTTTACTTTTGGTTCAGAAACATGAAAACTCAAAATCTCTATCTCAGCATAGTGAATTACTTTGCATTTAAAGAAAACCAAGAAGGAGTGGCCCTCCCATGAAGTAAATATTTCATTTAGTTTAGTTTTCTAAAAAAACCTTATCACTGTTAGAAAACACCAAAGGTTGTGAAGGAAACTGAAAGCTTCTTGAAAGTGTGAATGAAATATAACTACACTGAGCTGATTGGTTTGAAAATTTTACTCTGTTTTGGACATTTTAAACAGCCTTTTAGTTCAAAGCTTCATTTATGAAATATAGTTAAACAGTGAGGAAAAAGCTCTTCTGCAATATGTTGAAAGTCAAAGTCACAATGATGTCCTTCCATCAAGGGAAATGGACTTGATAATCAACATGTTTCATTTAAAATTACTTCTTATGCTTTTCAGAGTTTATATAGTAAGAGGTTTTGAGAATTTTCTCTCCTTTGGGGATGGAAAAATAAAGCATTTCCTGGGAAACTCCCTTTTCTAATACATTTTTGGTAACATCTTAACTTTCTTGGAAGATATTCTGCAAACTATGGATCAAATTTACTTCTGCCTGTATTTGAAATATGAAGACACAATAATAGTTCAGAACAATAAATTCTTTTAAATTTAACCTTTTCATAGCAAATCTAAAGGAAATGATAGTCAAGTGAATGGAACCCACGAACTGTGTTCTGTGTATAATTGATTTACACTGATGTAGTTCCTCAGTTTTCAAAAGCAGAACTATTGGCAGTGATAAGGCAAAAGTTTTCCATCAGCAGCAGTACATGAACCCAGAGGTAAATAACAAAATACGGATACAGTGTGCATGTTGGAAATTGATTAGCTAAAGAAAAGGCTGAAAAGAAGATTTTAAAACCATAAGTCACCACTGACTCTCTTTCCATAACTGCTTCCCTGGAAGCTGTTCTCATGAAAAATATTGCTCCTCTGATTTAGACAAAATCAGATGTGGAGATGATTCTTCACAAATGACAGTTGAAATACAGCTTATTAAAATGTTAGAATTTGCTGCTCAGTATTGTAGAGTTGAAAGTTTCATGATTCTGCAAGCTTAGCTAATACCTTTGAAGCACAGATTACTGTAAGCTCCTAAGAGTAAATGGATAGAACTGCTCTGACTTGCTTGAATAAGAAAAAAAGTACAGTTTTGTAAAGCAAAGGATTTCCCCCCTCATCTTCTTTTAAGTCTATCTGAGCTGATTCAAAATTAAAACCTTGACAAATTGTCAGCATTTTCAAGTTTCTCCTTTGTTTGCCTTGAAGAACCAAGTTGGCACCTCACAAAAGGTAAGTTTGAGGCACAGACAGGGGGAAGAACAAGGGGGAATTGCAACCTTTCCTCTGAAACCTGCTCTGTAAATACTGGAATTATGGCACCTCACAGGTGGCAACGTTCATTTGGAACTCAACATATTCAGACTCAGAAATGTAACAGTGGATGTTATCCATGGTACTATCATTGAAAAAGGGAGTAAGTACAAAATTCTTCATATTTCTCGTACTGTTTTCTAGCCCTTTCCACCCCACATTGGCAAATTTCTCTATAGAAGACAAAGGTCAGAAAGACCCATTAAAAATAGATCAGAGAAAAGAAATAGGAGGTTAATTTTTCATATGCCTAGTCCACATCTCTCAAACTATTGCTACATTCCCTTTCACCAGTTCAGATTTCTAATCACTTGCCAAAAATGCAGAACTTTGCAACCGTTTAGGAACCACATCATAGCTCTCCATAAAAATCTAGAATGATCTATACAGAAGAATCAGGCTATATTCCTTCAAAAATCCTAGTAAAAACAGAGTGGTACATGATATAAACACCAAATACTGTATATATATACACATAAAATGGGACTTGATGATGGGAAACTTTTGAACAAAAGCTGTCAGAATTTAGCCCTAAAATGAAAGGATGGGGAGAGTAGCCTGTGGGATGGGAAATCATTGTGAAGAGCAGCTGTGTTGTGGAATACATCCCTGACCCTCCTTATTATCCATTCACTGGAGAGAAAAGGTTCAACTACTGTAAATGCGTGCATTGAGACATAATTAGAGCTAGTTTGGCTCCCTAGTACAGAGATCAGTGGTGCAAGTTTAACAAGCATCAAAGGTCTATAACTTCTTATTAGTGTTTCCATCTTGGTGGCTGAACATTTTTCAGTGTTCCTGAGATACTTTGTGTTCTGTGCCAGACATTGGGTGCTGTGAGGTTAGACAAGCTCGCTTATAACCGGATATCCTCCATCCTACTGCCACTCCCTTATCTGTGCCTAAATGAGGCTGGATTTGCATAACTTGCACATAGTGATGAATAGACTGACCCCACTCTACCTCACCTTCAATCATTTTTCACCTTTTTCCGTTCTTTCTGCTCTTTAAATGTCAGTCAGTGCTGTGGGAATATGTAGGCCAAAAGAATTAAAGTGAGAAAGAGTTCAATCTAAAAACTGAATGTAGATAATTCCCTGCATATTATACCTAATTTCTAAGATTACTCAGGCTTCCAGGGTAATATTTAAAGTTCACTGTAAATTTGTACATGTAACTGATGGGATTCCAGCAATTTCTCAATCTCCAATTTAGTCCCAGCCTCTCCTCATTCCTTATTGCATTACTGACATCTTCTCATCACTTCTCCGTACACTGTGGAAATTTATCTTTTCATTCTTAGATTTTGTACCTTGCACAATTGCTTTCCTTACTTTGCTATAGGTAAGAGATAGTAATATGCATTACAGTCACAAAGATGGTAAAATGTTTGAAATCATAATTAAAGCATAACTTTAAGAGGATTTGAGTTTAATATGAACAGCTACTGTCTGCCATCTATCAGACTAATGACTCTTGCTAAAATTCCCTAGGAATCCAGAGACAATACTTTACATGAAATGCCTCAGATACTTCTTTTTTTTCATTAAAGAAGATAAAATTAACTGCAATATAATCATAATGATGAGGAGAATTTGAATAAAATTAGCTCTTAATTGCACTTGAATTCTGTATCTCTGAAACATAAAACCCAAAACTCCCCTATGGAATTTCACCATTTTTTCCTTTTATGATCAGTTGGAGAATTGATCATGGGCACTGATTGCCATATGTTTTCATTACTTCAACAAATATGTAAAAAGAGTAGAATTTATCAGTTCATTGATATTTGAGTTAACTGTCTTCTGTAGTTTATACCAATGTATACATGTTGTATATGAGAATGAATTAATAACAGGCAGCTCTGCTTCTATCTTGAACTGAGTTTACTGTCTGGCTTACGTTTCATGATCAATCTGGGAGGCATGGAGATATAAAATGTAGGTTTGTATTAATCCTCCTACCTAAATTCAATATATGTGTAAAACAGATGAAACTTTCATTTTAAAAGACTGTAGAGGACATGAAGAAAAAGTAACTGACAGGAAAGTAGACAGTAAAAATGAACTGGCAGAAGTGCATTTCCCCTCAAAACAGACACTCAGGTCATACTGCCTGCAGGACCTTGAGGAAAAACCTTCAGCAATGTAAACTGCAGTCATGATGAAAACAAACTCTGAATGACAGTGTAGTTTGTAATACTTTCATACACTACCAGGTACTAGGCAAAAGTGTTTTGAACCAAGCACCCAGACTGTACCAGATCTTGGCAAACATGGAAAAGGATTAAAACCAAAGGGGTCAGAGTGCATCAAGAGCCAATGCTTGCAGTTAAAATGATCTTTCTTCTGTATATTCTAACAATATCAGGCCCAAATAAAGGTCTTCTTTTCTTCTTCTTCATTTTACCTTATGTTAGTGATCTACATATGGCACAAACTATAAGGGATCCTGCTTTTCCTAATGTGACAGCATCATATTTTTGATTCTTCTTTTCCTTTTTTCTCTTGCACTATTTGCAGGCACCCCGTTGCTTCAGTCAGACATAAAAAGATATGTCCAATAGGACAATGGCTAAACTGTATGTGATCTGTACTTCTTCCTGCTCTGTGAGATGAGTGGGTTTTGCTTTCATAAAGAAAACTGAACAAAACCTGGCAATGAGCGGGATACATTAGGGAATATTCATATATAACCCATGAGTCAATATGATCCTATGTTAAAACTGTCACTTTACAAGTATTTATTCCATAAATACACTTGTATGCAAAGTTTGAACTGAAAGAGAATTTTATGGCCATGTTATAAACCTCAGAAAAAGGTGGTTTACCATAGAAGTGTTGACAGCTTATAAACCATTAATCTTACCAATTCCTTGTAGGTTTCTGAGATAATATAAAAGGCATGTAGAAAGGGTGGCATGTGGAAGGAGCTCTCAATGAATCTTACACTGCTCTAGAGACTAATTTCTCCCAAATATCTAGGCCAAAATGTCTCCTGCTCTACAAATACAAAGGAGTAGGAGAAATGCATCTAGAACAATTAGCCAAGATTAAGCATTACCACAAACAAAGAAAATATTTTTGGAATTTAAAGAATTCCAGCCATACCACTCCCCAAACCTCAAGACAATTCCAAGCTGATTGGTAATTCCAGAGGCATTAGGTCTTCTCATTTTGGTATTGTCCACCATGGATCATCTAAGGTAGTTTATCTTGTTGCAAACTTGCACAATAATAAGTTATACATTATACTTTCAGGTTTTTGATGTCTGACATCAGAGAATCACTTTTGATTATATTTTAATTATAGTGATTCTGAGAACTAGTTACAAATTAAAAAGGTGACAGCCACCAGCCAAAGACCAGCCCTTGGAGCACTTTGTTGCTTAGGAAGTATATGAGAACACACATAAGGGAAGCCACAGGAGGACATACTTTATCCTATGTCCATATTTGAATTCCTTGGCATATTTCAGCAAGGCAGAGAGAATGCCCTAAATTCACAGGAACAATGGAGGTTTTCCAGTTCCTCTTTTCAGGACAGGTATAGTTTTATTCACATGGCCAGAAAGAGCCTATACTTGAAACAGGCAATGGGCCACAGTCTGTGTTCCTGGGAAGTAAGGAAATTAAGAGATCTCTTAGAAACATAAAGAGTCTGCAGGAGGGCATTCAAGCACTGCTTGCTGGAGAAAACATTTCTGCACAAACACCAAGATAAATTCTGGTTAAACTTCTCAGTAAAAGTTAATTATGCAGTATGAAATAGAGTTAAAGGTGAAGTGGCAGTCTTAAGAAAGGGAAATGACATTTAAATCAGATACTAAAGAACTGTAAAAGAGTGGACTTGTTTACTTAGAAAATTGTAGAAAAATTACCTAGTGGGTCATTTTCTTGGGTCTCTGATGGAAGACATTGCACATGAAGAACAATTACAGTGGTTTGATTAACTAAAGTGGATGATCCCTGCCCGCACCCTAAGTGAAGACTCTTGTTTTATTCCCTTCAACAAAATCCACTGCAAAGAATCAAAACAGTTTGAAATAGTACTTCTTGGGTGTACTGCTTTTGTTGAAAGGAAACTTTTCTCCCTCCTGTTTTGCTGGTATATTGAAATGAATGACTGATAAGCAGTGAGCACAATGTCTTGGTGCTCTTTGGATGAATCTGTATTCCACTTGAACTGCACAATGTGCAATCCAGAGCAACACATGCTGGGGGAAGAGATGTGGAAATTCAGCAGACAAATATTCACATGTACTAAAGGCAACTACAGTTACTGGGGAAAAAAATCAAACTCTTACATGGATCAAATTTTGATCTGTATTTACTCTAATGAAATTACCACAAGTGATTTAAAAGTCATAAGAAATTAAAAAAGTGTATGGATATATCTAGCAATACAAGCAAAAAATAGGGAAACGTTTAAAAATCTATGGACTTTCATTGATATTCTAACCTGAGTGGCAGAGAAGTAATTAACATCTCAAATGGGAATTGCCTAAATTTCAGATATGTAATCCCTTCACACAAGCTTCCTGTGGAATCATCGATTCAGAAGTTTCAAAAAACAAATTTTTGTATTTTTCTGCAAGCACTCGGGTTTTGTTTTTTTTGGTGGGGGGCTTCATTGATGTTAATTTTCATTTGACACAATATTTTCACGTCCATTAACCTGTAAAATGAGTCACTGTATTAATGGAATGTTGTCTAAGGTACAGTAGGAGTAAACAGTTTCTACTGAAATTCCAGTTAGACCTTTTAATAATTCAAATAGGTTGGGTTTTTTCATTTGATTGGTTTCTGGGATACTCTCCAGCTTACCTTTCCTGTGTATGTACCAATAACATCACTGCAGATCTGAGTCAACACAGTGCATATCCTACTAGAGAACTGACCTTGTTCATAGGTTTAATGTGGAACAGAAAATTGCACTGTAAGGCTATGCTATTTTCCCCTGAAACTCAGGTAGTATCGTTGGAAAACATGTTCAAGCAGTTGAAAGTGTCCTTAATTTGCAAAGTAATGGAAGTGGAGTAAGCTTGCACATGCAAAAGTGAACGTATTTTCATTACACTTAGCAGTTCTGAGTCACCAACCTGCACATGTGATGCATAAGAAGTCCTTAAGGAATACAAAAACATACCCTACCAAGGATACTCTGGCAGTGGCTGTCGGGAGTGGGTAACTATAGAGTGGTGTTAATACAAACCCAGGGTCACAAAAAGTGCTGCGGTCCAAACCACCCTCTGAATAAATAAGTAAATTCTGATGAAACACTGTAAAAGGAAGTACAAGGGTAAAAGCCAGAAGTGATGTTTAGAAGTGAAAGGAACAAAGCCCCAAGTAATGAAAGGAGTAATGATGAGCCATGGTCAAAACCACTGAATAAAAGAACTCCACATCTATTTTCCCTGGGAACACGCTCACACGGTCAT
Source organism: Scytalopus superciliaris (assembly GCA_013400415.1). Classification (NCBI taxonomy): domain Eukaryota; kingdom Metazoa; phylum Chordata; class Aves; order Passeriformes; family Rhinocryptidae; genus Scytalopus; species Scytalopus superciliaris. The sequence goes on along the minus strand of VXBX01007075.1, from coordinate 49,032 downwards.
ACACACACTTGCACAAACAAAATCAATGCACTGATGCAAGAACTGAGTTTTGATTTGCTCCCGAATTCCTGCCATCTGTCAGACAGTCACTGAAGAGTCCACATGGACACTGCTGATACTGGTCTGCACAAAAACTTAGCTTAGGTAGAGCCAGAGTCAATGCAGGTGCTTCCTCCTCCACATTTTGAAGATTAAAGATAATACAAGTAAAACACAAAAAAAAAAATATTCTTGGCTCAGAAATCAAAGTCTTACTGGGAGGATAAAAACTGTACAGCAGAGGAGATAGAAAAAACATAAATCTGAGGTGTGTAAAAAAACATCTCCCCCTTAAATTCTGTCTTTGTTATAGGGAAAATGGACAAAAGGAAAATAGGCTCAAGGAGAAAAGCAAATCTAGAGCAGAATAGTCAGTCTATTCCCTTCCGGGTTTAAAAAAAGCCAACTCGAATCAAAATCCTTGGAAGTCCTTGGGAGAAGGATACTTTTCACAGGTTACAAATATAGGAGCTTTGTGAACACCAGCATTTTCCTAAGGGGAATGAAAATAATTCTTGAGAAGGTGCCAGAAGGCACAAAAGTAATTTTGATTCAATATGATTATTGATGAAATCTCTGTAAAAATAGCCCCAACACAGTAGCCAAGCTCTTCAGTTTGGTTTCAAAAGAAATTACCAGATCCATTTTTGCAGCCTTGATCTCCCACCTCAAGCTGAGATTAGGCAAGAAAGAACCCTGAACCTACTTGTGTCTCTCTCTAAAGGGAGAAGGCTCAAGGTGTCCCTTTGAATTACAGTGGAATAGCATAAAGGGATGGACAAGGTCTTTCTTTTTTGGCCAAGGCTAAATGCAGTAGGGCTGAAGAGTCCAGGTCCTGTTGCATTAATACTAGTACAACCAGTAATAGGTCTGTGAAGGGATTTCAATCAGTGTCTCAAAGTTATATGAAGAGTAAAGTTGATTAATTAGTGGTTCTGTGTGCGCCTTTTTTTTCTATATCCTGCAGAGAACACATTCACTTGAGGGGAAACAAGAGCAGTTCCCTTCCTTATCCAATATTACAATGGAGTCTCAGGACTAATTTCCACTGTTTACACTTCTAATTCCAGAGAATCTGCTGATAAAGTGTCACTGCCATTCTGTAAGTACGATGCTCAAACAGGAAGGACAGCTTTGCTTTAAGTCTGGTTAGACCTGACATTTGCTCAAAACCTTTGCTTTATCCTTGACTCATTGCAATACAATGCCAGAACCGCCACAAAGTTAATATCCTGGTTATGCCTTTGTTCTTCATAAAATTGGATGTCTGCTTTCCTGGTAGATTACTACTTAGAAAAATCATTAGATATTTAGAAAGCATTCCTCAGCACTAAAATAGCAAATGGGAAAGAGATATCTTGGCTATTTCATCCAAGGCACAAGAAAGGCCCCAGGCCAGATTTGAGATTTTTGTCACAGTGTTTTCATCATTCTCGTAGAACACAGCAACTTAAGGAGATTTTTTAGAGTGGTAACAAAGCTCCTTTTTGCTGACTACTTTTCAGGATGCAAACAGTGTTTTGTGAGGTGCAGTTAAATATGAAAAACATTTCTGAAACACAAATACAGATAGTCAGGGATGAGCAAGTTTTCTGATTTTTATTTCCAACACTAACCACCATTCAAGATTGGCCAAAACAGCTTTAATCAGGTCATAAAATAGGGGAATAGAAAAATGAAATTGTCATTTGTGGGACCAAAATGAAATCTAAATTTCTAAAGAAGAATTTAGTTATTTTTGCAACAGGAGAACAACTGCACTTCTGCAGTGTACTACATTCTTGGTCATCCTTGGTTTCTGTCAAACAAATGGCACTGAGATGAATGATTCTCAGATTTACTTTAGCCAGTCAATAGTGCAGGAATGGTTAATTGTTGTGGCCTCAGTTGATTTATGGATTCTTTAAAAACTTGATGAGTATGGGAGGAAGTGAACTGCATGAGACAACAAATATCTTTGCTGTCTCCAATTCTCCTTGCCCTCAAATAGCAAGCTTTCAGCTGTCTCTTCTTATGGGCTGCAAAGGCTCTGTGGCACTCTTACCATTCCAGGTACAGCTGTGACAGGGCCCCTAGATGTAGTGGGGAAGTGCATGGTAAATTGTACTGTAGTTCTCATGGGAAAATATGATTTCATGTGCTGCAAAATATCACTGCACTATGGCCTGATACAACCCATGCCATGGACAACACTCAGGGCAATATAAGTTATCAAAGTACTGGCAAATTCTGCAACCACAATGAGAAATTCTTCAACATAGGTAAATTTTTATTTGACTGGTTAAGCACTCTTACCTTTTCCACCTTCCTCCCAAGCAGAGCAAAAATCTGCCTTTCTTTGCCAGTCTTCATAAGTGCAACTGAGTTTCATTTATATGTGCAACTGAACTGAATCCATGAACTGTGCCAATAATGTTGGTTTAGATGCATGCAACACACCAGAGAAATGAAACAATTGGTTTGTGCAGTTTGTTTGGGTTTGTGTGTGTGGCTTTTTGGGTTTTTTTAAAATCCTTTCCCATAAATTAAACACTCCAGATCTTTCTTCCAACGTAGAACAAATGCACAGTTCTAAATTTTGGAATTTTCCCCAGGACAGAAATCTTGTTTTTCACAAGGTGAGACAGTAGTAGTTGGGGGTACAGCAGCTGTTGCACATGCTCAAGAAAGAATACAAAGGGGAATGCTTGGTAAATGCGCTGGGAACATAAAATGGGAGCTTTCACTAACTGCAAAGCATCAGGGTTCGTATGTGAGAAAACTTATACCAGCTTTTTTCCATGGTCATGGAAATAAATTCAAATTTATTCACAGGCAAATTTTTTTTAAAAATTACAAATCTTATCAGTAAAGATCGTAGAGAAAATTAAATTAATCAGGATGTTAGGAATACACCTGTTCAGTTTCCCAAATGGCTGTGTCGCTCAGTCATGCTGTAATAAAGGCTATTGCCTGCTCAAATGAGGTTTCATTTATATATTTAGATATGGCTCACACTTTAGAGACTTCTAGAAGCACTCAGATTCAGAATATGAGGAATATAGGTGCAAGAAAGATGCTATTTGTTTTTTCTTTGTCATCAGTTGTAAGACCCTATTACAAAAATGTTTATCAAACACAGCTGAGACACAAACAAACACAGGCTGACCTGTGATTAGTCAAATACCATAAATAACAAGCAATAAAGAAATTATGTGAAAGCTTGCAAACATCCATGGTGTTTGTTTCTGCAACATTAGGCATTGCATTCATACACAAAAGCTGGATGGATTCTTTGCACAACCCAGAAAGACCATAAAGAGAAAAAGAGGCAAAGCACATTCTGATGGATCACTGAGCAATAGCCTAAGGTTTTGAGGCACTGGGACCCAGAAAGCTCTCATTTGTACTTGTCCTGCAGGATGACTCTGAGTATGTGATTTCTTCTCAGTTGGGATTAATTACTTTAGCTTAAGGCAGGGATAATGACACTGACCTCCTTTGCAGAGTACTTAGAAACATGCAGATAGAAAGGATGTAGCTGTAAAAGGGCAGAGGAGGAAGGACAAAGCATACTCATCCCTGTCATGCCATGTTAGGTGCTGCTCAGAACCAGGTTGTTCTAACAAACCTGCAGGCATTATGCCAACCCATTCAATATTTCCACCACTGCAAACTTACAGGCTGATGTATAGTACTCTTTACCAGCAGCTTCTGATGGGTTTTGTATTCTTTATGCAAATATTAGTTATTTTAAATGAAATCAGGCAACCTTTTCTTACTGCCCATCTTGTAATAGAATGACCTTCAAACACAGAGGACAAATATAACACGTGTACCAATTGCACAGAGTTTAGATTTTTGAAGTGTGATTTAGGAAGGCCTTAAGCAGTTGCTCAGTGGTGAATTTCACTCCTGAAATACAAAACAGATTGATGGAAAAGTACAATCCTTCTTGCTGCTTCTCAACTTTTTGTGTGTGTGTGAAGTGGAAATTTATCCATTATACTGATTTACTCCATCACCTGCAGACCAAACTGGAGGATGAGCATCTCCTACCAGCACTCAGCCTGGAAATCAGAGACTACTCCAAAACCTCCCAGTGGAAACACCCAGCCTTGCCACAGTTAACCTTTGATAACAACCTTGCCAAAATGTTCACACCTGTAAACAGAGCTTACAGTGGAAAGTTCTGCCATCACACTACTATTTATATAACACAAGCATAGATTACAGTAATATGTTTAGCAACGATAATGACACTGATGAGAGCACACAACAGAAACACAGATGCTGAGAGATATTCCCATGAAATCTGAATTACCGTACATGTCTCCATAAACTTAGTTGAATAATCAAAGTTGTCACATTTACCATAAAATAAAGACAAATATCAATATTTCGAATTCAAAGATAAGCCATTATATGTGTATTTTCATAGACAAAATTTCTCAAATCACATGCTTTCATAGAAAAAGTCTCTTGAGTAGACAGCCACTTCCCTAAATTCACGTGGGGTGTCTACAAAGTTGCCACTATCCAATTTAGCTCCTACCCAGGGGTAAATGGAATAAACCAGCCAACTTACGATCTCCCTGGCAGCGCACGGGACCCACGGACACCTTGGCTTCCGAGCCCGGCCGGTTCACATCACCCACCACCACCTGGCTCACCGGCAGGTGCTCTTTGTATGACAACATCCCAGCATCTTTCCTCCTGAATTGCAGAGAAAGAAAGCCATGGTGAGATGGATGAAACTATTTTCCTTGGTCGTCACTTTGTTCAGCAGCCTGAGCACCAAAAGGATAGGTAAGCAACAATTCCACCTGATCAGTACTGTCAAAAAGCCTGTCTCCAATGACATGAGTGTGACCAACAACACTGCTTGCTCAGGGGAAAAGAGGTGGATAGCAGCTACCAGGAACACATTCCGAGCAGCCTTCTGGCCAGTCATGGACTCAGCTGCTGTGCTGTCAGTACCTGATCATTTGCTGCAGATCTCATGGACTTCTGAGAGGGAGGAAAACCTTTATGCATCCTAGAAGTGTATCTGCTTTAATCTAGTTCCTGCCAGCTACTATCCTAACAATACAGCCTCTGCATATCAAACAAACAGAGCTTCCTTTATATTTAATATTTTTAGCATTATGTTTAAAAAAGAGAAATTATAGACTAATTGTCTGGGAAGGCTTGTTATCTCAGTGCTGTCATTTCTAACAGTAAGTGCCTAAATCAAAAAAATCAAACTTGTGAATTCATTAGTGTACAGCTAAACCCTCATTTTAGTTAGTAAGATCAGAAAAATTCAATTTATAGCCATGTCTTAAAGCTCCTCATTTCATGCAGCAAGTAACCTAGTGCCTTTTCATGCTTAGACCAAATCACTATGCATGTTTACAACACTTTTCCTTTATTATTTCAAGAACTGAATCCAGCTGGTTTGTTGAGTGCTGTTTCTTCCAAATAGAAAATGAAAGAAACCAAATTTAATTAGGTACTTTCTTCATCAGCTAGTTGAGGATTTTCTTGGTGTTCTTCCTTGTTTTAGACCCTTTTCCTTGTTATTTTGTCGGGGTTTTTTATTAGTTTTGTTTTCTTTGAGTTGGTGGGGCTTTTTGCTTGGTTGGTTTGGTTTGGTTTGGCTTTTTGATATAAACACACACACAGAAAGTTCATTATTCACAGAGAAAAAAATGCCCTATACATAGTGTTAGGACTATACTTTTTGAGACAAAAGAAAGTAAGAGGAAGCAAAATAAATCCATCTACTTATCTTCACCCCCTCACCCCCTCTTTCTTTTTAGCTCCATTCTGCCACGTAATTGAGTATCTAAAGTAAACAACTTTTTAATCTAAAAAAATCAACTCCTTTGTTCAAAAACACCATAGGATGAATTCAGGGTCTGGAAAAGGTAACTGAACCACAAAGTATGACTGTAATCAGGAAGTTGTGATGATTTCAGGAAAATGAGTCTTTTCCATCCCTGACTTGGATGCTCTGAGATCCTGACTCGCTGCATTGCTAACAACAGGGCAGCATGGCGGGTCCTGCACGGCCTGTGGGAATGCTCAGGCTCGTCCAGCAGCACAGCACCGTGTTCCTGTAGTGTCCCCAGTTATCACCCTTACCGGGTCCGTGGAAGGCAACAAATTATCTTAAAAAGAAGCACAAGTAATTAAGAAAATAACCACCACATTTTCAAACAATGGTTCACTGGAACCTGTGTCTGTTCCCTGTGATGAAGAGAGCACTCAGACATTTAATTACTAGAGTTTTCAAATAGCAGGTGACTGTTTTCCCTGATCTGTAAGTCCTTCCCTTTCAGAGAGCTTGCCTTTCTCCTTTGTGTTACGTGACCCTTTGCATTGCTGAGGCCACTGACCCTCCTCAGCTGGACACGGCTGCACCGGATGCTGTGATGGGGAGGTGGCTGCAGCAGATTGCTAAAAGGAAGGAAAGTCCTGCAGACTTTACTGGTTTGTAGCACAGTGCTTTTCATCCACAGATGACCATGCCCTTTACAAAGGTATCCTTTTCATCAATTTGGAGACAAGCAATATAAGAAAATAAAGATTAAAGGACTTCCCATTTAAGAAAGAAAAAAGTGAGTAACAAAGCCAGGTATGTGGACGTAATCTCCACTGCTGCTACAGACTGTATCCATGGGACCCACTCCCTTCTAATAGAGGATAAATGTAGGTCATCACTTGACTCTTTCTGAGGGTTTCCTCAGAGACTGGCGTTCTCTGCTGATTTTCACTCTTTCAAAAAAGTGCTTTAAAGTTGGACATATCTTTTTAAAATAAAGAATTCTTCAAAGAGTGGTAAAAAGAAAACTATTGGCATTTCTCTTCTTTCTTTCCTTTCTCACAAAAAGAGCTAATATTTCAGCTCCAAATAAAGATGTTAAAGGACAGCACTTTTCCTGTCACCAATAGCTTTCACCCCCCCTTGAAGGAAAAAAAAAGGAGCAGTAAATTTTTTTTTCAATTTTTACTGATCATGTTTCTACTCATTTTAGTATTTTATTATGCACTTAATGATATGGTCACTTCAAAGCTGTTGCCATGACAATAAAAGTAAATATTAGAGTTCTCTTCAGAAATAGCCTTATTTTCTGGCTGTCTACTTGTCTCATCATTGTAGCAAAAGCATTCTGCTCTGCACTGAAATTGCTGGGGCCTGAGAGCACTGGAGTGAGAGCTGAGAGAAATGTGCTGTGTTTTCTCCAGCAGAACCCATGTAGTTCTTTCCCTCTTAAAAAAGTGGGACAATGATAATTTTTGGCCCCCACATGCACCAATAAGTCAGAGATTCAGAGACCGAACGGCTTTTCTAAGGTATTTGTACTTCCCCTGGACATACTAATCAGTGCTGACAAAGTCAAAAAAGTTTGAAACCAAAGATTGATTATTATGCTTGACTTTGTACTGCACACTTAGAAACAATCACAGCTGGAACACTCAATTCCTGCAAGTGATAATGCTTCTGCCGGTATTTAAAGATTTTGCACATTAAGACGGTGGAGAAAGTCTCTGAAGTTTTTCCCCACCAAAGAAAATCCCCTCAAGAGAATAAAGATTGAATTCAGAGTGTGTCATATTCCTATTAATAGCCAAATGGGAGATGAATGAATCTGATCAAATCCTGTAATTATTACCAGGAGATATTGATGAAATCTCAGTGTAATTTTCTATTCCTAATTTCTTTTCCTATATATAACAGTCTGAAAAGTGCTTCAGGGTGCCTTTGAATGAAAGTAGCAGCTATTAGTGTGAGATTTATCATTGCTTTGATTATGATCATCTACTTACTCTTTATAAGCATTCTGTGGTATGTGAAAAAGAAATGCATTATGCATATATCAGCAAATGACATATTCAAAGTAACGATAAGATTCTCTATTGCTATTAATTTGTTTACATAATGATTTAATACAACTAGACTTCCGCTATTGGAGTAATTTATTTTCTCTGATTTTATTAGACATCACTAATTATCAGTCCAGCCCTACAAAGGAGAACAAATAAAGAACATACTACAGCTAGGAATGGACACAATTTTTAAAGCTATGGTTTCATGCGTTGAGGAAAAGAAATTGTTTCCAGAATACAAATAAAACACCTACTGGATTGAAAGTTTAGTGCTAAACACACATTGCTTAGTTATTAGCAGTGGTTTGGAGTGCAAATTCCCAAGCATGCCCATTTCAAGGTACACAATTGTACAGCTCTCACAAGACCCAGCTTTTTACTACGCAAGCACCTCTGGTAATCCCTGCATTTCCATAATTGGAATGAGCTACAAAGCAGGTCAGACCAGGTAGGATCTGCAAATGAATGTCTGAAAGCCACTGTGAAGGGCACAGATCTGCCAAGTGTTGGTATTTTCTCCCTTCCTAAAATATCTGTCAAGAATTTTATTTATATTAAGACTGCTAAGAAGTACTACTATTACAGAGAATTTTATGAACAATGCAAGTTTGGCAGTAGATTTAATAATCTGGAATTGAGTTACTTGGAAATATGCAAAGTCTAATTAACAGGATTAAAATCAGGGCAAACAAAAGCTATCATTAAAACTCTTGAAAGGTTTTGATAAATTTTAGCTAACTTTTTAAATGTACATACTATGCAGCACAAGAGCCAGACTTTTCGATTCACCCTGTATGCAGGGGTTTGCCCTTTGGAACTATAAACTGCCAACCATATACTCGAGGCCAAAAGGTTTTATTTCCACTTGATTTTGCTGTTCTCAGAGATTCTTACAGTTCTTTTTCCCTTTCCTGTGCCTTGTCACCTCAGATACCCTTATATGCTAAGCTGGAGCTAATGACTCACCCCTGATTCGTCTGACAAGGGGCATTATGGAAAATGTCTCATTACTATGCAGGGTCATAGAAACTGTCAGAAGGTCAGGTGTAAGGTGGGTTTGGTGTTGCTTTGTTTTGGTTTTAGCACACTGGCACTGGACAGGCTAAGATCCTACGAAATATGTTGTTTCCAACAGTAAAAGAAGGAGCAACTCTTACACTTAAGGTTGATCTTAAGGCATTTAAACCCTTCTCATATTTTTATTTTTGGGAGCACTCACCTCCTGAAAATGTCAACAATTTGATGAAAAACCATCTAATCCCAGCACTGAAATTACTAACATAAATCCATACTTTGAATTCTATTAGTAAAGATAAATTATACCAAAGACATGAGGCTGATGGAGCAGCATTCATAAGCAATCCCTGTTTAGAAATTACAAAAGATTGAATAAACTAGATTAAATTAATTTAATAAGCAAGCAACTTATTCACCAATAGTCCCACCGGAAGAAAACTTAACAAATTTAAGACACCCTCAATGACAATGAACTGCATTTAGCATGAGTCACTTAAGCTACTTTATGAACTCTGAAGCTTCTTTGAAGAAAGCTTAAATTAGCCATTTGAAGACATGTTTAATTCACACTTTCTTCCTCGGATTGAGACTTAGACATCCTTTTTTGCTTTACACAGTCTATTCCTCTCCTGGCCTCCAGCACAAAAAACCCTTTAAAACACTAGGAAATAAATTTGCTCCTTTGGATACCTCTTAAATCTTATAAACCTGTAACACCGACATAATTAAATGGGTGTTAATTTAAATAATTATAAACATTATTATGAGGATTGTATGGTTTAACAGTGATTAGTTAATGAACACTTTCTAAGGTATACAGTCTATAATTCAAAAACTTGCTAATGTCTATTTAAAAAAAGTTAGTAATATCTTTGTTTTTTTAAACAAAACCCATAAAACACCTTAAGTCTCCCAAACAGTGTGTAAAAACCACTGTCCAGTATGACTGGATTGAACAATTCAAGATGCCTGAAGCTGAAACTGCACCGATGAAATGTGTGTAAGCAGTTTGGTGAGAATTTCTGAGTCAAGAAGCTGACAGGCAGTCTGATCCATTTCTTCCCTTTTCTCTGTTTGGCAAGAGAGGAGGCACAGAAACCTTTGGCAGCCTGGAAGAACCTCAAGGGCCAGAAGACATGCCCATGCTAACAGGGCATGTCCAAGTTCCTTCAATGCCAGAGATGTAAGCGAGTTACCCTGAGAAACTGGTGAGAAATGTGTCTCATTTGAAAAAATCCATCAGGAAGGAGACCCAGATGGCTGAAACTGGCACTGCAGGTCCTCCTGCCTTAAAAGACTTCTTGACTTTACTCTCAAATAGCGGTTGGTGAGAAACTGAATAGCTACAACAAAAGGTGAATAATGGACGTAGCAAACGGAGCTCTGCTTTGTTTTGAACACTATGAAACAATCTCAGGGGAAAATGTGCCTTTTCGGGGTGTTTGCTCATATACTCCTTCCAACAAACAGTGGAGACAGAAAGTGTCCCCTTCAAGCAGAGCAGTTCCTCTTACAAACATAATTTATTGAGTGTTCTTTCCAAGAAATAAACGAAACTTAAGGATCTCTTCTTTTGAAGTCCAGCAACTTCTCTGTCTTGACTGTTAATTTCCTTATTTCTATATCAAGATCCTTCAAGAATGAAATCTAGGAATCCTACCATGCTGTGACTGATCTTTGCATCTGTCAACAATTTCCTCAATTTTCTGTCCCATTTTCAATTTTTTTAAAGTGAGTCAGGGACCGTATGTGGCATTTCCTTTAGGAGAAAGGCTGAATTGGGATGTCCCTTCCACCTTGGGTGATTGCAGAGACAAGATCACTTGGGATTCAGCTGAAGCCAAGAAAAGTTCTTCTGTGAATGTAGAGCTGAAAATGGATGATACGGGAATTTTCTAAGGAAATTTGACATTGGAAAGGGCAGACAGCTTGCTCAAACACATTTTTTGTAAGTTCAATTTCACTTGACATTTTAAATCAGTATGATACTTTGATCTCAAAATATTTCAAAATTTGAAAGTTCTTATGAAAAACAACTGTTTATAAAAGTATTAAAAGTAACCCACAATTAACAATGCTGAAAAAGTTTTCTAGTCATACTTATCAAGTTTAAAATGCTTTTATTCATACACAAATGAGAAAGATCTATGCAGATAAATGATGAATTCTTTGCAGTTATCTATTTTACTGACTAGCCACAAGCCTTTGGATCACATCCTATCAACTATCAGACCAAATATACTTCTGGCAGGACTTTTAAGGCACAAGGATCTGTATTGAAGAAATATTAAAAATCTCAGAGCAGCAGCTCAGAGACTTCACTTCGTGGAGTTCTTGACAACTTTGACAGTTTTATTTTGTATGACTGAAAGAGCTAAATAAAAATAATTGACTATGGCACGACAAAATAACAGATGTCTAGAGTTAATGCTGATGTCAGCCCCTATAATGCCTGGTGAGCTCAATAAGGTACTGAAGTACATAACTCAGTGTTGAATTTGGTCCAGAAAACTGAAAGAAGGATGGGACTTACTGAGTCTTGAAAATTTCTGTAAAACCCAATTGTGGAAACATCTACTGTTGCTCCTACCCTTTCACTGGCACTTCCTGCACTGCCCCTCTTTGCATCACATCTCTGCACGTACCTCACAGAACAGAGACCAGTCTGTGTTTCACACACAGGCACCACGGGGGATGTAAGGGTGTTGTGATGTAGCTCGTGTCTTCAGTTGCTTGTGTAGCTTTGACACCAAACATTTTGGGAAAAGATTTATGTCGATCACACCTTGGAACTGAGCACTTAGACAACCTCACAAAATCTCCTTGATATACATGGTAAGTATGATCAAAGAAGGGCAAGCAAGCAGGTGAAGGATCTGGAGCACAGGTCTGATGAGGAGCAGCTGTGGGGGCTGGGGGTGTTTAGCCTGGAGAAAAAGAGGCTTGGGGAGGCTTTATTGCCCTCTACAACTCCCTGAAAGGAGGTTATAGCAAGGTGGTGTAGGTCTCTTCTTCCAAGTAACAAGCTTTACGACAAGAGGAAATGGTCTCAAATTGCATCAGAGGAGGTTTAGATTGGATACCAGAAGAAACTTCTTCACAAAAAGCATTGCCAAATATTAGAACAGGCTGCCTGGGGAAGTGGTGGAGTCACCATCCCTGGGGGTATGTAAAAGACAAGTAGGGACACGGTCTAGGGGTGGACCTGGCAGTGTGAGGCTAATGGGTGGACTTGATGATGTTAAAGGTCTTTTCTAACCTAAAGGATTCTATGATTCTGTAAGTAGGTTATTTCTGTTTTCCAAATTTGTATATCTTGGTAAGCATTTTTCATGCTTATCCTCCCTTTTGTCTTTTCATGTCAAACTGTTTTTTCATTTGGGTTTGTTCATTCTTAATATAGATTATATCTGAGCCCTTTTAGTCTTACTTTTGAGCTTCTGTATAATAGTTTGTTAGTAAGCCTAAAGCTGTCTAGCACGAAAAATGTTGTATTCAGGTGTGTTAGATTCTGCTCTGTGTAAAAAAATTACACTTATTCTATTTCTGTATCACAGGTGACATTTTGGATGACAAAGAAAAATTAAGTTACTTGCTGGACATCATATAGAATAAAAGCATGCCAGCATCCTTCTTCTAAATAATAAACTAAGTAGCTCATAAAAAGACAAAATACGGGAAAAGCAGTAATGTCACATACTATTAAAATTCCAAGTTGCTATTTGGCTATTTATTTCCTTTCTGTAAAGGCCTGGAGCATATCTGTACTGATTTTCAAAAAGTTTAGGTATTTGAGTCACTTTTTCAGTAAGGTCTCTCTATTCTGTCTGATGTCGACATTTAATTATACCAACCACAATATCTGAGTTTCTGTGTCTATAATCAGTTCACATTCTTGAAATACAGTATTTTGGTTTTGGTATTACACCTAATTTGTGTTCTCTCAGGAGACCTCAGTTTCAGTCCCTAGGGGTAACTACCTGTGATGGGTTGTTTTTGTAGGCCTCCCTTGGTAACCAGGGTCAAAATCTAGGAAGCGTTCCATCCCATCTCTTTACATAATCAGGTGTATATAAGCCAAAGGGGGAGGTGTTCTTGCTCTCTTTTGCTCTCTTTTCCTTCTCGGGCTCGCACGCTGACAGGCTCTCAGTGTTTAGGCCTGGCTTATCTGTGTTAGGCCAGGCCTGCTCTGAGGGCTGTTTGCCTGGGCTGGCAGCGAAGGTTAAGAATCTGCTTTTCCTAAGGAAAGTAGTGAGTTTACTATTGTATTTGTTACTTACTGAGTTAATTTCTGAATTTAGATTGTATATATTTGTTTGTCTCATTTCACTTTTTTGTCTCCCTCTCCCCTTTCCCTTGTCCCTTACTGGGGTGGTTTGGGGGTCCGTGTCTTGTTGTACCTAGTATATAAATTTAATATATGTAAATACATATATATTTCTTCAATTTTCTCTTGCTGCTTTTTGCTGTTTCGGGAGAGGGAGGGGGAAATCTTTCTTGTGAGGTTTGGCCATTGGCAGAGAGCCAACCCGAACTTTCACACTACCATATTGTACTTTAATTTTGCCTTCACTCTCAGCCCCAGAAGATTGCTTCCCATTTTACTTTCGTGGGTGTGTGGAAGGCAAACCCCCAACAGTGATGCTTCTCTCAAAGTGGCATTTAGCCCATCAGGACAGATGACTAGTTTTATTAAGCCTTTCTTATGTACCACATAGCTTGTACAGCTCCTCACTCTGCACAAGGATTTCTTAACCCACTCCTGTTTGAAGATGGAATCAGTGATTCTACAGATTATCATTAGTTTTTTCTGTTTATCTAACAAATGCAAAGGTTGTTTCTAACTGAAAAACAATTTGTAAAAGTAGTCTAAAAATGAATTCTGCATCAGGTTCATGGTTTTTTGATGTTGTTGTCATCCTTTGTTAGACTTGTGAAAGGTAGACCCCTTAAATGATCCTGGAACTGGTAAGCAGATGGGGAACGAACAGCTATTTCAAACATCAAACCATGCCAAAGTCAAATGGAAGAAAGAATTTGTAACAACCATCACTAAAAACACAAACCAAAACAAAACCAAAAAAACCCACCCAAAACTAAAAGATGACCTTAAAGGATTATCTACAAATTGTGCTATAAACATAATTCTCTATCTTCTGAGGAAGGAAAGTGGGGTCTATTATCACAAAAGTGCTGTAGTTAGAAGAAAAAATAAATATCCCCCTACAAAATACTTTAAGGTACCCTCCTTCATCAGAAATAATTATCTGAAACTGAATGCTCCAAGATACTCAAACACATTTCAAGCAATGATAGACCATAGAGGTAATTAGCATATGTCGTTATTCATTATGTAGACTGTTAGCTGTCAAGCACAAGCAAACATGGATACCTCCCCTCTGCTTGTAAACATGCACATATATCTCTCAGAGTTGATTTAATTTGAATTAGGCTTCTTTTTAGTGCTTTTGCTAAAAAGACAGATGCAATGATATATGAATTTATCCACAGGTTAACTTCTCTATGACCTTTTTGTGTTTTTCTTGACACCATTATCTCTTCTGTATGTGTGTATATCCATACACACTTATTACAGTAACAGGGGAAATAAAAAGGATACCACACAAGGTACTGACTGAAGTTTCAAAAGAATTTGTAATTCCTTCAATATGCTCAACTGTGTCATGTCCAGAGGCGGCTGGTTCTGCGGGACTGTACCTGGAGATTCTCTCACCGCATTTACTCCCAGCACTGTGAGACAACTGAGTGGCAGAGATTGGGATCCGAGCTACAGGGAATGCACGGCATGCCACACTTCGTGCTAAATACTAGGCTAAATGGAGATGCCCTTGTTTAGAAACATCTGTTTTGCTACACTGACTGCAGAATGTCAAGTATTTGTTTAGCGTTTTGTTGGCCACACTCACACAGGATTAGTGACCTATTCATTAGGCAGATGGCTTCACTTTATTGCTCTGGTGGGTTTCCATTATCCTTTCTGTTGGCCTTTGAGCTCAACTTTCCTTACATTACACATCGCCACTTCTTCCTCAACAAAGGACTGACACAAACTTAGTAGAACTCACAGTTCATTTCCACAGTTCAGTTTCACCTGAGCTGAGCCCAGCCTTTCCGAGCACAATACTTGGTGAACACCCCCAAGGTTTTTAACTACAAAGTCTGCTGTGGCAGCCCTGACTTCGTGGACTGAAAAGGCTCTGGGCCACAGGGTTTCTAAGAACCTGTGACAATATGGTCATGAACAAAGGAGGCTGATGATGAAGTGAGTGAGAAGTCCCAATTACCCTCCCTCTTGCCTATAAGAATGGTGCTTCTCACGACTCCAAGCAATCCTTGGGTAGCCTTGATGGGGAAGCTGACCCTGAAGCAACCAGACTGTGCTTCTCTGGTATTTCAGACTGTGGCATTTTCTATCAGCATTAGGTGAACACAGAAATTAAAATATAATACATGTCCAAAGGCTTAGGGCTCAGAGTGTTCGCACTGAGAGTCTTGACAATGTTATGCTGCATTTTTAATGGATAAGTATGTTAATTTGCCAAATGCTGATTTTTTTATTTTTTTTTTCTGACAGCTTAAATGTAGTTTACTGCAGATCCTTCTTGCCTTAAAACAAGTCTATGAGACAACAGCTCCCTCATGGATGTGGGGATACCAAGAAGTCTGTAACTTCTACCTATAAGTAAAGGCTATGCAGGCAGTGCAAGAAAGGCTGCGGTCCCTGAGGGCGGCTCTCTGCCACTGCAGGCAGCCTCATCACAATCTCCTGCAGAATCTGAACATATCTGTACTGGTTTTATCCAGGAGATTGTTTTTTACAGTAGCTCCAATGGTATTGTGTTTTGGAATTGTGCTCAGCAGTGCTCCCAGAGCCAAGGCATTTCTGCTTCTCACACCAGCAAGTGGGCTGGGAGTGCACAAGAGGCTGGGAGGAGACACACCTGGGACAGCAGACCCCAGCTGACCAAAGGGATATTCAGTGCCATATGGCATTGTACTCAACAGAGTGGGGAAGCAGGAGGAAGGGGAGGTTGTCCGGAGTGATGGTGCTTGTCCCCCCAAGCAGGCATTACACGGGATGGAGCCCTGCTCTCCTGGGGATGGCTGAATGCCTGCCTGCCCATGGGAAGTGGGGAATGAATTTCTTACCTGTTAAACTGACTTTATCCCAACCTGTAAGATTTTGGACTTTTCCAATTCTCTCCATCATCCCAGTGAGCAAACTGCTGTGTGGAACTTAACAGCTTGCTGGGGTTAAACCACAACAGCCAAAATTAGGAACAATTTGTCTGTTCTGTCCCAATACTCTTATCTGAAAGCTATTCCAGAACTACATTCTTCACTGAAGATATTTCAGGGGGCACAGTGCTTACAGCATCAGCTTATGGACCTTTTTTCTATGAATCTGCTAAATCTTTTCCTGACCCTGCACAGTCTCCTCTGGCAGCAAGTTCCAGAGGTTTATAGTGGCTATGTAAAGTAGGACATTTTGCCCATTGTTTTAAGCAGGTCTTATAACAGGTAACAGGTCTGTACCAGCTTTTGGTGTCTGTGCTATGCCTGTACACACTATGTAAAGGTGTTCTATGGCACGAGTGCTTGTAAGGACACACCCAGTGAAACTACCCCATTCTTTCTGCCCAAGGTATAGCAGTGCCCTTAAGGGCACAAACCATAAACAAGGTCAGCAAGGAGACTATGTTTACATTATCAAACAAATCACAAAATGGTCAGGATGGTTGGGATTGCAAGGGGTCTCCAGAGATCATCTGGTCCAATCCCGCTTTGTAGCCTTCCAGAAAAGTATGAGTTAATTGTTTTCTAGGGTCTTAAAAAAAAAAAAAAGTTTACAAACAATAATAATCTGGTTTAAGATCGTAGACTCCCTGGCAATAAATGCAACAGAACTTGGAGGTTTGCTGATACATCCTTCAGCTGTATCAGTACAACTTATACTAAATTTATAAGTATTTATCCAAGGTCATGAGTGATTTGCAAGCACTAATATATCAGAAATGGAAACTGAAACTATTTAAGAATCATAAGGATGTAGGTGCTATAAATTTTGAAACTAAATCACTATGAGGTTCTTAAGAAAGTTGAGTAAGTTAAGAAAGTTGAGTAATTAAAGAAAGTTAAGTAAGGGCAGGTTGAGTTGGTAGGCTAAAGAACTAAACCCACAGTTTTCTTCATTATACAACTAAACCAAAGATATTACTAAAGATATAATCATCAGTATGTCCATTTCCCTCTACAAATGTGAACTATTTCATTCACACATTGTTATGGTGTCACCTATAAATAAGCCCTCTATATATAAAAAAAAAATCTCACTTAAAAAATGGAATCAGCATAAACATTGTATGTAGTAAAATACAAGATTAGTACAGGCATTCAACAAACACAATTTATTTGGCAACTGAAGTTAAACTACTACTCTGGTAATGAAAGCAAGAAAAAAATTGTTTTGCCTACATATTTTGGTTCCTCATAATATATATTTCATCATGTTTTGCAGACAACAAGAGCAAAACTGACAATGAGTCAGAGAAGAAACAGGCCCTGAGTTTTACAGAGAACTAGAGCTTGTTCAGACTGTGCTTACATACAGAAAGTGAACCCACCCATAATCTACCAGAAAACTGTTGAATTTTTCTAGGAAACAAAACCAGCTGCCAGAAAGAGGAGAGTGTTTCCAGATGCTGTTCTTTTTCCTCTTTACTGAAGTGGGTTTTTAATTTTTTTTGTCTATTGCTTGAATCACAGTATTCTCTTACCTTCTCTCATTATTTCTTTCAAAAGACAGGAAACCTTAGGTCAGTAATTTTATGAGGACCTTATAGCCAATCATAAGATTGTTGCATCATTTTTCAACTAAATGAAATCCACAAATTTCAGGAAACACACATAAGCCAGAAGCAGCACATCATTTAACAAGTATTAGTAGAAAATAAATGGAAGATCCCAGTATTATTAAGCCCAGCCCCTGCAAGTCCACTCTGCAAGTGGACACTACATTATTCAGCTTGGATAGAGTGTTGGATATATTACAGTTAAAATGTTATTCCTTACCCATTTCCTAAAAATGAAATAGCAAAGAAAAATCTGAAGTATGCAACAGTAGTGTGCTGTAAATTTCAATACCTGTATTTCATATCCTTTCATCATCTCTGTAACTACAGTTCTCTTCCATGGCAACAGGAAAGATAGCTGGTTCTACAAAAGGTTGTCAGAAATGCCTGAGTTAATCAGCAGAAGCTGATTCAAATCAAATGTTCCAGCGTTTGAAAGGGTGCCCATTATCCTTGTGTCACCTGCCCATTGCATCACGAGAGTGCTCAAACACTGGCACAGGTTCTCGAGAGCTGTTCTGTGCTGTCCTCCCTTGGCAGTTTTGCAGACTCAGATGGACACAGCCTGGTCCCACTGGCCCTGAGCAGCAGCTCACACTGCAGGGGGCCACTCTCAGGCCGAGTTCCTGGGATCTGCTGAGTGTATGCATGTACAGATGTGCACAGTGCCAGACCTGAGCACCCGAAAAGAGTCTCCAGAATTATCTGTCTTTAGCAAAAGTATTTAATAAACTTCAGCTTCTGCCTACCTGCTCAGTTTCCTCAGTGATTATCTCAGCTCTCTGCCTTAGAGCAAATCAATGTTTATTTTTATTCCAAACATATTTTTACTTTTCTCAAGCTTTCAGAACAGAAAATGACATTTTTTTCCTCTTTATCCTTTAGGTTTGTTCAGCTTCACAATCATCACATATGATTTAAGAGTTAATAAAGTGATAATAATGAAGTAAGGTAATAACCAATATTTCTGATCTTTCTGTTCCCTTGCCATCTGCTATCTGGATTTAAGGGATTTACATCAGTTGAGGTTATTAATTTTGCTGGCTTTTCATGGCCCTTAAAGGAACACATAATTTCTCTGGTTTTAATGTCAGTGATAAAAACCTCTTGTTCTGGCCTTTTTTATTGAACTAAATGGCAGCAGGACACAGTGTCAGTTTGAAAAGCATTATTTGTAAGTGTGCTGTGCAAATCAGGAGTTTGGATTTGATTCCTGGGTATTACGAAAGCATTTAAACATTTCTGATACAACTTTCTTTCCGGAATAAGTATCTTAGATTTGACATAAGATACTCGAATTCATCCTCTTTTCCAAAATGTTTTAAGCCAACAGTCGAATTCTTGACCATTCAATGTTATTATGACATTTTAAATCATACCAGAAAATAACTGGCTTTAGACATGAGATTACATGTTTAGTTTTAGTATTTTAAATATTTCTGTTTCTTAGAAATAATAGCTACAAATCCATTTGTGTTTTTACTTTGACAAGAAAAAAAAATTTGCATCATAGATACATTTTTTTAATATTTACTTTATTTTTTAATGTCCTTTCCCAATACTGCAAATTTATGTTTGCCCACTGGGTTGGAAATTTGATTTTTTCTTAATTTTCAGTTGGCTTTGCTTTCTCTTTAATAATTTATATAAATA